>CM053594.1:338846949-338868895 GCA_028646575.1 Pseudocheirus occidentalis | reverse complement strand
TTAGAATGAGAGGAGACAGGGAGAGACAGAATGGGGTTAATCATCTCATATAGAAGAGGCAAGGGATAACTGTTACAATGGAGGAGAAGAACAGGAAGGCAAAAGGGAAAGGGTCAACTTTACTCTCATTGAATTTGACTTAGGGAATGAATGACATAAACTCTAAACTGGGCATCTTGCCACGTAGGAGAGCAGGGGGAATGGGGATGAGAGATGGAAGGACAGGGTAGGGGGGAGGGTTACTGGAAGCACACACTTCTGTAAAGGGACAGGGACAGGGTAGAGAATAGAACGAGGAGGGGGGCGGGATATATAGGAGGGACATACAATCAGTCTCTCACAATATGTCCACTGCGGAGATGTTCTGTGTAATTACACATGTACAGCCTGTATTTAACTGCTTAGACTTCCGGGGGGGGGGGGTGGGTGACGAGGGAGGAAGGGAAAGAATCTAGAAATTTAAAGTTCTATGATCAAATGTTAAAAATATATATGTATATGTATATGTATATGTATTATTATTATTAACTACATGCAACTGGGAATTAAGATATACAGGCACTGGAATAGGGAGGCCCTACTGGAAAGTAAGAGGAGTGATGGGGGAGGACACAGGAGAGAGCAGATTGGGGGAGGGGCTATGCAGTGGGATTGCTGTTTTATGGTGGTGGTTAAAGACGAAGCGAAAATTTGTAACTCAAAATCTCGTGGAAGTGTACTTTGTATCTGTGCTGCATGAGATTTGCATATATTTGTATATACATATGCATATTATCTCTCCCACTAGATGGTAATCTCTCTGAGGGCAGAGATTGCTTCATTTCTGTCTTTGTGTCTGTGGCACTTAGCATAGTGCCTAACATAAAATGGTGTTTAATAAATGCTTATTGCTGGATTAATTGATAACTCATACCTGACCTATTAAACTAAGCTGTCAGAGCAAAAGAGATATAGATAGGAGACCAGAATCTAGCCACCACATTCAGGACTAATGATTATATGAATGTAGTAAGATGTGGTAAGGTAACAGCAGCAGCATTTGTATTGTACTGGGAACAACCAAAGCCTAAACAGCCTATTCTAAAGTACAGGATGGGATAGAGCCTGGACCTGCCACAGAATCTGAACCTAGAATCTGAGGCTGGAGACATGAGTAAACAGAAGAAAATTCCTAATACAACAACAATAAAATAATTCAGATTAAAGAAAAGTTCAAGAGGTTAACATATTGTGAAGATATAAAGAGTATTCATTCTTAACTGGAAAAAAACAACAACAACATTACTTTGAAAAGCTAGCAAATGACCTGTGGAATTCAGAATGTAATTTTAAGCTTAAAGCATTTCTTTAAGCCACAAGGCCTTTAAAACTCAATTAAAGAAATGAAGTAAAAAAAATGAAATTAAGAGTAAGTCAGAAAAAAAAATCAAAGAATAACTACCTTTTTTAAAAAGACCAGAGAGTTTTTACTCAAGAAGTGGCTACCTCCCCCCACCCAAATGGAGCACACAAAACATGAGACAACAAGAAATATTAGAACAAAGTCAAATGACTAAAAAAAATTAGAACATGTGCGACATCTACTAACAAAAAATGACTGACAAAACAAAGAAAGACAATTTAATAAATACTGGGCTTCCTGAAATATTGCCTAAAGAAAAATATGGATCCCTGTATTAAGAAATCATAAAATAAAATTGCCACAAACTATTAAAACCAAAGAACAAATAAAAATGTAAATAATCCACTGGGCACTCCCAAAAGAGATACCAAATTGAAAAGACACAGAAATATCATAGCCAAAATACAGACATTCCAGCTCAAGGAAAAATATATTGCAAGCAGCCAAAAAGGACAAGTTCAAGTATCAAGGGACTTCAAGTAGGATCAAAGAGACTATGTTATAATTACTGTAAAGGAAAGGAAATCTTGGAATATAATATGCCAAAAAACAAAAGAAAAAGGTTTATATCGAAGAATAAATTTATTCTGAAAAACTGAATATAATCCTAACAAAAGAATAGAGGACATTCAAGGATTCCACATATAAAGGCCAGAAAAGGGTGGAATCTTTATGGGTGGAAGAGGACATTCAAACACAAGAGACAGCAACAGTGGTGAAATGATGAGCAATTTTTTTCTGACACGGAGAAAAGAAACAAAGTGTTCAGAAATCTACTTTCTTCAAGGGTCAACAGAAAGTAAAGAAGGCGTGTGGTTTGTTTTGATTTGTTGGTTTTATAAGAGGAAAGAAAAGGCGGGACAGAAGGAATACATTAGGAGGAGGAATTTATTCTTTTCATAACTGGGGTCTGCCAGAAGAACATATAATGATGGAGGCAGAAGGGAAGAGAACAAGTATTTCAGAAACAACACTGTTATCAGAACTAGGCAGAAAATGGCTCAAAGTCATACACGTTTTGGTATAAAAAATACAGGAAATGGGAAGGAACTGGGAAAGAGATCTCTAACAGGGAAGGTACAGATGAAGAGAGGAAAATTGCAAGCAAAACAAACCATTTTGGAAAGAAAATTGAGCTACTATGCTGTTTCAAAGTGAGTTCTAGTAAGAAGTACTAATTCTGAATATCATATTCCCTAATTAAAGCAAACAGAAACAAAGAGATATGCATAATGGAATTCAGAAAATGGAATATAGCTCACTTTTCTGAGTTCACTTTAAATGCTCAGACATAGAGCCAAGTGAGGGATGTGTGTAGGTGGGATAGACATCTTTCCAGAATTCCCCAAGTGCCCAGGGGAGTTTGGATTTGACATTGTAGCAAATTACACAAAAAGCCACTGATCTTGACTTTGAGCTAGGGAGATTTGGGGGTAGAAAAGATGGTATATAGGTCAAGTTAGTGAGATGCAAAGAAGCAAGCAAGGGGAAAGGAGTTACCATAGCAGGGGGTTGGAAAATCAGCAAGCAACTTTAGGGAGTCCTAAACCAGGGCAATGAGAATGGTAGAAATGCAAACTATGCCTGGGGCAAAACCTGCTTTGTTGTTCTTCAGTCCCCTGGCTACAGATAAAGAGGACATCTTTCTCCCTTTTCTCTTTTATCAGTGTATGGCTGTGGCTGTTTTTAATATTGCCATTTCTGTAAATGTTATTTAAGTGATTTCTCATTAGAATTATTTTACATAGCTAAGATTAGTTTAGTTAGTAGGATTATTAGCAGTGAGACTGGGAACAGAGGGAGGCCAAACCCAGAAGAGAAACAAAATTGAAGTTACAAAAACTCAGTTCAGATTTCTCAATATAAGATGGCTGAAATAAAATATATATTTTAATTGAGAGTACAGAGGAGCAGAAGGAGATAGAGAATGATATTGGAGGTCAAATTACTTCTGAGACACAAACTGATAAAAAGGCCCAGGCTACAAGCAAAGTTGGGTAATCTGACTCATTTTCCAGCCACCAGCAGCTGCCATTTTGGGCCCACCATTGTTTCAAAAGAAAGCTCCAACCCTCTGGGAAGAGTAAGTTGAAATAAAATCATGCCTACACAGAAGGAGAAGGAGAAAGTAGGAAGTTCTCCTCCCCTCTTAGCATGTGGAGAGCTCAGGAGGCCTTGCTCAGGAGCATCTCCTGACGCCTCATTAAAAAGTACTGGAGAAAACCTATGATCCCTAGGTTACTCCTAAACAGCAAATGAAAGCAAATGTCAAAAGGTTAAGGTGATACAAGGCGTCAGAGCAAAGAAAAAAAATAAACCTTTTAACCTTAATCAAAACTTTATTACTAAGGATTGAGAAACAAATAATTTAGGGAAGAGAGAATGCCTGAAGAAGGATAATGTGGAAAAGTTCTAGTTGACTACATGGTGTCATGCCTCTCAATGAAAGGAAAACCCAAATACCTACTGAAATATTTTTTGGCACAAGAAGACATCACTTCACTGACCAGTAGTAAAGTTTGAAAAAAGGTACGGGTCATTGGATTTGTTGAATGTAACCTAAAATGATTTACGTCTGAATTAAGTCAGCTAACATCCAAGAGCTGAATCAACAGGCTCTCCATGGGAGACATTAGCACAAAGTCATTCAATAAAATGTCATCCAAGGGGTCTCAAGAATGGCTGAGTCATACAGATTTGTTTGTGGAAATGGGAGCATTTATGGTAGCAATTCTGGCCCAGGCATCACCACCAGAATTTAGGAGCCTCCCTTTTGTGATCGATATAGATTACGCACAGTAATTAGAGAGACTCAACACCAACACTGAAGGCTGTAATATGGGGATAACGATAATATTAGGGAAGTATCTTGTCTCAGGACTGTGTCTGGCTAAAGATGAGAAAAAAGGATAATGACAATAATTAGTATTATTAATAACAACAACAGTACTAGCTGATATTTCTATAGCCTTTTAAGGTTTGAAAAAGACTTGAGATGCATTATCTCATTTGATTCCCTCATGACAGTTTTGTGGTGCAGATGTTTTATTAATCTGCATTTTTACATATGAGGAAACCGAGGCCATGAACGGTTGTGTCGCTTGTCTAGGATCAAGCAGTTAGAATTAAGTTTAAGGTAGGATTTGAGATCAGGCTTTCCTGACTTCCCAATGTCACATGGACTCTCAGCTATGATCAGCACTAAGATGAACAATGTGTAGACAGTGTTCATGGAAAATGAGTTGCACGTAGAATTAAACAGAAGAGAGGTAGCTTTGGGGAAACCACTTGCTGCTTCTAATGTGATCCCAACCTTCTCCTTAAAAACAATGGTCTATTTAAAAAATTATACCGATACCCTACAGCTCCATGTCATGGAATACCACAGTCTCTGAAAATAAAGGTCATGTGGCAGCTGAAAGGCAACAGGACACTGTAATATATGACCAAGGAATAACTGTATAAGAAAAACCAAGTGGATAAAAAATGTCTATTGTCCAGACTCTGATATAAAGTTAGATGGACAACCTACACATCAATTTATATATCCTGGACAGACACTGTGCAGAAGCAGAAAATGACAACAACAAAAAAGAAGAAGAAGCACTTCCTATCGTCAGTACCTCAGAAAATACGAATGTTGCATTGGTCTTGGCATCATCATCTTTTTCTCTGTGTTCAATTATTTTCCTTCTTGGTATATAGTATTGCAGTATTCTAGCTCAAATTAAGATATTTTTATTTTAAGCAGAAGGAGAGTACTTATGTCTAATTATTCCATAATTTTAGGAACTATGTTTTTCTAAGCATAAATCCAGTATTTGAAAAATATTATTCTAACAGTCCTCGTCTTCAAGAAATACCAATATTATGTTTTCAATTAGTCAGAAAGCAGGTAGGCAGTCAAACATATTTGTGTAAAAAAGAGGAACAGTAAACTTAACTTCACACCTCATAAAAAGCTTTGTATTCATCCCAGTGGTGGCTCTCTGCATCCTGTAAAATGCTTGTAGCACAAACTCTGACGCAGTAATCTGTAACCTGAGCCTGGAGAGTACTGATGAGTTCCTGATATCGCTGGACAGGCACTAGGAATAGGGGTCTGTGTGGAGAGAATGATCAAAGAGACAGAGATTTAAGGCTGTGCAGTAGGTGGTATCAGTCTCCAGAACTACAAATGGTTTTGATTATTAGATATCAATCATACATTTCCTCCCAGCACTAGAGTACTAAAACCTATGTTCATTTAAAAAAAAAAAAGCTGGTCTTTGTTTTACCAGTTCTTTGAAAACTGTACATCTGATACTCTACAAATATGCTCTTTAGCTTTAGACAAATTTCACTGTCAATAGGTCATTCATAAATAGAATTATTCATTGTGAGCCTATTTCAAAGATTAGTATATTATCTAGGCAACTGATAGTTTCATAGTTGGAAGGGACTTTGACCACCATCTGATTCAACTCTTTCACTATAACATTCCTGATTCATTCAGCCTCCCCTTGAAAACCTCCAATGATGTGGAACTCACTCCCTACTAAGATAACTCACTCCACTTTTGAAGAACTGTTAATAATAGAAAATGTTTCCTGATCTCAAAAGCAAATCTGCTTCTTTAAAACTAGCACCCATTGCTCTTGTTTCTTTCCTCAGAAGCCTAATAGAAAAGGTCTTATTCTTTTTCTGCTTTATCACCTTTCAAATAGTTGAAAACAACCATTCTATCCCTAAGTGTTTTCTTTTCTAGGCACCAAAATTGCTAGTTACAGCTCTGGTGACTAGCTATTCTTCCTCTGTAAGAAATATAAGCAGCCATTGATGTGTGGTGCCTCAACCATTAAAATTACCAACCAGGAATAATCAGTTGCCACAGTACTGCCCCTTCCTTTCTCACTGCCGCTACTTGGGATTTTCCTCCCAGTTTCTTCCTGAGAATGCCCGTGATCTTATCCTCATCCTTACCTTTCTCATTCAACCCAAGGTCAGTCTGGCAGAAGTTGTGATATCAAAGTTAGTAGTGGTAAAAGGGAAATAAATTTAATTATCCCCTGGATGTTCCATCCTCTCTGTCTTTCTCCCCACCCCAAGCACCTTGTCACCAAAGCTGACTTCTCAAATTTATAAATTAACTTCTAGAAAACTATTTATAAGTAGAAAATTATGCACATAAATAATATTTTCATTTTCCTCACAACAGAAAAAATTAATATCATATTCTTCAAATATCATAGATAACACTATTATTATATTACATTGATGTTCTAGTGTATGTCTACATTAATCACTAAACAGGTTCAAATTAACTTTGTACATAAACTTGAATCACCAAGTTGGCAAAAAAATTTCAGGTGTAATTCACACCCTTATGCAAAATTCCTTGCTCAAATTCTAAATACTTCCATCTTTAGCTGACTTTCATAAAAAACAAAACACAAAAAAACAAAGAAACCAGAAAAAAAATGCCCTATGTCTGTATTTAAAGACGGTACGGGGCCTTAAAGGAACACTTCCAAAATGTATGTATATTGTTTCACTCATTTCACAACTTTTCTTTGGGCATTTAAAAAATAGATGAAAACTGCATTGTGATTATTAACTAATTCTCAGATGTCATCATGGAACTTTAATTTCCATGATATCCAAAGATAAAATAAAATGTTTACACTTAACTTTAAACGACACTTACTTCTTACTTGTTTCTTTCATCAAATCATCATAGTGTGTAAAATGCTGAAAAACAAATATTGCTGTAGAGAGCAGAGTATATAAATTTTGCAAAGGTATTTGGGAAGGAACTTCCTTGCGTCTCTCTTCCAACCTTGCCAGGACAGCTGTTGCTGCTTTGCAACAGGCCTCCACAAAGTTGGCTCTCATTTCCTGAAATAAACCATCCCTGCATGCGAGAGCTAGGGGAAGCATCATGTCCAGTTCTTCCATGATGTCAGAACAAAACTAGGAGAGAAATAAATGTGGCATTGAGTTATTTGTGTTCTGTCAACACCGGGTAACTTATGAACATTACGGCCAAATTCCTCAATAATGAATTTGGCTTCGAAAACAAATATATTGATTCTGTTTTATAGTGATTTTCTCCTCTGTAAGAAGAGACAAAACTTTTATTTCAAAGGATGAAATGCCAAACAATACTTCTCCATAAGTAACCCCTTCCTCGCCCTGTTTTCTCCAAAAAGAAAAGGAAAAAAGGAGACATAATACCCCTGACATTACCCATAAAGTTTCTAAAAGATGGGTGCATCTATAAAACTTACAGTAAGAAAGGAGCTGAAGAATGGGAAAGGCCATTGTCCCAGGCATGAAGTGACGTTCGACTAAATCAGCTTTGAAACTTTGGTAAAGAGAAATTTCTAGGGCAGAGAGGCATAAGTGGGGATGGGAAGAGTCTCTTTCAGGGCCAGGGCATGACCTCAAGTCCACTCCACTGCCCTATTAGAGATATATAAACTTTAAGGAATAATTGGAATTACTGGATGAGCCTACCTTGTTAAGACTCAGTTTAGAGGTAGTTCTGCAGCCAGGGACAATGGTGAGCCCTGGAAAACCAAGTTAGAGGAGGAAGTGGTACCCAAGTCCTGAATTCCTTCAACTGATTAAACACTGCCTCCAACAGGTATGTATAAATAGCACAGAACTAATTTGGAAAGATTGCTAGCTAGAATTTGAACTGTGATTCCTGATTGAACAGAAAAGGAGGAAGGCCAGAAGGAAACAGACAAGCAGGACAGCTTTGAGAGTTACAAAACAGGTGTTATTATATTTAGATTTATTATATCTATACTAGGGGGGAAGCTAGGTGGCACAGCAGAGTGTGAGGTCTAGAATTAAGAAGACCCGAGTTCAAATACGGCCTGAGACATGTGCTAGCGATATGACTCTGGGCAAGTTACCTAACCCTGTTTGCCTCAGTTTTCCCATCTGTGAAATGAACTAGAGAAGGCACAGCAAACCATTTGAGCGTCTGCCAAGAAAGCCCTAAAAGGAGGTCACAAGGAGCTGGACACAACTGAAAAGGATTAAACGAAAAACACCCTCACTTGAATTTAAAAGGAAAAGCAAACTACACAGTAGTGATTTACATACTTGTGCATAATCATCCTTTTCTGTTCTGCTTTGTATATAGAAATGCCCATTTTACTTGGCATTTGTTATGTTTAAAATGCAAAACCAAAAATGACCAAGACCACGGGCCTGGAAGTCCTCCTGGGTTTAGGAAATGCTAACAGAATGGTTCAGGGATGTCTTAGCCTAGAAGGAACCAGGAATGATATGCTAGGTCTATTGCATACTATGCATTTGTCTGCATTATGTCCTAAATTATTCTAATGATATCGTGTCATGTTCCATCAGATTTCTTGAATATTTAACCATATCAAACAGATTAAAGTTTTTGACACATCAGCTGTGTATGTCAGGTTAGCTCAAATAATTCTAAAACATCAATAACACATGTATTCACGTGTATTTAAGGTCTGCTTATAGATTACAGATAAAAAGTCACGGAGATGGTGTTCCCTGATTTCATCCTTTCTCAAGGTTAGATGGGTAACAACCAGTGGAACTGTCCCAGGACAATCCTCTATACTGGCTGTGTTTTAAGGCTGCCTGCTCAAGACTTTTGGCAAAGGTCCAGGTGAAGAATGCTTCTCTGAAACAGAGGATTCTCTGAAAACAGAAGATGATCTTCAACAGTTCACTTTTTAAACTTTTAAAGAGATTATAAGAGTAAGGAAAACCAGTGACTCTGTCCTAGACTGCTTACTCTATGAATACTACTAGTTTGGATCTGGTTATTAGTGTAATTACTTCTTTTTTATCCAATTTTCCCTACTTATACTTCTTAAAACTCTTGTAAATATTAGAGATCGAAGCAGATGATGTAATGACATACATATATGTGAGAGAGAAAGATTTAATGATCAACCAAGTCAACAACAAAGTCTCAAAAGAGACTGTTCCTACAAGGGAAAACCTATTTCAACTTCGCTTCCTTTATATGGAGCCAGCCACGTCTCTAATGTGTGTGTGCAGAGACCTGTGTTCCCACCTCCCTATTATGAATATAGGAAAAGCAAGGCAGGGACAGGACTGAAAAGTCCTTCCAGTATCAGGCATTTACAGGTAGAAGACAGTTTTTATGGAGCATAATAAGGTTTTACTCCCAAATTCCCAACTACATATTCTATAAAACTTTGTGAAACTATAATCGTTATAGTAAATTTTATGTTGTCTTCCCTTAGATAATGCATGGTAATTAATAATCAAAGGAAATACAGGACCAGAGAATGAGTGGTTTTCAAAAAACAAAACAAAACAAAGATGAATAAAGTCTCTTTCTGCAACAACAAAAAAAGTGAAAACCTTTTAATAATTAAGTTGTGATCTTAGCCAAATTGTGAGACAGGCTATAACATAATTAGGCAAAATAAACTGGAAGAAGGACAAATGTTTCAAATACAGTGAAAGCAGAATTTGAAAAATGAAAAAGTAAATTAGAAACATTTTAAAGACGTAGCCAATCTTGCAGTGCCACTTATTGTTAAAAGTTTCTCATGAAAAATATATTGAAATATTCATAATAAGGACTTCAAAGTTGGGAGAGCATAAAATCTTATTCCCACTGTCTCCCAGCTCATTTTAAATCACTTGATACTTGCCTTTGCAATTTTCTTGGGTTGATCTTCCTCAGGAATCGTCCTGCATGGCTCCCAAATTGAGTGAACATCTACAAGACTCATAGTATAGTTTACAGCTGAAGATTTTTCATTCTGTTCGTGATGGAGAATTTTAGTGGCATGATCTTCCATTGCTATTGTTAAACACTGTACTACCGAAAGTGACACCTCTTTAAATGCACTTCTCCAGCCAAAATCTAGTAAAGTATACTGAAATAAAAATTTATATAACATAAACCTAACTCCACAATGAACATTTTTATTGTTCTACATGTAAAATTATGGCTTCTATTATACAAGCTGAATATAGATATTCTTTATTTATGCTATGAAAACTATTCTTATAACCTTGAAAATATTACCTTTTGAGTACAGTATAATATAATAGACAAAAACATATGCATTCTTAAACAACATTAATATACTGACATTTCATTTTAAGTTGTCAGTAGATTTAATCAAAAGTGCTTTTTCAAAATTTAATTTATTAAATGTAGTCCAATAACCATCTCTATGTGAGCCAAAAGCTGCACTGATTTATCACCCAATGTAACCTGTAAATTCAATATATTTAATAAAGTCTAAATTAAATTTTAGAGTTATTTTATAGTTTACTGTTAACAGATATTGTGACATGCCACTATTAAATATTAAATCATTTATTTCCTTTGCATTATTGTAATTTTTTTAAAAATACCATTAAAAACATGAATTACTCTGAGAAAGCAAATTATCACACCTTCCTTGGTCTTATTCAGAATTGTCATTACCTTATTTACCTTCCATGGTCATAGGCAGAATTACTTTTAATTCTACTAAATATAAGATATAAAATAAGTTCCATCGTTCTTTTTGTCCATGCAGTGGGATTAAACTGTTCCCCCTCCTCCCCCTGTCATTTTATAGTCTCAGATTTGTCAGATGCCTAGAAGTATAATTGCTTCAGGTGGTGGGAAAGGGCTGGACTGGGTCAGGAGATCTGGGCTTGAGTTCTGGCCTTGCTGCTGAACAGCTGCTATATGACCTTGAGCCATTTACTTAGTCTCCTTGAGACTTAGGCTCCTCATTGGACATAAAAACAAAGAAGCTGGAATAATTTATTACTGAGGTCTCTTTTGGTTTATTATTTCTATAATTCGCTTGTTTTTTATGTGCTGTACCGAGTCAACAACACCTATTGCATTAGCAGGACAGCATACAAATCACCGTATTAAATATTTGGGGCCAAAATTTATAAACATATATATACATATGTGTATATATATGTATATGTATACATACATTTATGCAGATGTATATACATGTATATGTGTGTGTCCCAGAAGCATATACTATGTACTATATGTGTGTATATGTGTATATACACATATCCTCACACACACATACTCATGTACACATATACAAATATATTAATGTAGAATTATGATTCTCCTACAGAAAACATGGTGCACATGGTACAGCAGTGTACATGAATGAGACATTTATGGAACAATATATTACTGGGTACAAATTCTTGTATATATAGCCCGACTAATGAAATAAATGCAATCTGACCAAGTTATCTATAAAATGAATGCACTATCCCATAGCTTCCATTAAAAAAAATAAATTCCAATAGGAAAAAATACAACAAAATAAGATGAAAACTTCTTCACTCTTAATGAAAGGGATAAAACCAATAGCCAGGTACATGGCATGGAAGGGCATGGGATGGCAATTTTGTGTACTATGTTCAAACATTTGTTATTCTCTTCTCTTAGAAATGCGCCACTTCTAAAATCCTGAATTCTGGAATTATATCATCTCACCACAATATCCTAGGATCAATCAATCAATGAATGAGCCAAGTGAATATTATTCAGACACTATGTTAGGCATTGGGAATACAATGAATGAATGAAAAAGCATTTACTGAACACTTACTATGTTTTAAAAAAAACCCTCTGGTAAATACTGGTGAATCAAAAATAAAAATAGAGACAGTTGGCTACTCTCAAGGAGTTCACACTTAATTGGTGGAGATAACAAATGAAAGTTCTGTTTCAGAGTCGAACAAAAAGTTTGTAAGTATGAAGGGATCAGGGCTAAGAGGAAGGGGTCCTTGGCTTGAAGCAGTAGGCCAGATGACAGTGTCTGCAGAGGCAGGGTAGATGTTAAGGCTACGATGAAATGGCAGGGCAGGTGGTCAGGCCTTGAGAGTCTCTATCTCTCAGGAATGATTAGAATTGGTGACTGATCTCATCATCATGATTGATGTGCAATCAGGCCACTATTTTGGGAGAAAGGGCACTAAGAGTTAGAGGGATCAAGAAAGGTTTCATGAAGAGGCAGAAGTGGGCAGGGAATGTGTTCCAGGTATTAGGGATAACATAATTTTGGGAGACAGGGTCTCTGAGGAACAAATCTTGTCAGAAAACTTGTTGGGGATCAAGTCATGAAGGGTTTAAAAGTTAAACAGACAGACAGACAGATAGATAGAGAGATTGATGGGCAGATCTATCTATCTATCTATCTATCTATCTGTCTGTCTGTCAGTCTTTCACTCTGTATCTCTATATATACATATATGTGTGTGTATGTGTATATATATATACATATATATATATATATATATTTTTTTTTAGAGGCAATTGAAAGCTACTAGAATTTAGTTGAGTAGGTGAATGGCAGTTTTAGATCAAAGCCTAAGTAAAATTACTTTAGCAGCAGTAGGTAGAACAGTCTGGAGCGGGGGAAGATAAAGCAGGGAAACCAACTGGAGACCACTGAAATAATCTACATGACAAGAGAAGACGGCTTTAACTAAGGTGATAGCTGTGAAGTAGGAAGGAGCTGAATGTAAGAGATATTGTGCAGATACAAATTACAAGATGTGATGACTGATTTTATTCTGTGGAGGGAGAGGGAGGAGTCAAATATGTCATCAAGGTTATGAAGGTGGGAAACTGGATTATCATGGTGCCTTTGGCTGAAATAGGGGAGTTTTGAAGAGGGATGAGATGCAGAGTGGGACAAATAATTGATTACATTTTAGACATGTTGAGTTTGGGATGTCTTTGGTACATTCAGTTTGAAATGTCCAGTAGGTAATTAGTAATGCGGGACTGAGGCTCAGCTGAGAGACTCAGGTTGCATCTATAATCTGGGAGTCATCAGCAAGAAATAATTGTTAAACTCACAAGAAATGATATCAACTGAGAAGAGAAGTGAAAGGAAAAGGAGGAGAGAGGGGAGGGGAGTGGAGAGGAGGAGAGGGGAGGGGAGGGGAGGAGAGGGGGAGTGGAGGGGAGGAGAGGGGAGAAGTAGACCAAGGACAGAGTCTTGAGGAACACCCACAATTAGGAAGACTGATATGGATGATGGATCAACATTGGAGACTGAGGAGAGACTAGACAAAGAGGAAGAGAACTAGAAGAGAAAGTATCTAGGAGAAAAGCATGTTTACAAGCGTCAGATGTACCAGATAGGTCTAGAAGCATTAGAACTGAGAAAAGGCCCATTAGATCTTACAGTGAAGAGATAATTAATAATTTTGAAGAGAGTAGTTTCCAAATGAAGTAAGAAGACAGATTGCAAAGAATTAAAAAAATGAGTGATGGGACTTCCATTCGAGGTGGCTGCCTGAAAGGGAGGCAGATTGCCTAGCTCCCACATCCCTACTCAAGCAAACACTTAAGTTTCCACTAGACTTAATTATGATTAAGATATGCAATGAGAAAATGCAGAAACTTCCTCCTTCCCAGAACTGCACAAAAATGCAGCCAGAAGCCAAGAAATAAGGAAGGGAGCCCAGCAAAGCCAGCCCCAATACAGTGTAGCTTCCAACTGGATAAGAAATGGGACATATATTCCTTTCTAGGCTCTGTGTTCAGAAGCAGCAAGAGTAGAGAGAGTTTCACCAAGAAAGTCCTAAGGTGGTCAGAAATTGGGGCAGCGATTTTGGCAGTAGGTAGCAACCAATAGCTGCAATGCTTAGACTGGGACAGCCTAGCTCCAGATGTAGACTAGATGAACATATAGATTTGGCACTCATCTGTGAAGATTCCAAGGGAGGTCACCAAGAGAGAAAAAAAAAGAAATGTAGAACTTCTAACCAAAAATACACACAATCCTAACTCTAAGCCCAATATTCTTTCATCTGGGACAAAATGCACAAGAAGGCAAATGTCTACACTGGGTTGAAATACATATATGATTTAAGTGATCTCCCCCTTGGGAAGGGTTCTTCCCTTTTAATCAAAGACTTAGTAGGTTAACTTTCAAACTGGAATTAATTTTTCCAAGCAAGTTATAAAACTTAGGCAATTGGGATTTAGGAAGAAATGTCCTGAACCATATTGCTGCCATATAGGAAAACCTCAAATAACCAGCAGTTCTTTCAAACTTACCTCTTTTACCTGAAGTAATTTCTCAGGCACCATGTTAGTTTCATTTGCTGTAGCATCCTGTATTAAAAATTCTCCACTAGATTTCTTCCAAACTCCTATACGATATTAAAAATAAGGATCCAACTTAAAATTAGTGTTGTTGAAAATATAAAGCCCATAACACTTTCTGATATATCAATATCATTTATTAAAACTCTACAAAATACAGTTGAATATTACTGTTATAATGTGAAATTCAAGTTACACATACTGCTTTTCATGTAACATGATGGAATCCACATTCCATTGTACTCATATTTTATATTTCATGTATAAAGTATAGCTCCTTTTTTCATTAGTTCTTTTATATGTTGCTTCGTAGTAGCTTGCTTCTAAAAAGAAGAAATAAGTTAAGGGTAACTGAGTAAAATTAATTTCAGTTTTTGTAAAATAACTAAATAAACTTGAGGGTACTACATTTAAAATGAGACTGACTTCTACCACTTTAATATATAAAAATAAATGTCATCTTTAACTATCACAAGTACATTTAAAAAATGAAAGTACTGGAAAAAGTAATGATTTCCTTCTATATAATAAGTAAATTTCCTATCCTTTGTTTTAGATGGTCAAATTTTGAAAATTTCACCCTCTCTTGATGCCCAATTTAATGTAACACACTTGCACTCATATTGTATCTAATAAATCCAAGATGGAATTAAAAAGTAAGTATATGTAGCTACTTCTTCAAACACTTTAATCAACAAACATTTATTAAATACTCACTACAGGCCAGTTACTATATTAGTGTCACATACAAAAAATAAAATAATCCTTGCCTTCAAGGAGCTTACATTCCAACAGGTTGTACATCATTGTACAACATTCTTGAGTATTATGACACAGCCGTTAAGATATGATTTGAAAAAAATATTCCAAGTTTGTCATTTTGCTTCACATATATTACGTGTTTTGTTCACTTGGAGTAATATGCCTCTAGGCACATTTACTTAAATAAATCTCATCTTGCTAACTTTAAGATGAGTAAAGAATAAGTTTTTTTAAAATTTTTTTATTGACTTGTTTGTTTACTTTTAGTTTACAATATTCAGTTCCAGAATCACAAGAGTTTCAGATTTTTCTCCCCTTCCTCCCCAACCCCCACCCCAGGAATAAGTTTTTAAGGCTTGTGTGGTTGGTGAGCATTCTATAGGGAGTTAGAAAAAGAAAACTATCTTGAACTTTGTTGTACTTCCTTTATTTTTTTAAATTCAAATCATGTGGGTGGGAAAAAAAATGAATGATTTTTAAACACAAGACTGGGAAGGATGAAACCAAGCTCATTTTCTTCATGGTGAAAAACTTCAGCCTACTTTCCACCTTATCTCATCCAATGCCCATACTTTACATACCCAACATTCCAGCTAAACTAGACTACACTTTCTCCTATTGTCACTCTGAACTCTCTAGTCTCCATGATTTTGCTCATGCCAACCCATTCACCACCTACCAATCTACTAAAGTACCCCCCCATCTTGATGTAAAGGTCCAACTCAGGTGCCACTTTCTCCATGCAGCTTTCTCTGACAATATGCTCCGCAACCCCTTAAGTTTCTTTTTCTCTCTCCTCAATTCCTCATCGAACTTATGCATTAATATTGATATCCTTTGTACCATAGTTATTCTACTAAATTCTACTCATTCCATTAGATTGGAAGCTCCTTAACAAAATTACCTTTTGTGCCTTTTAAAAAAAATATTCCCAGGTAAAAGTTTGCCTATGCACACAGTAGCCATTTAGAGTTGGTTGAATTATAATGAACTGAATTTTTAGATATCCCTAAAATTTTTAAATGATCACTTTCAAAATGCAAGCATATCATATAAACTTCAATTAGGCCTGTCTAGAATTATAACTAGCTTCTCAAATCTAAGAGGAAAAATGTATTGAAAACAGTAGTCAACTTAATTTTCTTAGAGAGAATATGGTCACCTTTTTGCTTATTATAATAGCATAGATATATGTATGTAGAATTAACTTCAATGTATCCGAAAGAGTGTCTAGATTAAAATCCTCAAAGGAGTTCAGTGGATCACCTAAATGCCAAAAAAATACAAACACAAAATCTTTTTTTTTTCCATCTCCATTGAGCTCCCTATGATTCATTTTGCACCCCTAGCTAGTATCTGCAATGTAGCTTCTTTCACAGAGAGTAGAGGTTGGCAGTACTTCTCTGCGACACACACTCTCACACCCAAATTGGTCTTCATAGCTTCCCATTGTGTGCACTACAAAGCAACCCGCCTCGTTGGCAGCTAGAAGTGTGAACTACGTCTTTCTTTTCTCCACTGTTCTTTTCTGGCTCACAAGCAACCTCCCACCAAACACAGAATCGGTAGAAGAGACTAGATCCAAGAGATAATGCTATGAAAAAAGTATGAAGAGAAGCCCAGGTGGCCACCTTGCAAATTTCCAATGTGGAAGCCTTCGACCTCTCTGCCCAAGACGCAGCTCTAGTACTGGTGTAATGAGCTTTACAAACCCTGGGAGCCTCTTTACCTTAACTACATACGCCTCCCTAATACAATCCCTTAACCATCTAGCTAAGGAACTCTTAGAAGCCATTTGACCCCTCTTAGGACCCCCTAAGAGTACAAACAATCTTTCAGAAGATCTGAAATCTTTGATTCTTCTGAGACAAACCCTAAGTGTTCTTCTTACATCCAATTTATGCAGCCATGGCTCTTTGTCATCGCTGGGTCTAGAGAAAAATGAGGGCCAAGAAACCTCCTGGTTTAGATAAGTCTCAGATGCCACCTTCGGCCAAAAATGAGGAACTGCCCAAAGACAGGCTTTATTTTGAAGTAGTATTAGACATGTCCCAAATTTCAAACCTGAAGAAATTCCATAAGCAACAAAGTACACAGGCATCACAGTCACAACCAAATAATGTTCTATCATAATAATGGGTCTTCAAAAATGTCAAAATGACCCAAAGAAAAAAATCAGTGTGAAAATATCATTGCTGTCTTCAAAAATCTAGTTTAAAGTCCATTTATTAATTACTGGCCTACTCATAAATCATCAAGGGCAATATTCTATGATCTTAGGGAACTCACAAACATCAAATGAAAAGTTAAAAAAAAATAACTCAGTCAACTTGATGCTTTGTTTCTTATATGGGTAGATTCCATGCATCTAGATATTGTGAAAGATTTGGATGATGTTTTCCATTTCTTCATTTTGGGTCGTGTAGACAGCTTCACTTCTAAGTTTCTTATCAGCAAAAAATCATTCACAAAAGAACATTCAGTAAACCAGAATGACCCTTGATCTCCTTGTTGTAAATCATTCACAGGATTTCTTTCAATCAAAACACTATTTCAAATGAGAAATTCATAAAACTTGGTTTCTTTGATCATTCCTTTGAGTTATCTTTTCTTTCCTTATTGAAAATCTACTCTTTCGTGGTAAAAATGGATTTCACAAGAATATAATGAATGGAATAGTTATGATTTTCTTGGCAATTTCCCTAGGGATGATTCTCCTCAGAGAGACATTTACATATAGTTCTGTCAAACTGAATCATGTTGACTTCAGTATAAAGGATAGAGATTTTTGCAATGAGGAATGCAGGTCACCAAGAGATGTTTTGGTGCCCAGATATTTCTTGTTGGGACACTTCAAAGTTCTGCTCTTTAAATTTTCCCCCAATAATTATATCTTCTGAGTTCTAACTGTATTCATATGCTGCAAAATTATAACTATACTACTGAAATTGTTTCCATCTACCACACTGTTACCTGATGAAAATGTTCATATGTTTAATGTGGTGTAAGAATATATACAATATATATGTATATGTATACTATATTATTAAATAGTAATGTATTTGCCTTGAGATTTTACTGTTTTAAATTAAATTTTATTTTAAATGAGCAGAAATCCATTTTCTTTTCCTCATACCTACCATCTAGTAAAAAACAAAATAAAATACTCCCCCAAATTATTGTTAACAAACATGCATAATCAAGCAAAACAAATTCTGTAATTGTTTATGTCCCCAAAATACACCTTTTCTGCACAATAAATCTATCATCTTTCTGTCAGGAAGTGGACAATATGCATTATCATCAGGCTTCTGCAACTGCCTTGATCAGAGTTCTTAGAGCTTTCAAAGTTGTTTGTTTTTACACTGTTGCTGTTGCTACTGTATAGATTGGTCTGCTGTTTCTGCTCATTTCATTCTTCATCAGTGTATAAAAGTCTTCAAAAGTGTCCATTTTTATAGTATTGATGTTATGGTATAAATTGTTCTGGTTCTGCTCATTTCATTCTGCATCAGTTCATGCAAATCTTTCCATGACTCCTTGAAATTATCTTTTTTTAAAAAAAATTTCTTACAGCATAATAATATTTCATTACATTGATATACCACATTTGTTCAGCCATTCCCTAATTAATGGGTATTTATTTAGTTTCCAGTTGTTTGCCATCACAAAAAGAACTGCTATAAATATTTTTGTACACATCTAGGACATTTCCCTTTTTCTTTGATCTCTTTTGGACATAGGCCTAGTAGTACCATAACTAGTTTAAAGGATATGCCCCATTTAATAACTCTGAGTGTATAATTCCATGTTGCTCTCTAGACTGGTTACCAATTCACAGATCCACCAACAGTTCATCAGTGTGTCTATTTTCTCACAATATCACCAACATTTGTAATTTTCTTTCTTTATTTTTCTGGGTCATCTTTGCCAATCTGATGGGTTTTGAGGTTGCTCTTAATATAAGATTATCTGTCTCAAATCAGGTTTGACTACTATTTTCTCTCTATCAAATGGAGCTGAGCCTTTTTATTTCTAGAGCCAAGACCTTGGTTCTAGCTTTTTTTCAATTCAATTTTGTTTCATTTTATTTCCCAGAAGTCATTTTAGTTTTCAATTAACTCAATAACCATTTATTAAGTATTTACTATATAAGGAGCTATTCCAAGCAGTGAAGAGGTAAAATAGCAAATAAGACATGGCCCTACACCCCAAAATTTCACAATCCATTAAGGCAAATGGAACATATATGTAAACTATACAAGAAAATATCTTATGAAGACTACATAAGTGAGATATAATGTACTATTGAGATGTCAAGGGAAGGAGATGTCAAATTTGTCTAGTGGATTGAGGAAAGCTTTAACTCAACTTAAAGAGCAGAAAAGATTTCAAAAGGTGGAAATGAGAACACTCCAAATGCTTACCAAGGGAGAAAATGAGGACCGTGTTTGGGGAAATGCAAATGATCCAATTTGACTAGTGTATAGAATACATTAAAGTGTAGGAACTTTGAATATCAGTCTAAGGAATTTAGATGTCATTCAGTAGGCAAAGGGGAGTCATGAGAAGTCTTTGAGCAACTGAGGGACAAGGTCAGAGTAGTGCACCAGAACCTTAGTTTTGTATTTAAACCATTTCGAAGCAGGTGTAAACTCCCAGAGCAATGTAGAGAGCTTCTAGTGCAGAATAACCTCCACCGATGAAAACCAACATCTCAGCTTCAATTACTGGAAAATTATTCTCACACCCCAAGGAGCTGAACTAGAATCAGTAGTATAGGAAAACTCCATATTGGACTGGGTTCATCCTTGCTCTAGATTCTCCCTAATTCTGGAGTTAGATCCCCATGAAGTCCCCACAGCTATCCACAAAGCTCCAGGTTCTGATTCAAAGGCCTTGAATATATTCTATAAGTTGTGAGTTTGGGAACTGTACCACATGTAGCATGCACAAGTCAAAATTTGGGCTCCTTAAAAGCAAACAAAAAAACAATAATAATAACTAACACTTAGTTATTACAAAGAAAGAAAATGTTATCCATTTCCTTTTGGGACTTCCTCAACCTTGACCATGTCACTTACTGGAAAGAAAGATTCTTTTCAAGGTCTTTCGTCTAGTTTCCTCACTTCTGTTATCTTTATAGACTTAACATTTCTTCTCTTAAGTAGCTATTCTTTTCCCTTTTATTTATTTGTCAGCTTCAGAAACCTGTGATCCACCTACACCTCCCACCCATTCCTGACTCCTGGCTTCAGAAAGCTTTCTGTAGCATAAAACAAGAGCCACATGACCTCCTTCCTATCTTAGGGTCTCACTTAAATACCACATTACATGTTCAAGTTCTCCAACTGGGATGCATATCCTTCCATGACATTTACAAAGCCTTGTTAGGATTTTTCTTAAAAAAAATTAAACATGCTAATAAGGCTATGTTTGAATAGGCAATGTGAAAAAACTAATTTGAAGCAGTTAAATAATTAAATTTTAAAACCCCACAAAATCTTATTAAAGTGTAAGTATACCTAGGTCCAGATCAGTACAAATAATGAATCCTTTGCAATTGTTATATTATTTGAATTCACACTACATACTTCCTTGGGGCTAGAACCAATCACCACATTTTACATAATTTTATCTTAGAATAATGTGAATTCAAATCCATGCAACTAATTTCAGAGAATTCATTATTTGCACTAACTGGGACCTAGTCAAACAATTACTTCTTTTTTTTTTCCAGAATGGTTCTCAACACTAATGGAATCCACCATATTAATTTGTATTTCTGGTTTTAAGTACACAAGATGTGGAGTCAAAGGACTGACTTCAGATCCTGACAGAGCTATCACCCCAATGACTTAAGGTGAGGTGTTTTCCATCCTCTGACCCTAAAATAAAAGAATTTGAGTAGATGATCTCTCTAAAATCCCTTCAAGCTCTAAAACTTTATTATCTAAGTTCTCTGAAAGTTGGCACCATGCCTTCAGAAATTCAGTATAATATCTCCAAACAATAATGTACAAAGAAGCATTTTGTTATAGTTTTAACTTAAGGTATTTTATTATAATTAATATGTAAATCTAACTATTTCTACCCAAAGAACAACATGAAATATTTCTCTTTTACATTTCAAATTTTGATAGAATGCTACCGAAATACCTAATCACATCATGTTCCTGATAAGGGATTTCTTAAGAATTTGGATAGCACCTGTGATTTCATCAGTATAGAGAGCTTCTAGTGGAGAATGGCCTCCACCAATGAAAACCAACACCTACCTTAGATTCAATTTATTCTCTTAGAGAATTAGCTAGCACATAGTGAGGTTAAGTAACTTGGCTGAGGTCACAAATCAGTAAGCTGTAGAAGAGGCAGGACTGGAACCCAAGATTTCCTGAATCTATGTCAGCTCTAGGCATCACATCAGATTGCCTCTAGTATTTTTTAAAATATTTTTTAATTTGTTTTCTTGTTTACATCATCTATTTTAATTACATTTTTGAATTACAAATTTTCTCCCCATCTTGCCCCTTCCCCAACCCTAAAACAGCAATCCCACTGTAAAGCCCCTCCCCTCCTCTGCTCTTTTACTTTTTTGTAGGGCAGGGAGGCTTTCCCTATCCCAGCCCCTGTATATCTTATTTCCTAGTTGCAGG
>CM053594.1:338710461-338846449 GCA_028646575.1 Pseudocheirus occidentalis | reverse complement strand
GTGTTATGGTTTCTGAATAAAGACCTTGGTTCTGCCTTCCATGTGGAGAGTTTGCTATATTTTGTGATCCAAAACTCCACCAACATATTCATAACCATCATGGGTGTTGTGAATATCTCATTATTGATACAGTCACTTAACCCCAACTACTTTGCTTTCCCCCCTACAGAAAAAAAAAGAATTACTGGACTACTTGAAAGTCATGATAAAAGAAAAGCCTACACAGCATATTTCAACAAATTATAAAGGAAAACTGTCCAGATATTTTAGAACTAAAGAGTGAAATAGAAATTGAAAGAATCAACTGATCACCTTCTGAAAGAGGTCCAAAAGTCAAAATTCCCAAGACTATTATGGTCAAATTCCAGACTTCCTCAGCAAAGGAGAAAATACAGCAATCAGCCGGAAAGAAATAATCCAAATAACACAGAGGATAGTTAAGATCAGACAAGATTAAGCAGCTATGACTTTAAAGGTGCAGAGGGTTTAGAATGCAACATTCCAGAAGGCAAAGGAGCTAGTATTGTAACTAAGAGTAACCTAACCCGAAAAACTGAGCAAAATCCTACAAGGGAAAAAAAGATGAATATTTAATGAGATAGAGATCTTCCAGGCATTCCTGATGAAAAGATCAGAGCTGAACAGAAAACATGACATTTAAATACAAGACTTGAGAGAGGTATAAAAAAGTAAACCGGAGTGTAAAATCATAAGGAACTTAATAAAGTTAGACTGTTTATATTCCCAAATAGGAAGATTATATATATATATGTAATATTCCTATTTTTCAATATATATACACACACATATGTCACAAGAGCTTTCTAATCATTAGGGCAGTTAGAAAGAGTCTACTTAGAAAGAGGACATGAATGTGAGTCAATTATATTAAGATGATCTACAAAAAATGGAAGGCTAAGGAAGAGGGATGTATTGAGAGGAGGGAAAGGGGAAGGAAGAATAGGAAAAATCTCACATAAAAGAAGTGTGTAAGGAAAAGTTTTTATAAAGGAAGAGGAAATGGGAAGGGGAATGGGAAATGCTTGAATCTCATTCCCATCTGAACTGGTTGATAGAATAAATATACACACATATACATATATGCACATATATACACATGTGTATAATATACATACATATCTATGTGTGTGTGTTTATATATATATATATATATATATATTTGTATATGTATGTTATCCAACAGTTAAATCGGAGGGGAAGGGCTAAGAGAAAGAGAAAGGAGGGAGGAAATAATAGAGAGGGTAGATTAAGGGACACAGTGATCAAAATTAAAACAGATTTTGAGGAATGAACAGAGTGAAAAAAAAGACAAATAGAAGAACACAGGACAGAGGGAAATACAAAGTTAGCGATCATAATTGTGACTATGAATGGGATGAATTCACCTAGAAAACTGATAAAGATAGTAGAATGGATCAGAAACCAGAATCCAACAATATGTTATTTACAAGAAACACACTTGAAACAGAAAAGACAAAACAGAATTAAAATAAGATGCTGGAACAGAATCTATTATGCTTCAGCTGAAGTAAGAAGGTTTAACAAATTCTCAAATGCCACAATCGGATTTTTACAAGTTCTATTATGAGATAATTCACTTCAATAAAATATTTAAATTGCTGCTTGAAGTTTTATTCCTCTAACCTTTTCTCCTATATTGTCCTTAATTAAATGGGTATAAATAGGATGAACTATACCTGGAAGTCCTATAGGAAAGACCTGTGCCATGGAGGGCAACCAAAAGAATTTGCTCCTACTTTATTCTGAATGTATAATGTAGTTGTTTAAGAACAGACACAGAGCTAATTGCAAGACCTGTACCTGAACATTCCAGATTGGTAGGCTTTGTCAAAGCAATCCTTAGAATTCAGAATCACCTCCAGACCATGATGATACATCAAAGAAGGAAGTTCATGAAAAAGACAGAAATTGTCTTCAAAAATGAATGTGCCCCTGAGCAAAGTATTTAACCTGAGGTTCATGAATTATATATATGTATAATTCATTTAAATATATAAACAATAATATTTCAGTAGAATGCTTCCTTTGTAACCCTATGTATTTTGTTTTATACACTTAAAAATATTATTTTGAGTAAGGTTCTATAGATTTCCCCAGCCTGCCAAAGACAATGACAAAAAAATTAAGACCATTTATCCTATAGAAACTCTTTTATCTAGAAAATGCTAATTAGCTCCACTCATATCAAAACTATTTTTCTCATCTCTAGACATTTGTTTTTCTTTCTATTTTTTCTTCACATTTTTGAAGCACCTTTATTGACATATGTACTTAATTTCTCCATAAACTATGATGAAGAAAATCACGCACCAAATGGAAATAAAAAAGAGAATAGAATCTATCAATTTTTAGACCAACTGCTAAATTCACGTCAGTCCTGTTTTAATTTATTTTTCTGAATAAAAGGCTTATCTAACTTTCTCATTCTTAGAGGCATTCATTTCAGAACCGAAACATATAAATGGAACTATAATTCATTGGCATTAACAAAGAATGAGGATGGGAGGATAAGTAAGTAATGAGCACCATAACTGGTATCTCCTTGAAAGGTCCTCATTTTTCATTACAACTCAAGTCATCCACCATAACCCACCATCCCAACTCTGAGAAAGTTACATTAGGAATTCCTTCCCTTTTCTGCTCATCAAATTAACTGTGTCTCCTCCTCTATGTAGCCCTTAAGTAGCAGCCCCATCTGGATCCAATCATGCCAATCATTTTGGTGGTTACAGCTTTTCCTTCTAAGCTAGTCTGCTCTTCATTGATTTCTCTGATTTCGCACTCTGTGAATAGTTTTCAGATACATATTTATTTAGATTAGGTCTTGGTATGCCACCACATGCATTCTGAGCTTCCTAAAGATAAGAACTTTATGTTCTCATTGCCATACGATTCCCTAAATCATCTAGTATCACCGGGCATTGACTGTAGGCTCCATACAAAGTCAACACTAAATCAGTGTGGAAGACTCACAAATAATGATTTCCACTTCAAATGTGAGTGTGCTCTTTAAATCTTGGAACATAATTTATTTTAATTTAACAATAGCTTACATTCATATGGTACTCTAGTATTTTCTTCTTCATGACTCTGAAAGGTAGGCAGTATAAATATCATTTTCATTTCACAGAAAACTGAGGATCAGAGTTCTGATTTCCCCATAAACACACTGTTAAGCAGTATTGGAGACAAGACAACCCCAGGTTCCCTAACTTTAAGTCCAATGCTGAGTTGGACGGCTTGGAAGGATCCTTAGAAGTCTTCTAGTTCTAATCTATACTCAGGAATAATCTCTCTGGCAGTCTACCAGAGAAATGGTACATTTGTATTGTATAATACAATATAATAAATACATATTGTATTCACATTTGTACAATGTTGGATTGAAGAATTGCGACAGGTCTTAAGTCACTATTTCTTGAAGTAGCCCATTTTTTTTGCCTGTTAGGTCTATTTGTTAGGAAGTTTTTCCTGACATCAAGCCTAAAAGTGGACTTTTCTGAATCAATTATGTATAGCCACATTTTCTTTCTTGACAGGATTACTAAACCACTAGGTGAGGAGAATGCTGTTTACCAGAGGGAGAGGTTTTGATAATGTATTTCATACTATCCTGGTCAAGAAGATGGGAGAGATGTGGATTAGATAATAATGCAATCAGAAGGATTCACAACTAGTTGTGTTGCCACTATGTCAAATGTTGGTAGTAAGTCTCCCATGGAAGATCTCAGAGACAGGTGCTTAGCCCTTTTTAACATTTTTATAACTACCTGAATAAAGGTATAAGTACTTGCTCCTGACAATTCTAACCCCTTAAGAAACAAATGAAATGGTAAACAACAGAAAGAGGTCCAGTATTAAAAGTGTGTTGCACCAGGGCACATTAGATCGACAATAGTAGGCAGTGCCTACTATTTGCTGGGCACTGTGCTAGGCCCTAGGGATAGATATGAAAGAAGTGTGTCGCAAAAGCCCGTGCCGCTTCCATCCTGAATGTGTGATAGTTAATGAATGCATGGAGTCAAAATAGGTTGAAAAGAGTACTAGCAGCTGCTGCTTGGGACAGACAGAACTGGGAGTGGAAAAGTAGCAGGGAGAGCCCCAAAGGACAAAAGCAGGTGTGATGACAGGTGCAGAGGCAAATTTGGGACTGAGGTCAGAAAAAACTTTTTAACAATTAGAACTATTTAGAAGAGAAATGGGTCTTAGGAGACAATGGATTCTCCCTCAAACAAAGGTCTTTAAGCAGAAATTTAAAGGCCACTTATGATGCATTATAGTGAGGATCCCTTTTTGTGTGTGTTGTTGCTGATTCATTGACTCTGTGACCCCATGCGGGGTTTTCCTAGCAGAGATACTGAAGTGCTATGCCATTTCCTTCTCCAGCTCACTTTACAGATGAGGAAACTGAGGCAGAATGAAGTGACTTGACCAGGGTCACACAGCAAGTAAATGCCTTATTTGAACTCAGGAAGATGAGTCTTCCTGACTTCAGGCCTGGTGCTCTATTTGCAATGCCACCTAGCTGTGTATGCCTTGGATTAATTGACCCCTCATGCTTTTTTTTTTCAACTCTTATGCTCTGTGATTCTGTGTCTCCAACCATTCCTCCAGATTTTTTCATCATTATTGCAGTGATGGGGTTCAGACAAAGGCAGGCCAGATATGGAACAAAATACCAACTTAACCAACCACCAACCTGACTTGGCTGGGCCTTTGGATGCTTGAATTTCCCTCTCTCTTTCCACAAAACCAAGAAGTATGCCACTTCCCTTTGGGGCTTTTTCAGTCTACCTCAGGAATACAGGCCAGAAAATGGGAAAGAAGCTACAGGTGGCACGATGAGTTTTAAAAGAAAAAGTCTATTTAACTTAAAAGTCATTATCCCTATTTATGGTATTCATATTATCTCTGTCTGCCTCTCATGAATTATTTAGACTAGAACTTCATTCTTATAGAGAGGAATTAAAATCATTTAAAATAAATCTAGAAGAACATTAAGTTTGCTCAGATTGTAACACAAAGCTCAAGGGCCACTCTACAATCTGGGCTGAAAGGCCCCTGGTCTAATTCTGGAGGCTGACTCCAAGAGGAACATTATCTTTCTTTAATTCATTGTTCCCATTACTTCTAGAAAATCTTCTAATACACTCAGCTCATATCTAGTTCTCCCTAAATGTGAGTAGCTTAGATCCCTAATTCCCACACAAACACTCAAGGTATTAAATGTAAGTTGGGTACAGGTCTTTATTTCACCCTATATAAAAGTGCAGAAGACACAAAGGAATCACATGAGCCCATAAACAGATACAGAAAAAACACAAAACATTCAGTTTTCACATAAGTTCTCCCTAGAAAGAAAATGAACTTGGGGTAATTAACAGGGCAACCCTTTGACATGTGAATGAATCTCTCTTTGCTCTTGCTTTAGACTTTTCCTAGAAAGTAAACATGCTTTGGGAAATGCTGAAAAAGCAATCCACTTCCCACCAAACCTCTGTATCTAGGTAACTCCCTGGCTTTGCACCCCAAGAAGGACAATGCATACAATTATGTGGATCATCCTGTTCTTTCCCCAGGGAAGATGGTATCCCAGGAAACTTCCTTAACTCTCTAAAAGATCTCTCAGACTAGGTATTATTCACAAGGTATAACCCAGGAAATTCTCCTTTCCCTAAATTATGGGATCATGATGCTAAGGGAATTAAAAATCTAACCTGTTCTTCACAGGAAAATAGGAAGCAGAAACACTGCTCAGGAGCTGCCTTCTCTCAGTACATCTGAAGTCCGTATCTAGCTCCGCCATGCCCTTCTATCACAAATTTCTACAACTGCTCTTGGAGGGGTAAATGTGATGCATAAAGGTTCTCTTTTCTCCAACCCCCAATCCTTAGCAGACATACTGCATTCTGTCTTCTCAAAGTCCAAGAGAGTGGTAATGACAGCAAGAGAAATGGTCCCTGAGCTTGCTTTTATGGAAAATGAAGGGGGGGGGCAGTTCCCCGGACAAGATTCCATCCTCCTGAGGCTCAGTTAGCCAGTCAGCAGCAGTTCTGTGGCCCTATCAGCAAAATGGTCAAGGATATAATCCAATGGATGCTTCAGAAGAACATCTGATTGACTGAGGGAACTCATTAAAATTGTCAGGGACTCCCCTCATTAACCCCACTTAAAAGATAATGGGAAGGAAGTACAACAAGGCAGGGAAATACCTGACTCTCCTAAATTCTCCCACAAACAATATAAAATAATGTCTCAGAGTGAACTTTGAGAGACAGAACTAATAAAAGTCAGGGTAAAGCAGAAGTCTGCCCAAGACAACTTGGGAGGACATTAGGAAAGACAGGACCTGAGAGGTAGTGGCCTACGCTGACTGAAGTGCAAATAACTCTAGGCAGATACTGCTGATTCAACAAACAAGAAGTCCTGGAGGCGGCACATAGTGGGGTAGCAACCTCAGTTTCACAAACCTTCATCTCATGGACAATGTGGAGGTTGGATGGCTGATCGAAGGAAGACCAAAGAGCCCTCTGGTGGCTCTGGACGCCAGGCCTAGGTGTGATGACCACACAAGGTCTCAGGCTGTTGCTGTAGGCAAGGAAGCAGCAAGCACATGAAGGTGAGTATGGTAGCAGAGGCGGAGGGACCCTGCTGGCTATGGATACTTGTAGGAGGACAGAATTCCTAGTGCTGGTCCCATGGCAGATGGGTGAGCTGAAGTTCATAGCTTGTGGAGGGGCTATACGGAGCAAGAGCATTTGTAGTGACGGGGTTGGTCATGGTCCTGGTCATGGCTCAGGGGTGGAGAGGAGTACCTGAAATCAGATCTTTGACCCAACACTACCACTATTAGGTATGTTTCCCAAGGTGATAATGGAAAAAGGAAAAACCTATGTATTCTAAAACATTTATAGCAGTTCTCTTTGTGGTGGTAAAGAACTGGAAAGTGAGGGAATGTTCATCAATGTGACTGTGACGGAACACTACTGTGCTGTAAAAAATGATGAGCTGGTTGATTTTTGGAAAAACATGGAAAGACTTGCATGAAATAATGACAAACGAAGTGAGCACAACCAAGAAAATGTATACAGCAACATTGTTTGAAGAACATTTGTGAACTAAATTATTCTGAGTATTATAAATACTCAACCTATGAAGATCCTATCCACCTTTAGAGAAAGAACTGATAGACAGAAGTATGACTTTACATATATGTATAAAGCTGTGTCAAATAGTAGCCTTCTCTATTGCAAGGTGGGGAGGGAAAGAGGGAGAGAGTTCTTAAATTGCAACCAACAAAAATAAAAGATAATAATATCTTTTATTTTTATATATTATATATTATTATATTTTATTTATTTACACTTAAATACATTTATTTAAATATATAAATTTATTTAAATATAAACATTCTATAATTATTAATATAAATAACATTTATATTTTATTATATATTCATAATATATTTTATCTAATATATCTAAACAATATTTAGCACATAGGAATTATATAGATTTCTAGTAAAATGAGTGAATGAGCTTCTAGAAATGTGAAAAATATACAACAAAAATCTAACAACTACAAAGGGCAAAGAAACGAAAACCTCATAGGAAACCCCAACAGGAAAAAAGCAAACAACCAGGAGACTAAGGAAATATACAAGGAAAGAAAATCTCCTAATCCAATGTTGACCTCGTTGTTCCTCCTTCATTGTCAAAGAGGACCATGACATCAGGAAAGTAGATACCAATGTAGAAATACTATGGGCAAAGAAAATGCCTATGGAAAATCCATGAGAAACTTCTCTAATAACTGCAGGTAAACACCAAGAAAAGTGAAAAGAATGACCAAGAACTCTAAAAGTAGTTGGAAGGATGTAAAGGAATTAGAGAATGAGATAAGGAACGAACAGCAAAATATTAAGTGCCTACTATGGGCTTAATGCAGTGCTAATACCGGAGATTCCAATAGAAAATTAAAAAAAAAAAGACAGTCTCAAAAAAGGCAGTCCCTCAAGGAGCTGCCATTCTAATGTGGGAGGCAACATATATAAGTGCGTTGGGAGGGCCACTGGGGTCCTGAATGTTTCTGGCAACTCTAGTGGAGAAAGAGCCAGCCATCCCCCTAAATTGCTAGCTGCCACCTAAAGGATGAGTGAAACAACTCAGTTAAAGCAGCCAGGCACCTACTGGGAAAAACAGGGGCTATAGCCTTTGCCAGGTAAATCAAAACAACATCATGACTTCAACCACTTCTTCCAACCCCGAAAGAATTGGCCCAGGACTAAAGAGCTTTGGAACAGCAGTGTCTTCTAGATACTACTGAGCCGTCTTTCAGCCTAAGCTCCAAAGCTTTTACTTAGAAGAGTAATTCCTGTGAATTACTGTGAATTCCACCTACAGTAATTTCTGTGAAATCTCACCACCACCAGCAGCAACTGCTGATCAACCAACACATATGAGCAGGTAAGCCCAAGAGCCCTGGAAGTAACAACCTGAAGACTTGACCAACATTTTGGAAAGCAAACCAAATGGAGACACAGCCTGGAAACTGCTAGCTACTCAAAACTGAGAAAACAGAGTTCTTGCCACCAAAGTCCTTAGCATAGTCAAGTAATTTGAATCATAAAATATGACTTTATCTGTGGAAATAGCATTAAAGAAAATGCATTGCCATCTGCTCTTCCACTGCACCTAAGGACCATAGGACCCTTCCATATTATTAAAATACAATGAAAACGTAGGCTCCTTACAAAGGATTGATTGTCTTAGAGATGCTGTATTCCCAGTGCCTTCGCACATAGTAAGTATTTAGTAAATGCTTTCTAATTCACTCATTCATGATTCTAGAGTTAAGATAAGATGAAGGCAGGGAGCTGAAAAGAGAACATGCAAAATATTGAGGCAGTTGGTAAGGTTCTTAAGAAGATGGCTGGAGGTAGGGAGTAAAGTTAAATAAGGAAGCAACAATCCTGAAATGATTGTTGAAATGATTTTAATATGATTAACTCTACAGATTATTTTCCTACTGCTGAACCATCCTTGCATTCATGGTATAAATCCCATTTGGTCATAATGAATGATTTTTTTTGCACAAATTGTTGCAGTCTTTTTGCCATGATTTTATTTAAAATGTTTTAATTGATATTAAATAATGATATTGGTTTATAGCTCCCTTTCTTTGTAAAATCCTCTTCAAAGACCTAACTAGTTTCTAAATGGGAACCAAATTAAGTTTAGTGGGGAATTCTCATCTCCCTGAAGAGTGGAGATTGGACAAGACCTTTGATCATTTCTAATAAGAGCAGTCCTCCTTTCCCCATCACTTGGCCAGATTAGAGAAATGATTCTCCAAGATGAGCTAACTTTTATGTTACTATTGTCGTTTTTGATAAATCAGAGCCTGTTACTTAAACTCTGAGACAGTTTAATCTTGACTATGGAATTCTGTCTTGGTTTCACTTTGCAGTATGCAGGTCTTGCCTGGGGATAGAGATTTTCAATTAACAGGTAACTGCTATTTGATTCCCTTCTAAGAGGCAATGCTTATAAATAATGACTTAGTTACTGTCATCCTTTGCTTTTTAGGGCTCTCCTTGTATAAAGTGGCACAGAGTAAGGGAAGTAGATTCAGAAGATTAGGCACAAGGATTACAAAGTACATGAAGACAAAATAAAAAGGAAACATACCTGTGGACAAATACGATGGCTAATATTAATATTATGGAGTCAAAATTGATGATGGATAATCTATGTTCTTGGGGGCAGGGGAGAGAGTACAAGGTTTGTTTGTGTATTTGATGGTATGGTATAAAAAGTATTTACTAAGGTCCATGCCACATAGGCTAGGTTAGTTTTTACATAAAAGGCAATGATGGTGCCCTAGAGACTTAATTGTTTCAGAGAACAATGACTCAGCTTGTTAGTGCAGCTTCCCGGTTGCCTCAGTACAAAAACCCCAGCACACAGGGAGTCAGAGGCTTTTTGGGCTTTGTGCATGCTTCTGACCAGGCAAGCCAACATGGCAAACCCAGAGGCAGGGGGGTGTGCCCCAGCACATCGATGCTTTTTCCTTAGGAAATATCCTTCATAGCCTATCATTCAGCAAACTTCTTGTTAAATGGTCCTGATGATCTATCATCATTTCATTTTAGTTCAATCTGGGCCTGAACCTATGGCCTAGCCAGAGTCAAGCCTAGCCTAGAAAAGACTGAAAGTCTTTATTGTGTCAAAACAAACAGACTGATAACTAAAAATGTAAAAAATGAAATAAAAAGAAAATGAGAACAAAAGTGTAAAGGAAAATCCACTGAAATCAGACACTACAAAAATACGAGTCATGATTAAAACATGCTACTTTCAAAAACCATTAGCAACAAAGTTCTTGCTAATAATAACACTAAGATACAAGGGAAAATGAGAAGCTAGAAAAATCAGATAATCAGAGCCTCCTGGGTCAGTATAATACGGGAAGAGGAACAATTTAATTTTCCCAAGAAAATTGATACAAGTTACTTTATTACTGGATGTAAAAGGATCCACTTGTCAGTGAGTAAGCATTTTAGGCACGACTAGACATTAAAATTCTTGCTATTCCATGACCTCACCCAAATGAAGAGATTTATTCTAGTAAAGAAAACTTTTCAATAACAAAAAGTGCTGTCAGTGGTTCTGCAGGCACTGACACCAAGCCACATTCTCCTGAGTCACCTCTAGTAGCAAGTTCACCGATTTTGAAGGACAATATGAATTCACATAATTGTACCCAAGTACTTAAAAACGGACTTTTTCCATAAGCATTTTAGTACCCCCCTCCAAAAAAAAAAAAGGAATTGGGCCCTAGGAAGAACAGAGAATCAACACTCAAGATAAAACAAATAACATCTGGATAAATTAGGATTTTATGTACATATTTCTATCTTTCATGAGATATTGGTGGTGCAGCTAGGTGGCACAGTGAGTAGAAGCACCAGCCCTGGATTCAGGAGGACCCGAGTTCAAATTTGACCTCAGATACTTAACACTTACCAGTCATGTGAGCAAGTCACTTAACCCCAACTGCCCTGTCCTTCCTCCACCAAAAAGCGAAAAAAAAAAAAAAAGTAATTATCATGAGATAAGTGCTCTGGATAGCCACAGATACCAACATTCCCATCACCGAACTATATTGGATTTGTAAAGTTGGTTGCTACTTCTGACACTTCATGTGTATAAATTCTTATACCTGTTGACCAGATCCAACATTTATTAAGATTCTAATACTTAATAAGGGACTGGCCTTCATTCACTCTAAGCTACCGTGAAGCTGAGAACACGTGGCAAATGTAATGGGGGACTGGCCAGGAGTTCAGTCCTTTTAAGAATGTGCAAAATATGTGACTAACGCAACCTCCTATGTGGAAGATGGAAGGGTACTTCCAGGGGACTTGAGGATGTGTAATGGAAGTATCTGAGAGACATGGAGCTTGTATGAATATTCTGTAACTTCTTCTAGTTTGGAAGCCACACAATGAAGAGGAGATTTTTTAGAAACTAGCTTCAGTTGAAGCCAGGGGCATTAAAAAAGCACTCGTTGATCAGAACCCGTCCCTTCTTTTAATCTGACCCTTCCTGACTGGTTGTGTTCCCAATGACAAAAAAAAACAGAATAAGCTGTAGAGAGGGGAGGCCTTGGGTTCCACCCAACTAAGGCAGGAATGAATCCTATTAACAGAAGCCTCAGTTTGCCTTGATACTTGTTCTTCTGTTTTAGGTGAAAAAGACAGGAGATGACTAAGACTTTGTGAGCTTCTAGAGATCTAGGAATTGAGTCTGTGACAGGTATAACAGGGTGTGAACTTGGTGGGACCAATAATACATAAAAACATAATACATAAATACGAGTCCACTTTTCCTTGGGCCTAAAGGTGACGCCCAGGTATTGTGGAGAGAGGATATTTATAATCCTATTCTTGCCATCTCTTCTAAGTGAATACCCATTTGTAAAAGCTAATCAATGTTAATTGGTTAAATAGAACTGTGAAGTTAGTCAATGGTGGCTAACAGTGTGGGGAACATACAGAAACTGGTGCTGAGCCACTAGAATTAGGAAAAGGCAGCCCCAACCTTCAAAGGGAGATGCAACTCTTGGAACAGTGAGGAAAGAACCAATCCCTACATCTGCGAGGCACGAGGCATAGAAAGCACTAGCTCTCAGAAAGATAACATCATCAATGTCAAGGGAATTGGAAGGGATAAAAAGTGTAAAAAAGAATACCCAAAACAAAAGGGAGAAGTGACAAACACAAAGGGGCAGTCCAGACAGTATGCTATGTGAAATTTCCTCAGGACTAATCACAAATGCATAAAGGATGGTCTACAACCTAGGTTGATGCATCTTGATTAAGTATGCCTGACGATCATGGGCTTTACTGATAAAGACTGACATTAGAAGTAAAGATTTTCTCTATATAAATAAAAGCAATCTAACTTTAAGCTACATTGCTGCCAGAAGTATGTCTTTTAGTTCTCACACCAATGTTGATGCTCACAGTGGCACAGAAAAGGTGGGTAGAGGAACAGAAATATCGTAGGCCAAGATGAATACATTTCCTCAGTCTTGAGACACATTCTGCTTCCAGCAATTGCTAATCCAAGATGTGGTTGACTGCAATTCATCTACCATAATAATTCCTACTCTGACAAAATATAGCATCCACTTAGTTGTTTTTTTTTTTAAGCACAGGAACAAATGAAGTTTTCCTTAATGTGGTAAACAATATACATATGTAAAACCAAGAGCCTGCATTATCCATAATAGCCTGAGGGAGAGACAGAAGATATATGTCAGGCAAGTGAAACCACTGCCACCACCTTGCCCACCACCTCCCTTGGTTGGAAACTACCCCAAATTCAAAGCCTAAGAACTCCAAGAACCCCTGTGTGTCCTAGACCACCAGCTCTGTTTTCCAGCTCAGCCCCAGAAATCACCCACAATATTAATCTTTATGGGTATGAGACCTGGCATTTGCTTCTACAGGTGCTACAACAGCTAATAAAGACCTATCAAATGTTTCAACATAATAAATGAATATGTTTTAATCAGTAGAAATAGTAATGAAGATGATATATTACCATCTGGTATACCGCTGCACCCAAAGTATCATGGAATCCTTCTAACTGATTTATAATCCATGCCTCCTAGATATGTTGTCTCCCCCTCTTAGAAAGTGAGTTCCCTTAGAGAAGGAACTATCTTGCTTTTCTATTTGGGTCCTTTGAACTTAACACAGTACTTTGAACACAACAAGTGATTAATAAATTTTTTTCATTCATTTCTAATAAACACTAGAGGCCTTTCCAATAAGATCAGGGATAAAGTAAGGGTATATATACATTGTCCATTTATACCATTTGATAGTTATAGGAAATGCTTACTACAGCAATAAGATGAGAAAAAAGAAATTGAAAGAATAAGCATACAAAAAAGAGAAACAAAATTATCACTTTTGCAATGTAATTACTAAGAAAACCCTAGAGATGTAATTAAAATTAATTAAAACAATAAGTCAAATACATAAACAATTAATCAAATTAGAAGGATATAAAATAAACCAGAAAGCTGGTGGCACAATGGATAGAGAGCGAATAGGGCTGGCGTTAGAAAGACCTGAAATGAAATTCAACCTTAGATATTTATTAGCTATATAACCCTGATGAGTCAGTTAACATCTGTTTGTCTTCCTTTCCTTAACAATAAAATCGTGATAATAACAGTGCCTACCTCACAGGTTTATTGTAAGGATCAAATGAAATAATATTTGCAAAATGTGGTCAGCAAAGCGTCTTGTACATGCAAGAATATTTAAATGCTCATTCCCTCCCCTGCTTATCACCACAAAAATCATCAGTTTTTCTAAGTATTCGCATCAAAAAAGAAAAAGGCTATAGAAAGAAATTCTATTCCAAATAACTAGAGAATAGATCAAGTATTCACTTATACTGATAAAATCCATTAACTTAGACACCCGCAGTAATAAACATGTAAAACACTCTTTACAGATATAAAGGAAGACTTTAATTAGAAAGTCATGGTTCATGGTTGGTCTATGTCAACATAATAAAAACTATGAGTTAATTTATATATTTAATGCTACACCAAATGATTGTTTTAAAGAAATAAAGTGATATAGAATTCTTAAATCACAAACTGCTTAGAATCTCACAGGAAATTAAGAAAAAAAGTAGAAACTGAGGCTAGCAATCTCCTGTTGTACTATAAAGCATCAATCAGGAAAAACTATCTAACAGTGATTCTGAAGGAGTTAATCAATAGAACAGATTAGGCATACAAGACTCAAAAGCAATCATAAATAGTTTCACAGATTTTGATAAACCCAAAGGTATCAATTACTGGGGTAAGGACTCACTATGCAACAAAAACTACTGGGAAAACTGGATAAAATTATGGAGGTTCATCACACAGCTTTTCATAGTACTTTTTTTAAAAAAAGAACAACCCACCTCCAAATGTACGCGTGACAGATATGAAATGTCATGTCATAAACAAATGGTAGGAGAATGTTGGAAGATACTTTTTATAACTATTAATAAAGGGAAAATTCTTGACCTCTCTGATAGAGAGGATAATAAAAAGAAATAAAAGGCAATTTTGATTTGGAACACTGAAAAAGTTTTGCATTAACAAAATCCAGACGGAACAGCTGGGAAACTGATTTTTACACCAGATTTCTCTGATAAAGACCTAATATTCAAGATATATGGGGAACTAATACAAAAGCATATGAATAAGAACCAATTCCCAAAAGATAAATGGTGCAAGGATATAATTTTCTAAAGAAAAAATGTAAGCTATCAACAACCATATGAACAAATACTCCAAATTACTAATAAGAGAAATGTAAACATTAACAACTCTGAAGTTCCAACTCAGACCCATAATTATGTTGGCAGAAATGCCCCCCCCCCCAAAAAAAAAGGAAAATGACAATGGACTGAGGTATTAAGAGATCAGGGCCAACATGTAGTTTTGCTAGAGCTGTAACATGGTACAAACATTGCAGAATGCAATTTGAAAATGCCTCCAAAGTCATTAAACTGTGTATAGCTCTGGCTCAATGATACTACTACTAGGCTTATACCCCAAAGAGGTTAAAAAACAAGAGAGAAAGGAACAATACATTAAAAATATTCATAGTAACTTTTTCGAAGAGTAGAAAGCTAAGAGTAGAAAGAAAAGTGGGTGTCCATTAATTGAGGAATGGTTGCAGAAATTGTGGCATATGGATATTACTATGCCAGAAGGAATGATGAAAGGAACAGATTCTGAGAAACCTGTTAATACTTATATGAAGTAATGTTGAGTAAAGTTAGTAGAACCATAAGAACAATTTATACAGTAACAACAATAATGAAAGATAAAACAACTTTGAAAGACTTAAGAATTCTGATCAATGGAATGAGCAATCATGATTCTGGAAGACGAGAAATTAAACGTGCTTCCCACCTCTTGGCAGAGAAGCAACAGACTAGAGTTGCAGAATGAGATAAGATATTTTCAGACGTGATGATGTAAAATTTTATTTTCCTTGTCTATAGTTATTTGTTACAAAGAAGGGGGTTCTCATTTGTGGGGGAGGGGGTAACCTGACAGAGGGCAGTAGAATAATGATGTTCATAAAACAGAAGAAATGCAAGAAAAGGCTGTCAAATGGAAACAACAACAACAAAAAACAGGCAGGAGAAAACAAAAGAAAGTTCAAAAGGGGATGGGAACAAGTAGCACTTTGTCTCTACAACTGCATTAAATTTGACATATGTCCAAAAGAAAACAAATGATATGTAACAGGGAGAGATGGTTTTATACAGAATCATCTTTTTCTGTTCATCTGAATATATGGAAATGTTAATAATGTTGCTATTAGTCAAGTTCATAAAAAGAGAAAATTTATAACAGAACTCACTCTTATCTTTGATAAACCTCATTGTCATATACATGTTGGGTTTCACTTTCACCTTTAATGGTACAGAGGTAAAGTCTGCCACAAACTATTCATTTAGAAAGCATCTGTTGCTAAATGTTGGGACATGAGTAAAAGAGCCTATTAACCTCTGCAACCCGTGGAATTAGCCCAAAAACCTAGGACATAGAATGATGAATCCCACCCACAGAGAGGTAAACTTTAGAGTAAACGTTCTTAACTTTTTGTATCACAGAATCCTTTGACTAACTGGTATGAAATCTATGGACCCCTTCTCAGAATTGTTTTTAAATGCACAAAATGAAATACAAAAGATTACAAAGAAAACCAATCACATTGAGATATTGGTATCTATATAAACATGTATATATTTTAAAACAAGTTAATGGATACCTTACTAAGAAGCTTGGCTTTCAAGGAAGAGCAGGTTTTTGGTGGGAAATAAAATTTAATTCCTTTTTATTACAAAAGAGGAAGCTGGTGCTTAGAGAGATGATAAAACCAGGCCACTGAGAGAAAGAGTCACTATGCATCCAAATTCAGTACTCTTTTCACTGTACGTTATGGAATAATGATAATGATTTCCATCTCTTTATAGGGGTGGGGAGGTTGTAATTGAGTCTCAGTAATTAAGTCACATATTTCCACATACTGTAACTAAAATAACAATATGAATACTGATCAAATAATAATTGCTTACAACTATATATTAATATAAAAGGAATAAATTTACCCTTTGGAGCAAGACTGAAACCCAAATATCTAGTGACAACCTGATATCTATCAAGCTTAAATTTATCTTTTTTTATTCCTTTTGGAAGTGTTTTTGTTTGGTTGGTTGGTTTTTAGTATCAGTTCTTAGTTTTAAATTGTGCTTACTAATAAAGCCAAAGTTGAAAGAATGCCACAGTCTAGGACCTTCTGAATCCATTTTATTACTATGTATGTCTCAGTTAACATGTGAAGTTTTGCTGTAAATTCAATGTCATTGGGCTTCGTCTAAATGAGGTACTCATGACTTCCCTCCGACAATGAGCCATGGAATAGGCACAGAAAAGCTGTTGTTTTCTTTGTGGGCAAAGCATCATGTCCAACCTAGTCTTAATCTTTTCCATCTATGGTTTAAACTGCGGAACTTCATTCAACATGGTAGCTGTGTAAGCCAATTTTATTACCGTGACTACACATGTGATAACACGGACCCAACCTGCGTATGAACTACCCATCTCTCCAGCATGTCTCCTAACTCATCTCCTTCACAGCACATAATAAATCTTATTTGACATTCTACTCCTCTCCTCCAACTACAGTATCAGTTTTCGAAGGGCGATTTTGCAAGCTGCTGAAGTGCTCTGTAGAGAGGGCTTTTCTTTTCAGGGCCAGATTTCTTTCCTCTGATGAACATGTGAACACCTGAAAATGCAGAGCACTGTTAAATAGAGTGCTGCAGTGGAAACTGCTGCATAAAAGTTTTAATATTCAGCGACAGTAGCTATGGATTAGAAGAGGTAATCACATTCTGAGATGGTGAGAGGGTGGGAGCCATATGAATACAGGGTACTGCCTTTACCAAAATGAGTCCCTGGACCCTACTAAAAGTTCCCCAGACTAGAAAGCTTTGCCTTTCCCTTTGAAGGAAGCACATAAAGCAAATATCTCCTTTTATCATGGACCAATCCAAAGCCAAGTGACTGAAAAGACAGATAGGTGCACCCTGAAGTTATACTCGTGGGACAGAGAATTGGGGGCAGAGGTGGCACCAGGGACAGATAAAGGAGAACCTACTTTCACAATGATTCCTGTTAACGGTTTGTGTCATAAATTTGGTTATGCTGTATGTTAACTAAACCCAATCTTAAAAGATAGCAAAGCTCACCCAACACTCAATCCCATCTTAGCTGCTAAAAGTTGCCAGTATTAAATTAGCAAGTGATCTGACCGCTTATTCTTTCAGCAAGTATATAATGCCCCTTCCTCCCACCTTTTTACAATTCTTTTCTTTTTTTCTTGACTTGGAAAGTATTACTAAAAAATATCTGAATCTTGATGTGGTCACATTTAGGACCCCCCTACCCCCAGTTTAAAATATTATTGAAGAGTTGCCTACATTAGAATTTAATTACAATTTAGAAGCATATTCAGGACTATTATCTTTGAGCATTTCATCAGTTGACTTTAGTTTTCTTCAGGTTTAATGCCAAGTTGGAAAAAAAAATAAGAAAGACAAGCACACAACGTAGTTAAATCTGTTAAACAAGAAATGCACAGTAATAAAATGGGCTTGAAATTCTTAATACAGTAAGGTTCATCATCAGTAAAATACCTTTTACTGGCAAGATTTTCCTAGGTTTCTATTAAACATCATAAAATTTATTTAATATACCCATGAAGAAACATTTATACCTCTTCCTAAGCCCCAACACACAGTTGCCAAACAAAGAAAATGAAGACCATGTAAAACCACAGATTTAAAGCTGAAAGGGACCTCAGGAGACATTTAATCTAGCCTGTCATGTTTCAGAGAAAGACACTGAGGCCCAAGGAGGTCAAATGACTCCAATAACAGTGGTAAAGATCAAAGGCAGGATATAAACCCAGACTTCAGCGTCAGTAAAATTTCCACCATACACACTGTATCTCTGAAGATAGGAGAAGCTGATCCTCTCATTGGAAATTGGTATTTCAGTTGAAAAATTAATATGCTCCTAAATTTTTCAAACCTTCCTTCTTATCTGAGTTTGTTGTGGCTTTAATACAACTTGATAAAATAATTTAAAAGTTCAAACAGAAGCAAAAATGATGCTGTCATCAAAACGATTAGATTTAGACCTATTGTTGATACTAAATACTTCAGAAGATAGTTTTTATTTAGATCATAACTTATTCTAGAGAAATTAGGCAATTTTTTCTTATACTCAAAAATCAACATTATTGGCTTCCATTTTCATTCTCTTAAGGACAAATGCATGATCCTTATGAATACATGTTAAATTAAATATAAAAATTACCGTATTCCTACATAGCACTCAATGTTCTGCATTGCTTTACAGCACTTAAGTTCAAAAGCTTATTATTAGAACAGACAACAAGATAGAGCTTATGGTCGGGTCGGTATTTCATTGCTGTGAAAGGAAGACAATCATTCCTTTCTAATGCCTGTTACAGTTTTCATCATTAGGAGATATAAATTCATCATTTTATATTCACACTTTAAAACTTTGGGAAAGTCGGTATCAGACATGAATTTCATTTTATAGAAAAAGACTGAGGCAAAGAAACATTTTTTTTCTCCATATACCACGCGTATACCCTTGTAACCCTCATATAAGCATATGATATATTAAAAGGATCATTATTTGAGAAGCAATGAGATACAGAAATAAGATCATCAGATAAGGAATCAGAAAAGAGTTCAATCCCCAGGTCTGTCACTTATTATCTACGTGACCTTGGACAAATCACTAACTTTTCTGAGCTTTAGCTTCCTCATCCTATTATTAGGAACATATACATAAAGCATTTTAAGTGTCTTGTTACCCTAAATGTGAGTTACCAGTACTATCATTTAATTAAGGTTTCTTGATTGGCTACCATTCAAATTGTGACTGACTTCTCTTTCAAATGGGCTCACAAATAGATCTGTGATGTTATCATAGTTGGTGGTACAGCGGATACCTGACTAGGCCTAGAGTCAGGAAGACCTGAGTTCAAAACTGACCTCAGACACTGGCCAAGCAACATTGGGCAAGCGACTTAAACTCTGCTTGCCTCAGTTTCCTCAACTGTAAAATGGAGATAATAATTGCACCTACCTTACAGGGTTGTGAGAATCAGATGAGATGCCTATGAGTGTGTTTAGCACAGTGCCGGGCACACAGTAGGTACTATAGAAATACTTATTCCCTTCCCCTAATTTTGCAGATTGTCATCTATTTGTGCTTTCCCCTTCTAAAGAAGGATGGCTCACAGGTTCCTTGGAGGGGGAAATAAAGGACTACATGGAGCTGTTTTTCTTCTTACGTTCAAATGCAGTAAGAAGCATCATTTCATAGAACATTTGTTCTTATCATATTGTAATACTCCATAAATATTTGTAAAAAAAAAATTGCCATGAAAAAATTTGCAGTTTATGTGCTAACGCATGTTGCTGAGGATGAAGAGTAGAGAATTTGACAAGACCCGGAAAATTAAATACAGTTGAAAGTCATGGCCTTTAATGTGGAGGTGGACATACAGAAAGACGGTGAAAATGCGATGGAAAATATGAGTTAGGAATAAGAAGTGAGGAAAAGGACACGTACGAAAATGTTTGTAGCAGCTCTTTTTGTGGTGGTAAAGAATTGGAAGTTGAGGGCATGCCCATCAATCAGGAAATGGCTGAAAAATGTGGGATATAATTGTTATGGAATAATATTATGACGTAAGAAATGATAAAGGAGATGGTTTCAGAAAAAACACGGGAAAAATTAAACGAACGAATACAAAGTGAAATGAACAGAACTAGGAGAACACTGCACACAGTAAGTAATATTGTAACAATAACCAGCTATGGAAGACTTAGCTATTCTGATCAAGATGATGATCTAAGAAAATTCCGAAGGATTCATGATGAAAAAAAGCTATCCAGTGGAAATGTTTTACATGACTTTATTATAATGGGCATAAACTGCTTGCTTTCTAAATAAGTAAGGAAGCGGGTGGCGGGAAGGAGAAAATTTGGAAATGAAAATTTTGTTAAAAATTTAAAAAACAAATAAGGTAAAAAAAAAACAACCCCTGTAGACTATAGATATGCCTCATGCCAATACATTATGAATATTTTCAATGAAAGAAAATTAAGGAATACCTAATACATTGTTGATGGACCTGTGAATTAATAAAACCATTCTGGAAAATAATTTGGAATTATGCAAATAAAATGGCTAAAATGCTCATACTGTGACTTAGAGCTTCCACTGCTAGGCCAAATACACAAGGAAATCATTAACAAAAACAAAGGTTCTACATACAGCAAAATATTTAAAGCAGCACTTTTTGTAGTAGCAAAGACAAAGCAGATGCCTATCAGCGGGGGAATGGTTAAATAAATTAAATCAATGTCATGACATTTTACTCTACTTCAAGAAACAACAAGTATGATGAATACAAAGAAGCACAGATGTATATGATTTAATTCAGAGCAAAATAGAGTGAAGAAAACAATCTACACAATGACTACAACAATGTAAAGAGAAACAACAGCTAAAATGACTGAAAATGGAATGCTGTAAAATTACAAAAAAATAAGCTTGAGCCAAAGAGATATGAGAATGCACCTCCCTTGGTTCCTTTGCAGAGGTGCATGGAGGAGTCCATGGGTATAAAACATTGCATGTAGTGTCAGAATTTTTAAAAATATATTTTATTGATCCTGCTAATTCTTCTCTTTCTTTTAAAAAAATTATTTAAGGGATGGCTTTCAGGGAGGGTAGAGGGCAAGAGATACAGGGGGAAATTTAGGCAATATAAAAATGAAAAATATCCATAAAAATTTATTTAAAAAAAAGGATTGAAAAGAACTGAGCATGGCAAACATAAATAACATTAAAAATGAAACTAACTATATTTTAATATCTAGAGAATGACTTGTTTTTGATGTAGAAGTCATTCCTGAATGAGTTTTCTGTGTATAGCCATGTAAAAATGAAAGTTAATACAGAACTAGAAAAATAAAAAAGATAAAAAATTTGGCAAGCAATTAAGCTCAAACCTGACCTACTTAAACATGTTACCAATGCCAAAACATATAAACTTTGTGAATAAAGGCATCATCGTTGGTTATAACAATTTTACACTGAAATTTAAATTATATAAGTTAACTGATAGAATTTAACTGATGTAAAATGTGGCCAAAAGAATCTAGAAACCACCACTTGATCTCCCTGTCAAACAGAATGATATGGCAGTCAAGGGCAAAACCAAAGCAGAATAAGAACTCGTTTGTAAAAATCTAATGGAGAAAGTGGAAGATTGTAAGTAATAATGACTCACAAAACATGGAAAAGAAGTGGGAGGGAAAGACACTTTAAGGAACCATCTAGGCAAAGTAATCTTAATGGGGAAAGGAAAGAAACAAGCATTTATTAAGCAACTACTACATGCCAGGTATCGGGCTAAATGCTTTACAAATATTATCTCATTGAGATGCTACTAATCTTGGAGGTCTTTAAGGATGAACTGGAACGACAAAAAATTGATGGCAGATAGAAAAGATCCGTAAAGACTTTTATAACAAATTCTCTTTACCTTAAAGAATATTGAGTCTGCAACATTTGGACTCTACCATCATAGTCCCAGATATACTTCTTGGAGAAGAGAAAAGGCATTGAAGGAAGGAAAGAAGTCAAAGTAATTTGGTTAGACCCAAGCATAAAAGAACATGCAGGCTGAAGGTGACAAAGACTGAGCAACTGATGGTCAAAGTTTCTGAAGAGGAGAAGGTAACAAAGTCGGGAAAAAAAATATTAATTTCCGCCCCCCCAAAGGTAACCAAGAGAATATAAAAAACTATTAATTTCTAATCTCCATAAAAGTTTTATGTGAAAAATTTACACATGCATTTAAGGTAAATCCTTCATGAGGGTATCAGAATATATCCAAGATGTGACAGAGAACCTTGAAGATGTCAAAATAGAAGATTATTACCTACCTCTAGTGATTAATGAAGACAGAAATCATGAATCATGTACTGTCAGGACAAACCTAGAAAACTTTACTAGAGACTATTAAGTTTTAGGCCTTAAGGAGACAAGATTTTTTTTTTTATCACTACTCCCTACTGAAAGGCAAAGAAGAAGGTAAATGTGGAATATGAATAATTAGTTAAGAAGATAGTGACTGAGAACAGAATTTGAATTTCTAGAACATGTCTTAAAATGGAGGAATAATAGATTTTTGACCAGCAATGGAATACACTTAATAAGAGACAGAAAGAATGTGAGGTGATGAACTTGAGGGACAGAAGGAGGCATATTCTTGAACACAACCAAAGTATGGATTTGTTTTCATTAACCATGTTCATTTGTTACAAGGAAAGGATTATGGGGGGAGGATGAATATTCAGGGAGGTTGGGATGGGGGCAGAGAAGGCAGATAGTGATGCCTAAATGGAAAAAGAAAAGAAAGAATAGGTAACTGAAGTACGTAAAATAAATGCACAGATGGGAACAGAAGGAAGTTCAGAGGAAGACACAGACAAAACAGGACAGTTTTGAAAGGAATGTATTAAATTTATTACATGTATTTTTGTATTAAATTTAATTAAATTAAATGAAGATGTAAGCAATGGAGTTATTTTCATATACAATCCTCTTCTGTTTTCTTTAAATAAGGAAATGTAAGTGCTTGTTCAGCATTTGTCAAATTTAAAATTAAAAAGTAAAGATTATTTTTAAAATATAAAAATGTTTGAAATTTTTTTTAAAAAAAGCTGCCACAGCATACACTGCATTCATGTATATTTTTGTACAAGGATCTAAGAAATACACTTGATTATTACCACTTTGTTGACCACATTTTTCTGGACAGTGCTTTATGCCTTTGGGGGAAAAACAATATTTATGTTCAAGCAACTACTGCACATTTCACAACTTGCTAATTAGAACCCAATTTTTCATCTGCATAAGAAATGGTAAGTGAACAGTGGAGGGTCAACTGCCTATTCCTTATACAACAAAGGAGAACATAAGCAGAGTAACTACTAGTTTTCTATTAGTAGATATGGGAAAATATATATATTTTTAGCTACTTCCCTACAGGTGGGTAATATAAGGATTAAAAATAATACTTTATATTTCGAGCCCTACATCGTCCTCTCTAAACATTGCTTCTATGTCTGATTACCTTTCCACCAATTTTCAGATAGAATTTTTGCCCATTTTCTTCTTTTTGTTTTCTTACAGATGCTTAACATTAATGCTAGTAAAAGAGAACACAGAGCTGATCTACTTTTACTCTAGAATGTTAAAATTTTGAACATTTTGACCTCGTAAGGTTAAAATTGCAACCACAATTTCACATCATTGATTTCTTAAACTTGTATGCTAAATGATAAGCTTTTTTGTTAAATAATACAAATTGTGTGAAAGGAGAGATTAATGACTTTCAGCCTCCTATTATGAGGAGCTAAGATGATCAAATGGAGGCCAAAGTACACATTATCCTATCTTATTGAGTTGACAAAACAATAACTGGAATGGTGTGACCATTTCTTTTGTTCTAAAGTAACTAAGTGATAACCACTAAGTGGACAGATCAGGAGACCTGGAGTCAAGAAGATCTGAGTTCAAATATGTATTAACAGTTGTGTGACTCTGGGCAAGTCCCTTAACCTCTTGTCTGCCTTGGTTCCCTCATTTGCAAAATGTGTACAATAATAAAATCTGCTTCCCGGGTTGTTGCGAAAATAAAATAAGATCTTTGTAAAGTGATTTGCAAACCTTACAGCCATATATACTGCAGCTGCTATTATTTTTCTCCGAATAAAATCATGGAGGTTTTATATGAGGTAGACTTAGAGAAAAGAGGTGCAGGCTTTAGCTGGACTAATATAGTAATATATGTTATAGGCACACTTTCTCTTCTTGTAAATATACCCAGAGGCTGCCAAGAGAGGAACACATCAGAGCATATAATAAGGTTAAATTTTATTTTATTTCTACAATATCCTATAAGTGTGAAATGGGATTTCTTGATTCAGTTAAGTCATGGTAGCTTATCTGCTTCTAAATAGAATGTATATTTATAAAAGACACCAATTTTCCAGTTTCTGAACCCTAAGATTCACTATATTTTCATTCAAAAATAATGAAATAATCAATCAATCACTCAAACAAACACTGCTTAAGAAGGAAGGAAGGGAGGAAGGGAGGGAGGGAGAGAGGGAAAAGCATTTATTAAGCACTTGTGGAAGTACTCAGATTACAAAGGGAAAAGGTAGTTCCTGTTCTCAAGGAATTCTCAAGGTAAATTTCGGCAAGTTGTCCAATGGAAAGGTCTCATGGTCCCTGGGATACAGCAGCAAAGCAGATGCTAATGCTTATTCTTTAGCATCATTTCTAATTATAATCATATACAGTGAACCATTTGACAAGGCCAACAACTTTGGGGATGAGGACCTTCATTTCTGGGCCTTCAGCATCTGTGAGTGCTGAGGAGGTAGGGACCTCGGTACCTGAAGAAATACTAACCAAGGAGCATCTCCATGAAGTTCGCTTCTCTTTTGTGAGGGTGCTAAGCTGGAAGTGGTCTAGGGGGTGCTGCTACTCACAGGTTCTTGGGCTTAACAATGGAAATGGTCAGTAGTTGGTGTTAGTAGTGGCAAGGAAAGTGGGCCCCTTCTCTACCAGTGATTGATTTGCTGAGTGATGGTTACAAAGTCCCATGTAAAAGCAGGGCTCATGGTCTTGGGAGCACTGCTATTCCAAGAAACCTACACATGAGTACAATATGTATTTGTGGAAAGCAAATGGTAATTTTGATGCTCTCAAAAGGACATCTACACCCCACCTATAAACCATAGAAATTTTAGGTATTAATAATGAATTTAGGATGGATACAGCACTTACGGTCTTACTAGATGTAACTAGTACCCATGTTATACCTAGAATCTCCCTCAAATTACTATCTGTCTCAGGGCCCAGAGTTATTGTTTGGAGAATAGAAAGAGGAATGATAGAACATAGTTCATGGTTGCATGTTTTTCTCCTTTGTTCACTGGGAAAATCTGAAGACTGCATCAAATTCATAGTCTTCGCAGCATGAAGTCATTCAAGAAAATAAAAAAAGCATTATGAGACTTGGTTCCTGGCCACATGCAGGCTCCTTTGCCTTGAAGACGTAAGACTGAGAATAGTGGAAGAAAAGAAGGGGTACTCAAGGTTACTGTTGCTGAAGTTCAAACCAGAAGAGATTGTATAAGAGCTGAAAGCAGAACAGGAGCTGAAGCAAGGAGTAATCCCAGTTCTGGAGAGCAGCCAACTGGAAATCAATGACTAGAGGCAAGTTTGGACTGTTGGCTCAGAGAGGCAACTCCTGAAGGACTCATTGGCTATTAAGAGGCCCAAGGCAAAGATCTCTCTCTTGGCACCACCTTAAGTTTCTTTTTTGATTTCACTGTTCCACTCAAGGGCCTGGAATTGGGCTCTGGACGCCAGCATCAGATCCTTGTGCTTTTTCTCCTTTCTACAACCTGTGCGTTGAAGCCCCAGGATACTATGCTGTATGGGGACGCTAAAATTTTTCCTCTTGTATTTTGACTATGTTAAGTAAATCATATGGCTATTGAAAGCTGACTGACTGAGTTAGTAATAAATACAGAGGGCCATTGATGGAGAAGAGAAAATTTCACACGTAGGATGTGGGAGAGCCATAGATTTTCTTATAGTTTTCCAGTGATGTGGAGCTCTATTTTATCATTCTCTAGTCTGGATTCAAAACTGGCCCTAATGGATTTTATTACTCTCCTAGTCATCTAAAAGCTGTGAAGAATTAGAAGTCTCATGCATGCACACCTGAGAGATTCTGGCAAAAGCCAAGGTAGCTTAAGTATATCTCCACCTGGTGGACAAATCAAGTATGTTCCCTAAGCTTAAGGACGGTAGTCCAGGAACTAATGCCAGCTACTCATGCTAATATTAGCATCTAAAGTGTCCCACGCAGCTTACAACTCTGTTATATTTATTTATTTTATTAATGAAAACATCATTCACACAATGACTAAATGTTTTAAAGTTCAAAAAACTCTCAAGAAAATAAATTTAACAGTGCTATTTCATGAAGTTGTACCAATGCCCAAATTCTAATTTTAATTTAGAATTGACACCTAAACAGTGCAATGGATAGAGCTCTATGTTTCGAGTCAGGAGGACCTGGGTTCGAATCTGCCTTTAGCTGGATGACACTAGGCAAGTCACTTAACCTGTTTGCCTTAGTTCCATCATATGTAAAATGGGGACAATAGTAGTACCCATCACCCATGGTTGGTGTGAGGATAAAATGAAATAATATTTATAATATATTCTGCAAACCTTAAAGAATTAGATAAATGCTAGCAATGATGATGATGAAATATTAGGCACACTATAAAAACGTGAGTTGTTATTTATCCTTAATATAAATCAACTATTGAAAAGTGGGTCAAAAATAGAGTACTAAGAAAATGATTTTCATAAAAACAAGCAGTATCTTGGTTTCAGGGAAAGACTACTAGCCTTGGATTCGGCAGAGATATGAGTTCAAATCCCATCTCTGACTGTTTAAACTTTGTCATTAAAGCACAAGTCATTTAATCTCTCTGAGCCTGAGTTTTCTCATTTGTAAAATGAGAGTAATATTTCTAGTAATTGTGGCAGACCTAATGTGCATGGAAAAGAGTTTTGGAAATCTTTGTTATTTGTATATCCTTGTCATCGTCATCTTAGCACTTCTACAGCGCTCCAGGGTTTAGAAAGCACTTTATACACATTATCTTTGATATATCATTGTATTATATATCTATACCAATGCTATTATTTCCCCCACTTTATAGGTGAGGACACTGAGGCAGACAGAGGTTAAGTGACTTACTCAGGGCCATACAGTAAGCCGAATTTACTACAAATACATTGATATATAAAATAAAAAATATCAATGAATAGTCTAAGGCATAACGTTCCATCTACAAGTAGTAAAGCTGGTTTAAAAAGCAGATTAACTTTTGACTAAATTAATAATGTCAAAACAACCCAACTTAGCCACTGTGTGTGGGGAGATGTTAAGGGGCAGATTTTTGAAGTCGCACATGGGGAGTTCTGTGCATAAATCCCATTAACAATAATGTGTTCCTCTGCTCCTGGTGATATTAACTTGTAAGCGATGACATAGCTATTATAACAATCTTGCATTTATGACAGCATTCATCTACACACCATTTCCTGAAAAGAACAAGTATATAAGCTGCATTATTCTTTCACTTGCATTTAGTAATGATATATTTGGTCTTACAGGCCCTAGTCTCCGTTCTCCCCTCTTTTATGTTGCACTGTGGTGTGTAATTTTTTTTTTAATAACTGTATGTTTAAAATAATTAGTACTGCTGGATATAATCACTAATTTTCTAAAACTGCAAAAGGCAACTTAATATTTCTGCATAGCAGCTGTAATACACAATATTACAGAGAACTAAATTATTACAAACAGTGCCAGCAGTTTTCTATACACAGTACTTAAGATAATTATAAAAAATCATCTTCATTACTGCATGCTAGCATTTTTTTAACAGTTTAATTTGGATAGGTTACAAAATACATTCAAATCACACAGATATAATTACTGCAAACCAAGAAGCTATAAAATGTTCCCAACCAAATCCCGTTGACCCTGTTAATGTCTGTTCCTTGTTAATCTAAGGCAAACATTGTTTGTAGTGTGCATTTGTTATAGAATATGAAAAAAAGAAAGGAAATCCCTTAACAGTTGTTACTGATTCCAGCGTTTACCGACTGAGAGTTAAGTGCTGTTTACAAAACAGAACAGATGCAGATGCTGACAAAAAGGTAAACAATTGTTGCATGGCTTACTGCCAGAATCTAAACCGATATATTAAACTCCAAGTGAAGCACATTTCCCCTATGGATTGCACTTATTGCCACTTCATTTCCTATGTGCTCTCTCTCTATTGCTGTGCCTGGCACTAAGCTATTTCCAGTTCTTCGTTGACCCCTGAGGCCCGGTGCTACCTCACACAGCCATTAGTGAAGGGAATTGCATGTGTCTGACACGGCCTGAAACCAATTATTTGATATTTTCTTCAGAATGATGCCCAACTCTGTTGGGAATGAGCAATCATGAAATAATTTACCTCCTGATTTAATTTTTTCCTGCACAAATTAGTTGTAGACTGAGCTAGCTGCACACAGCTGCCTGTGACATATCTCTGTCTTATCAAGATTATACTTGAAATGATGAAGGGGGGTCTGAATTGAATAGGTTGGGGAATCCTGCTTTAAAAAGGCATTGATGAGTTTATCAGATATACTGATCACATGTACTCTCTGTTGATTGAAAATGACAGAGTCATAAAGAACTATCAGTGTGGGAGAGGAAACCACAAGGATGAAAACCTTATCTGGCTGTTTAATGGTTTTAAACACCTGTCTGCTTCTCTGTTGTTTTAGCTCGACTAAAACTCTGGGCTTGCCATCAAATTAAAATATATACATGCATACATATATATACACACATACACACACATATATACGCATACATATATACACACACATACACACACACACACATATATATATATATATATACACATACATATATATACACACCCACATAAGTGGGTGTGTTATATGTTAGCATGTGTATTTTTTAAACCATCTCAGTGTTTTATGAGTTGGTACCCTTGGCATGATTTGGATTATGCTTGCTTTTGTCCAAAAATTATGCATCTATCTAATATTTGTCCTCTCCATGAGCATAATCATGTATTTTGCCCATCTCTGCTAATCGGATGTCACAAAAACCGAGCAGAGCAAGCGATTGGAACTTATCTAAAAACACGGACAGCGTGCATAAATTTGCATGTGTTTAATGAGAAGGGTGAGTCTGTCAAAAAGAAAGAGAGATGTTAATGCCAACTGCACACCTCAATAAAGAATACAGGAGTCTCTTTGGAGGGAAACACTGAGCATAGAGCTTTAATTAAATCAGTACTGTAATATCCTGCTCATAAAGTAAAGTAAAAACTTTTCTCATTTATTCACACTGATTCCACATTAGATGCAAGCTATCAAAGGTTTAAGAGTTCTTCACTGCTGCCTTTTCATATTTATCTCCAGTGTCCAGGCTAGGCAAACTGGATACATACACCATTAATTGTCAACTCTATGGTTGTTATGGCCATGCTTGAAAATCATAAGAAAAGTAACCATTAAAAGTATATGAAAGACGCGACCTCTTAATATGTGGGAAAGAATACACTTTTAACAGAACTACAAAAATTAACATTAACAATTGTACGACTGATGATCAATGTCTTTTAGAGAATTTCTTTTTTTTTTTTAAAACAATTTAAAACCAGCTTTATAACACTCTTCAGGCTCTCCCCGGTTGCTCTCCCAAGAATAATTAGGAATTCATACTTGGAGGATAGAGTTTTTCATCTCAGGATAGATTCTAAAAATCTAGAAATACCACCATTCTTGAAGTTCTCTTTAATTCAGTAGGTGTTTTGTTCATGGAAATAACCAACAGTAAATTAGAAATTTAGTCCTATGGGAGAATAAGGTATTTCTAGTACTATCTACAAATTAACCTGTTATACTGATTTTGGAAAAAGGATGAAACATCTACATTTCATTTTTAAAATTAAATTCCTTTCTGCTCTTGATGTAGTCATAATTCTAGATCTCCTGTAATAGTCACCTGTGAACATGCAGTTCTAATGTTCATCTAATCAAGTATTCTAAATAACAGATATTATTATATATTATATAATATGTATAATAAATATGTAATAAATATATATTTCTCTCTTTATTAATAATTTCATAGAGAAGTAATGACAAGTCAAAAACAGTGACAAACTTTGCTTTTAAAAGAGGAGATACATTATATTCCATTTGAAATTCTCTATTTCCTTTTTTCTACCATTTCAGATTCGCATTTAGATAGGCCAACAAGAGGCATGGTTATGAGTGTTTTTGTCATCCTGAAAGCAAATGAGAGATATATTCATCAGTAGAGTACAAATTCAGCTCTGAGAAGAGCTGAAGCAAAGGAGTGGTTGTCTGGAAATCCATATTTTTTTTTAAAAATAACATTTTATACAAAGACACAATTACATTCTCTTCTTAATGCATGGGGGATTTATGTATCTAGCTCTCATTAATGCTAATGGTAGTTTTGCTTGTATAAATCCCTAAACAATGAGATGCCAATATCTACTCCCCAAATGATACTTCAGATGAGTATTTTTCCAATCCTATGTGTAAAAGATGCTGTGCCCCTTAAGGTTCAGATAAAAGGGGTAAAATTCCCTAAGTATTAGTAAAATTATACAACATTTTCTGAAGCAGAAAATTCATTTCATATCAAAATGGGATTTTCCTAGATATTTCAATGATTACAATGAATCTGCTTCCAAATAGCTACAATTAGCAAATACTGTTACACTCAACTATTCTCTCCCTCTTTGCTTAGAACCCCTGAGTTTTCCTCCTAAGGGTAAAAAAAAACCCAACACAACTATTTTATTCTTTCCTCTAATCATTATACTCAAATACTATGTTCTCCCAAAACAAATGATGATAATAAATGATATGGTGATTTTAAAATGATATTTTCCCAGTTATATGTACATGATACTTCCTTAAATATAATTTTCCTGAGTTGGTTTATATAGTAAAGTGAGTCAAGGTTTTCAAGTTTACAATTTAAATAATTCCCCCCTTAAAAATTCCAACTGACATTTGCTATTTTGTTGCATAAAATTATCCCATCCTTTCGTAATAGCCAGGGCAATATACTCCAATGATTAATAATTGCTTAATAGTAAAAATCCAAAAGTTACATTCTATTGACTGCTTAGTGAGTAGTAGACTTTATTATTTTAAAATTAAAATCTAAATTTAAGCAACAGGATTTTAAATTAAACAACTATCTTTATCATGTCTGTTTTTTAAAAGCCAGTCAGAAAAATCATGACCAAACAGTCACAAAGAATTGAATCTGATAATCAAACACTTTAAAAGCTAAATCACAGAACTAATCATACATTATTAACACTTACTAATATGTAGTTTGGTTCATAACAATAAAGGACCATTTTACAGAAAACATCTGCCATTTCAAGAGTGAATTAGGAGCAGTGAGGAAAGGATCAGAACATTTAGGGTCCCAATTTTCTAGTCAATATTTTTTGTTTATAAGTAATCATTCCAGTTCGGATCTTATTCACAAACAATTACGTTCTAAAACAAATTTAATCACTTTCAGAACTGTGGTTTTCCAATACTTTCCTGATTGTTTTTATGTTCTCCAGTTTTTACCTTAATGGTAAAAGACAAGAAGATTTTTTTCCTTAGTTTAAAAACTATTTTTAGCTGATTTTGTTGAAGAGTGTATTTCTAAGGTATATAAATTTTGGCCTGACCTGTGACTTTCTCAGGAGAAATCTCTTAACAGTATTTGAGCATAATAATTAAGGGAGAGAGTAAAACAGACATTCCTTTTTACCCTTAGGAGGAAAACCCAGCCATTCTGAGCGAAGAGGGAAAAAATAATTGAGTGTAACGGCATTTGCTAATTGTAGCTATTTGGAAGCAAAATATTAGTAAAATTAAATCACATTCCCCTTTCTCCCTCTCTTAATTCCCTTCACATATTTATTGCATAATAGTCTTTAGAGTACTGATTCAGGGACTTTATACATTAAAAGAGTAATTAGGACACCAAAAATTGAGCTCACATGGAGGCGGGGGGGGGGGGGATTTTGAATACACACAGACACACACACACACATACACACACACATACAATATATGTATATCTATATACACACCTATATATATATACACACAACACAAATATATATGCAATTACGTACACTATACATACATTCAGGTATGTATATGCATATACACATATATATTATATAGATACACTATACTATATACTATATACATACATGCCATGTATGTATATGGAAGAAATGCATAGTCTTAACCAAGTATTAATTTTTAAAGGTAGCAAAAGCAGATAGAAAGATATGCTGATTTTCTGAAAGCATTAACAATGAAGAATAAATGACATTTGCAAAGTGCGCAAACCACTTTATATTCAATAATCACAACAAACCACTGCAGTATTAGCCCCCATTTTACAAATGTGGAAAGCAAGACACATGTACAAGCTCAATGATGCTCCATGATTCTCATGGGTAGGTTTGCAGCCCAGGTCTCTCCTGATACCACATCCAACATGCTTTCCACTGCACCACACTGACCACGTCCCCAATTCTAGTGCCAATCTTTATATTGATCCCAGTGCAATCAGGACAGTGGAAAGAACATGGGTTTAGAAGGCATGTTACCTAGATCCTCATTCCAGATTTGCTTAAGAAATTCACTGATTTCCTAGTGCCACAGCTTCCCAAGTATTAAAGAAATTAATTCTTGCCCAACTTTACTCACTGATTTGTTGTTAAAGTTAAGAGATAACATGTAAAAGTACTTTGAAGAGATTATAAGCTCTCTCTCTCTCTCCCTCCCCCCCCCTCTCTCTCTCTCACACACACACACACACACACACACACACACACACACACATATATAACTACTGATTATATATGACTACTGAGTTTACATGACTACTCATTAAAGATAAAAATTCCTTAAACTTGGCAGTAATCAAATTACTAGCAACTTTGATAATCTTTTCAACTGTTACTTCAGTAACTTAGTCATGATTATTTTATCTATAAGTGTTTAATACAAGTTAGTTGACACTTCTAAAAAAAATACTATATTCCTATGTATGCTTAAAATATACCCATGAGGTGTATCTTTTTGAAAGCAAGGCACTGTATCCTTTAAGAATTCAAAAAGCATTATCATTTAGCCTACAACTTTACGTGTTTAACAGATAGTTTAATTTTCCTTTCAAAATTACAATTAATTTCCAATTGCAACAGTCCTATTCCATTCTACAGGGCTAAACCTAACTAGTTCTAACAAAGAATGAAAATATTAAGAGTCTTTTTCCCATGGAAGCTTTTGCTTTTTTATGTAAAATTCCTATAAAATTTTAACCTATTAGAAAGTTCAGAATCTATTAATAGAGTGTAGATTTCTACTAAGTGCCTACTACAATTTCTTCTAATATTTTTCCTAACGCTCAAATTCAGTTAGTTTTCAATGTAAACAAATAACTTCTCAGAGAATGTAATGTGCTCTGATTTCAGGGAAAATATTAAAAAATATAAAATATGTTCATTATTATTTAAAATAAGAAAATTCTTTGTTTCAGAAAAGGATCTGCCCAGTAAAAAACACATTTACCTAAATATCAGATGGAATATTTTACAGGAACTAAAGTATTCATGAAATTAGGCTTGACAAGCATAAAATGGCCATTTATAGAAATTTGAATAAAATCTATTACTTAAAATTTTTATATATAGATATATTTATCTTTTGAATAAAGCAATTTTATAAAATGTTTTATAAATAATTCACAACATTCCATGGTCTATGTTTTTTAGCAATGCTCAAGTAGCTTATTAATAACTGCATTAATTATCATTATGACAATAATGGTGAATAGTTCTTTTATTTAGTTTAAAAGTACTCATTAGTATTGTTAATCAGATGACCAGGACAAAAATATAAAAGCATAACTCTTGGATCTCTCACAGCAAAGGGTCAATTTAAGACAATCTTTTGGAGCCTCCCAAGACACATGTGTTATTTAGAAGTCTTAATGAAAATGTTTTATCCAATAAGATTTAGATCTCATTATAAATAATACATAGCATTTACATAGAATTTTAAGGTTTACAAAATGCTTTACGCATATTCTGTCATTTGAACTTAACAACAACCCTGTGAGGTCGGTGCCCTTTTTACAGATGATGAAACTGAGGCTGAGAGAAGTTCAGATACTCCTCTAGGGTCAAACAGCTAGTAGGTGTCTGAAGCTCAACTTGAACTTAGGTCTTCCTGATTCCAAAACAAGCTCTCTCTCCACTGAGCCATCTTGCTGTCAAGACACCGTCCTAGGTTCAAAAATCTGTGCATTAGAAACCCCGGCAAGTATCAAATTTATGCTCTGTTTTAGTTCTCAAATTGGGACTACGGATTTCAAACATTAAAATTTGCCAAGTAACCTGATCCTAGAGACAACAGAGTTTTTTCCTCTACTACGCGTATCCTAAAAAAAAAATCACACAGTGTTGGCCATTTTCACGAAGAATTTTACCCGTGGTGAACAGATTCGGTAACTTAGTCCTTTACATAAAGTATACTTAAGAATTATTTGGGTGTCACCTAAGAAATGTTTCCATATGTTTATCTGTAGTTAATTCATGTCTTTTCTTAGACAAAGTATGAGTTTCCTGGCTAGAATTTTTTTTAATCAAGCAAGATATAAACTAAATTTATGTTCAAAATAGCAAAAGCTGAGAGTTATAATATTAAGCTATGCAAGAATATTTCCCTTTCTGGACTAGTAATACATTCTATCTTGACAAACTGTTGGAAAAATATCTTTTCTACTCCCATCCTTAAATAAATAAAAGGGCAATGAAGAGTAATTAACTATAAATTTCAATACCGTAAATTTCTCACAACAATTAAAAAACATTTCTATTACTACTTTGGCCATTTTAATAATTTCTATTTCAAAATAATATTTATAGTCAAAATATGTTTATGAATGCGTAGAGGGGCATTTATTTAAATAACTGTGAACCCAAGCAGCTATAAGCTAAGTGGTGGGTTGCCATGGATAGTATGGCCCCTTCGGAAACTAGAAATGATGATGAAAGTGTTAAAAGACTATTTAGAACTAAGGTTCTTAGAAGATAATTGTTAGAACATGCAAATTATGCGCTGATTTCACAATCTATAAAATGGACCTGTATTTTACATAACCAAGCTTCATCATAATAATCAGTAACTAGGAATTTTTGTACCCTGGTCAAATTCTGTGGAGGGGGGCATGATTTAGAAATAAAACACTATATGGGCCCATTTTCTAGCTGAAGTTGTAACAAAATGAATATAAACAGCATGTTGTTTAAGTCTGCAATCAAACATTTGGGGAAAAAAGGACTATTTGTGCTAAAAGGGTTGCATATAAAAACTCCATGTAATAGGAAACCTCTCAAATAGGCAAATGTCTTTTTTTCTTTCTTTTCTTTTCTTTCTTTTCTCTTTTTTTCTTTCTTTCTTTCATCTTTCTTTCTTCCTATCTTTCTTTGTATCTATTTATCTGTCTACCTACCTACCATCTATCTATCTATCTATCTATCTATCTATCTATCTATCTATCTATCTATCTATCTATCTATCTATCTATCTATCTCTTTATCTATCCAGGTTGGGCTGTCCTCTCACCTCTGCCTTCATTTCTTCCATTCAACTGAATTTGTCTCGAATTTAAGAAGGGGAGTCAGGGGGTGGGGCACGTGCCCCAGATGAGTACTTCCACGGAAATGTGACCTTCGGGGTCTTAGAGTTGGTGGCTAGCAGTGGGAACCGGCCTGGTTGTGTCACCTGACCTGGGCTATTGGAGATCTGCCATGGGAAATAAGAGGGCTTTCCTGGATATTGGTATCATAGTGCATAACTCTAGTCATCCACTCTAGCAATGCTCAAGTAGCTTATTAACAACTGCATTAATTATCATTATGACAATAATGGTGAATAGTTCTTTTATTTAGTTTAAAAGTACTCATTAATTGTTAATCAGATGACCAGGACAAAAATATAAAAGCATAACTCTTGGATCTCTCACAGCAAAGGGTCAATTTAAGATTATGACTAACATGCAAACAATTCTAAAGGCTGAGCTGCTGAAAACAATTCTGCATTAGATCATCTAAAACGCAACAATACACAATTGGCATTGAGTGGTATCAACATAACTAGCTTTGCTTCCTGAGAATTAAAACATGAGATAGTCCAAGGGAACCTAGTCTGTATGTATCATTCTTGGTTCTCCTGATTAGCCAGGATAAGTCAGAGTAAACTTCCCTTTAAGTGTTACCTAGAGAAGAATAACCAGAGAGTAAAATCCAAAAAGGAGCTTTTATTCTCATTAAAAACTGAGCCAGATATCTATTGTATCTAGAGGTTACTGTTCTTCTATGTACTCTTATATTTTATGTTTCCCAGGAGCTATTATGTTATGCAGATACAGAGATAGGAAATCCCCAGATGAGGTAAGTGTCTCTAACAATGCAGGCTAGCACCTTCTCTACGACTTCTAGTCCTAGGGAGGGTGTGCAGGGGAACACCTTGAGCATGTCACATCAGCAGGATATATCACAGGTAGAACTTGAACCCAAAGCATTCCAGGTTCTGAAGCCAGCTCTCTATGCCACTCTGCCAGGCTGTATTAAATGTAGATATGTGTTGGTAATAAAGAATATTACTATATAAGCAGCCCCAAATAATAAAAATAACTTTATATAATGTTTTGGTTTTGAAGTTAGAGGCGTGGGTTCAAATCCTGTCTCTTTCACATACTCCCCCTGCAAGTTATTTTACCACTCTGGGCCTCAATTCCCTCATCTGTAATCAGGCAGGGATGGAAGAGGAGGAAAAAGATCAAAGGGAGACTCCATATCCTAGAAAACATTTATGAGGAAGGGACAGATTCCTCTGCCCCCACTGGGTTTCCAGTGACCATGGCTTGTAAAGAAAATCTCTGGCTAGGAAAAAAAAATGCTTGACAGCGTATGCTACGTGAAATCACCCATAAAGGACTAAATAATGTTGACCTGAGAAAATCTAATGTCATTTCAGGAATCTTTCTCTCTATATCTCCAATTAAATCTATCCATCTATTTGAAATTCTCTTACTAAGGAAAAATGCCTTTTATTTCACATTTATTATCAAAAAAATTAAAATTGTTAATGTCTAATTGAGATAACACTGTGGTGTGAATCAGATCACCAAATAGGTAGAAATAACCCCAAATCCTCTTTTCTGAGGGAGTTTGGATAATGTGTAGCTTGCTGAGGGTTGAAAAGGATGTAGGAAAAAAAAGAAGCTCAGGGCAAAAGACAAACTTCTTAAACATCAGAATATTGTTTAGGATGGATCCTGTTTACCATGAAGAATATAGGATTGTAGGCCAACGGTCCGGAGTCCCATGAAGAGCACAGCACTGTAGACTTTTAGTGGGAGGGATCCTTGAAGTCATCAAGTCCAAACACCTCTTCTTACAGATGGAGGCCTAGGGACGTTAAGGATCTTGCCCAGGTTCATACAGGCAGGAAGCACTACAGACAAGTGGGATTGACAGAAGAGAATCTATTTCCTATAGGGAATAATCAGCCTCTTTTGCCATAAACTGTGGGTGGGAGATCAGCAGCAAGTTTGAAATCAACTGGTGACCTTCTGGATGTGGCTGAATATTGAACGTTATTGGACTTTATACTAACTTCCAATTGCTTCTTTCCAGGACTAGATTTCAATAAAGTCCTTTTGCCCTCCACACAAAGTTATGGATTTCCATGCACTTGAGATAATTAATTGTATTGTTCTATAAAATCTTACAGTTAGAACTTCAGAGCTTGTAAGATATACTAAGGAGGCAAATGGCTCTTAGATTATCTGCTTGAACTCTACTGTAAGCACAACCACCATATGTCAGCACTCCATTATCTCCAGCCTAGACTACTCCACTAATCTCCTGATGCATTTAGACCAGGGATCCAAGCATTGTTCAAAATGTTAATGCACATTTAACAAATTATGTCAATAAGAAAATAACAAAAATCACAGTATTTTATCAAAAGATGTAGAAAAATTATATATGTATATATATTTATACATATATCACTTATTTATGTTAAAAAGCACTAACAAAAGGAATAAAAGGCATTTACTTAATAAAAAAATAAAATAAAACAAAGAACTACCATAATTTGTTTTGATAAACACTAGAACCTTTTCCAATTAGACAAGGAATAAATCAATGAAGACCATTATCCATGCCCTTAATGAAACAAATATTCAAAATGTTAGTTACAGCAATAAGGCAAGAAAAACAGATGCTGAGAAATAAAGATAGACATGGGCAGAATTTGCCTCTCTTTGCAGATGATAAGGCGGTTTACTTACAGAATGAAATGAAAAAAAGTCACCACATACACTATAGTTACAAATGCATTCGTTTTTCTCTACTTTTCTAACAAACTCAAGAGGATAGAGAGTGACTCCATCTAAAATACCTGCAAAATTCATAAACTGCCTGGGAACTGACCTACTAACGTACACTCAATACTTATAAATGAATGAATAAAGCACCGTGTACAAAGGACTACACTAAGCTCTGGGAAAACAAAGAGCAAAATGGCAGTCCCTGTTCTAAAGACACTCCTGCTCTAATGGGGGGAACAAGGCCTATGAAGTTTTCAAGTTGCAAGTCAGATGAAAAAGTCCCAAAGTCCTTAGGGGATAGCAGCAAAGCCCTTGCTGATACCTTTCCTTTTGGGTCATTTTCACCACTAAATTCATATCCCTTTCTGATGCTGAACTATTTGACACAGCCAAGGAATTTGGTGAAAAGAACTTTGTTTTCTGAGTGTTCAATAAGGCTATAAAACCTACAGGAGTGGTTATCAGGCTTAATCCAAAGAGAAGTTGCATCCTACAGCATCCAGCTGTAGCCACTAGGCTGGAAGTATTGCTATTCCAAAGGTTCTTGGGTTCAGGGTCCTGAGCTGTCTCTATCAGGGGCTGAGAAGGAATGTGTCAAGATGGTACTGGTGATTTGACTTGCCCTGCACAATGCTGTCTCCTGTCTCCCTGAGAGTGCCCCATGGCTTCAGTCAAGCTGTCCCACTTGCTATGTCTAAAGAAATACAACTATAAAACTCTCTTTACAGAGCTAAATAAAGACTTAATAATTAATGAGTTACTGAGGTATCACTTCACACCTATCAAAGTAGCTAACGCAAAAGAAAAGTGATAAATGTTGGAGGGGATGTGGAAAATTGAGACACTAATGCACTTTTGATGGAGATGTAAATTGATCCAACCATTATGGAGAGCAATTTGGAACTATGCCCAAATGGCTTTAAAACTGTGAGTACCCTTTGATCCAGCAATACACTGGGTCTGTATCCCAAAGAGATTCAAAGAGGAAAGGAGTTATTTGTAAAAGGCTATTTATAGCAGCTCCTTTTTATGGTGGCGAAGAATTGAAAATTGAGGGGATGCCTATAGACTGGGGAATGGCTGAACAAGTTGTGGTATATTAATGTAATGAAATACTATGGTGCTATAAGAAATGATGAGCGGGCTGATTTCAGAAAATCTGGAAAGACTTCAATGAACTGATGCAGAGTGAAGTGAACAGAACCAAGAGAACAGTGTACACAGTAACAGTGATACTGTTCTATGAACAACTGTGGATGACTTAAGCATTCTCAGCAATACAATGATCTAAGACAATTCCAAGGGACTCATGATGAAAAATGTTATCAGTCTCCAGAAGCATATTATTTTTCACTTCCCTCCCTCCCTTCCTCCTTCCCTTCCTTCCTTCCCTCCTTCCTTCCTTCCTTCCTTCCTTCCTTCCTTCCTTCCTTCCTTCCTTCCTTCCTTCTTTCCTTCCCTCCTTCCTTCCTTCCTTCCTTCCCTCCTTCCTTCCTTCCTTCCTTCCTTCCTTCCTTGTTTTCTTCCTTCCTTCCTCTTTTGCATACCCTCAGTTCTAGACAAACAAGTCTATTTGCTATTTCTTGTCTGTGACACCACACCACATCTCCTGTCTCCATGTTATTTTCTCAGTCCTGGACTTTCCCAAACTCCACCTGACAGAATATCTGGCTTCCTTTAAGTTTCAGTTCTGGTACCCCCTGCTATACAAGGCCTAGCCAGGTAGTCTGCATCACACCACCCTCCTCCCCCATGAGAAACTACTTCTCACTTCATTTGTATGTATTATGTATGTTCTTTTCTGCATATCTGCTATTTCCCGCCAAAAGAATATTATTTTCTTTGGGGTCAAGTAATTTCATTTTTGTCTTTGTATACCCCTCAGCATTGAGCTCAGTGCCAAGCACTGAGTAAGTACTTAATACAATACTTATTGAATAAATGAATATTTAGTTCGAAAATTCCCAGACGAGTGATTCAAAAAAGAAAAACAATTTCAATTGTTAAAAATTTAAAAGCTTAAAAAACTACATTAAAAATTACATGAACAAAAAATAATAAAAAGTAAAAAAGATGTAGTTGACAGGGATTGGGGGGAATTTTGCTTTAAACATCTGACAAATGTCTGATATCAAACATACATAGGGAATGAAGCAAATATATAATGTAAAAAGCTATTAACAAAAGGATAAATGGTCAAAAGGTTAAGAGCAAATAATTTTCAAAGGAAGAAAAGAAAATTCTCAACTGTATGAAAATCCTCAGGGTTTCTGGCCAAAACAGAAACAATTGCTATTTACATTAATTCTGAGTCAATTATAGCTGAAATAATAACCAAGTAGGGCTTGACCTGAGACATATACACAACTTTAGGAGATTGGTAATAAAATAAAAATAATTCTCCAAATACAACAAACTAAAAAAGATTTTTTTTAAAAAAAAAGGGAAATAGTTAACATTGGAAGAGAGCTATGGGAAGTAATGAACTTAAATACATTGGTTATGGAGCTATGAATGGATTCAACATTTCTGGAAAGCAATCAGAAACTATATCAGAAATTGCTAATGTGTTCATTCCCTCTGACCCGATCATTCCATTTGTGGATATACTATGGAATCAAGGACGTCAAGAACCACAAAGCATTCCTATGTATTCCAAAATATTGATAACTACACTTTTTGGAAAGAAAAATGCTCATTTTCAATAAATGGGGCCAGTGGCTGAAAAAAACTATATTAATTTAATAGAATTGTATTATATCATGAGAAAGTAAATATACGAAATGCAGAAAAACATGAAAAGTCATATGACTGTACACAATAATCAGAACCAGAAGAAAACATAATTGCTATTATAATGTAAATTGTTGCTGTTCCTTCCAGAACAGGACCATGATATCAGGAGGGTCATGCCAAGACATGGAAATGAATTGGATGTAAGTGAGAGAGGGCCATGTAAAGTCACTAGCCTCACTTTCTCCCCCAGAGCCATTTATATGGCTCCCCCATGATATAGATCAGGACAACTGGAGACAGCCCAGGATGTAGTGGGGTGCCTTGCCCTTTTTAAGCTAAGGTCTTTAACAGGTCTCAGTTTGACTTTAGGAGACAACCATTCAATGATTAAAGCTTAATAAGAAATGAGGCAGAGAATGGCCTCTTTACCTTAAAAAAATCCAATCTGAGAGGGGAAAATCCTCAGGGTTTCTGGCTAAAACAGAAACAATTGCTATTTACATTAATTCTGGGTCAATCATGGCCCAAATAATAACCAAGTCCAAGAGATTGGTAAAAATTAAATACACTGACTCTTGATTTCTGAGGAAATATCATGAAACACAGAATGCAAATTTAATAATGAAATCCTAAATAATTCACAATAAGTGTATGAAAAAATTTAAGTGTCTACTTTACAAACATATATGTAAATACAAATATGCATGTAAGCATATATACATATATCACTCAATATAATCCTAAATCATGGCCAAAGTCTCCCACTGTATCCTGGGTCATCTCAAGCATTCTGATCTGGCCACTGGACCCAGATGGCTCTGGAGGACAAAGTGAGGCTGGTGACCTTGCTTGCCCTCCCTCACTCAAATCAAAGTCAATTGCAAATCATGTCATTATCTCCCTGATGTCACCGTCCTCTTTGAGAATGAAGGACAAACCACAATCACAAATGATTCTCAACTATATGAAAAAAGTTACTATTTTTAATAAATGGGTCAAAGAATAAATTATAGAAACAATAATGATATCATATTATCAGAAATTTGGGGATGCAACTAAAGCAGCCCTGAAGTGGGAAAATATGTAATTTTTAAAATAGAGGAAAAAAGATTAGTCAACCAAATGTGCATTTTAAAAGCTGGAAATCCAAATAATAAACAAAACCCCAAAAATAAGGCCCAAAAAGGAAATCTTGAAGGTTAGGAGAGAAACAGTTAAACTGGAAATCTTTTAAAAGGAGGACAGAAACAAACACAGAAAAACAAAACCAAATGCTGAATTCTCATAAAAGACAAGCAAAATGAGTAAACCTTTAGCTAACTGGATTAAGAAAGGAAATCAACAAAATAAAAAAGTAGAAATCATAACAAAGTCAGAAATTTAAAATAATTATCGACACAATCTCTGCATAATTATATGTCAGCAAAATTAAGAATCTAAAAGAAATAATTAACTGAAAAATACAAGTATCCCAAATAAACAGAAGGCCAAATAGAGATCTTAAATATTCAAATCTCAGAAAAGGAAATAGAACTAGTTTTAAAGGATCTTCCAAAGTGGAGAAGGGGTAAAAACAGAGAATTCTAAAGAAAGCTTGAGGAAAAATCAATACATAAGCTCCACACATTGTTCTCAAAAAAACTGAGAGAAAAAACATTCTACCAATCTCCTCTTATACAAAAAGTATGCTCCTAATTCCTAAATCAGGCAAGGATTTAAAAAAAAATAGAACTATAGACCAATAATCATTAATAAATAAATAACAATTCAACTGGGTTTTTTTTTTTTTTTGGAGGGGAAAGGTAGGGCTATTGGTGTTAAGTTACTTGCCCAAAGTCACAAGGCTAGTTTTTTTGTGTTAAGTGTCTGAGGCTGGATTTAAACTCAGGTCCTCCTGACTCCAGGGCCGGTGTTCTACTCACTCGCTGCCTCGCCACGCCGAACAATTAAAATTTTAAAAATAAAATCCCAGAAAACAGACTACAGCAATTTATCCAAAAATCACTCATTATGATCAATCTGGATTTAATGACAAGTTGAAAAGAGTTTAACATAGTTGGGGAAGGGAATGAACAGAATTATGTTAAAAATAAAAACTTCTAAAACCACAAGATTATCACAATAGATGCAAAAAAACCACATTTGGCCTTTTTCAGAATTACCTACAAAACACAGAGATAGAGGGATCTTTTATTTTAAGTATATATCTAAAAGTGAAAGCATTACATACAATGGGCAGTACCATAAGCTTTATTAATAAATGTAAGAGTAAAGCAAAGATGCCTCTTTCCCTACTATTATTTGATATGGTTCTATAAATATCTGTAATAGCAATAACAAAAGAGAAAGAAATTAAAGACAAGCAAAGAGTTGACAAACTTATCCCACATTTGCTGATGACATGGTTTGTTTTCAAAAACTAACCGAGACAACGAATAATTTCAGCAAAAACTCGTAAGCTACAAAATAAGCTCATAAAAATCACCAGCAATTCTATATAATAATCAAATCTAAGAGGGAATAATAGAAAAGGAAATCACATCCAAAAATAACTACAAATTTCATTACATATTTGAGAGTCATTCTACCAAAGTACATCTGATACTTCTATAAACTGCTACAAAATACTCCTTAAATAAATAAGGAACAACTTAAATAGGTGGAGGAATGTTTCACGTTCCTGGTTGGACTAGGCCAATACAATATAAAAAAACTGATACCACTACTGAAGTTAATTTACAGATTTAAGAGTCTATCAATGAAACTACCAAACTTTACAGAGCTAGATCAAATCATAACAAAACTCATTCAGAGGAACAAAAGATCCCAAGAGACAGCATGTTTCCAAGACCATACCTGAAGCTTTTCCTTGGCAAAATCTGTCACTCTATTGGCCTAGCCCTTTAAGAATATAGTCAACTCCATACTATGAAGATGCAATGAAACAGAACTCTGGATGGAGATATCTTATTAAATCGTCTAGATCTGATACACCATTCTAGCCTAAGTTCTTTTTTTGAACTTGACCCCTTCATCTAAGGCCAAGAGAACCCTCCACAGTCGCCGGCATTCCTCTGTCACCTCCCTCTCTGCCAGCAAATGAAAATCTCTGATTGAGGTCACCGGCCTTCACAGCTGGATCACTAAATTGTCCTTGAAGGATGGATTCTTTAAGGGTCCTGGGGCCTGGCTGCATAGAACTAAGCTTGGCTGTCACCATTTCTCCCTTCTCTGTGCTGTCCTTAGTACTGACTCATGAGCCCATCAACCAAATCTTACTCTACACCACGAAAAGGTCAGATTCCTTTAGCTATGGTGTGCAGCTACAACCACCATGCAGAAACCGGAAACATTATCAACAGCAAAGAAGAAAAACTCAAACATCAGCCCTGAAATTCCGTAAAACCTGTACATATTCCAACCCCATGGATCTTGTCTCATGTTATACCTGATATTAAACACGTGTGACCCTTTCTTCTTGAAAACACTTCACCAACAAGAGGGGGTGCTGTATATAAAAATTCTAGAGAATAAGTGTACTTAGGAAATGCATTTAAAGATTTATACTTCAGCAGCTGAAACAAGTCTCTTTGCTTTGAAACTATATTGTGAGAGTCCTCATTTAAATGACCGTGTAACAATATCATATATATAAGATATATATATGAATAACATATATAACACCATCATATATACTATAATCAAAGATTGTGCTGATGCATAACCGTTTCATAATAAGACGTAGAGTTACCCTAGGAAAGCAAAAGAAATGCTCGTAAGAACAAAAGCCAAGTATTTGAAAATCCAATTGTAACAATATTTGAAAAGTCACTTATTAAGGTAATAAAATTAGAATGAGCAGCATTCTTTCAAGATAAAAGTTATGACTCAGCAAATGACACAAGATCCACCTAACAAACGAAAGATTTACAAAATTCATGAAATCTTGACATTTTCCAGTATGGCTTTCTGGCTCTGTATGCTTAGCTTCTGGGACAGTGTTGGGGTAAGTCCCAGGGTTAACTTGACAGATGTAATTTAATATTTAATATTAATGTTTCTTCTATTACTATACTTGTTTTAAATTGCATGTTACAATGTGAAATCATGGGATTTCTTGGACCCAAATTGAAACTAATTTCTCTAAACCAGGAATTCTTAATTGGGGGACTGTGGACTTGTTTTTAAAAAAATTTTTTTTAGATAACTGCATTTCAATTTTACAGTTTTTCTTGATAAACTTATGTATTTTAAGCATTTAAAAATTTATTCTGAGAAGGGATCCACAGACTTGACCTAGACTGATAAAGTGATCATGACATAAAAAAGGTTTAAGCTCACCTACTCTAAGCAACGAAAACACCCAAACATAATACCAAAATTGTGACCACTTTTGACAATTTTTTTCTTTAAACATGTTGGGGTTTGGTTATCTCTAACTAATCCCTGCAGGTAAATGAGATCTTTAGGGAAGTCTTCTACTATAGGCTTACCATGTAAAGCAAGCTTGGGAGGACAGGGACAGGTATGAAAGCTTAAAACAACACTAAGAAGTTCGGGACAGTCTGTAAACATTTGACCTCTTCTAGTATCTAGCACAGTGTCAAGGATACAATAAATGCTTAGGAAATGATATCTAATTTAAAAAAAGATTCAAATATGCCTATCAAGCTCTAAGTGCCCCTACTATATAGAAAGAAAATATTCTAAACCAAGCTTTTTTAGAATTAAATGTTTTCATTCATTCATCTTCACAGTCTTCTTTTAGTCAGAAGGCTTTTGGATGAACCTTCCAGACCTACATTAATTCTATGTCACTATGTTTTCTTTAAAGAAAAAAGGAATAGATAATAGTTCCCTTGACTTGAAAGAGCTATTTTTCCTCCCTAAAAGGAAGGAAAGGACAAATATTTGAGAAAATCTGGCTCATTCTTTTTACAATCCATTTTTCAAGAACTGAATGAAAAAGTTTCTATGAAAATATTTTTATACCTGAATTTCTGCATCAAATGTTATTAAACAAGTTAATTGTTCATTTTTAATGAAAAATTGCCTTTTCTTCCTGTATTTATTCCTTCATCAGTGGGATGTTATGTAAAACTACCTAACACGAAAGGGCAGAATATGCATTATAGCAAGTTTTTATTTTTAGACTAACGTCTTCTGATTAAAATTGTGAAAATGCTCATTCTGCTTGGATCAACTTCTGCTAGAAAGCAATATTAGTAGGAATTTATCTATTAATAATGTTATACACACCATAGCTGCCTAACTAGATGAAATTCATATCTTCTCTAATTAAATTTACTAGGTAGGTTTGACTAAAGAATATAATTTTAAAACTTTTAATTTTAGTTAATTCAAAGAAAGTCTGGGAAAGACTGACACTGTATGTTATTACACAAAAAATTAAAACTTTAGGGTTTAATGATATATCTATAAGACAGTAGTAAACCAGACAATTTTTCATAGGTGATCCTAGGAAAATACTCTCCTTGTTTATATATTTGGCTTATATTTCTAAAGTCTTTAATAATTCAATAATGGGAAAAATCACTACATTTCCATGGTCTAATTATATTTTCAGGCAAAGGAACACATGCAAATGTGTAAAGTATTGCAAAACTGAATTCTGACTTATTTTGAGTCTATATGAGATTAGTAAAATATTAAGGATACAGAATATGCACAGACTTAAGAAGGACTAACTATAATGAACATAATTTGAAATGTTTACAAACCCAAAGCATGTACTGCTCCTCTATGTTTGCTGGAACTCTTGCCTGTTTTAACCACGTGGACAGCATTTTCTTTGAATTGCAGCTCAGAAAATCTTTCCAGAAAACTTGTCATTTCTTCCTTAATGGAATCCGAGTAAGCTTCATTAATGAATTTTAATGCAGAAGAAGGTACTAAAATTTCACTTAGTACATAAAAATCTTGTTTGATCATTTTACATAATTTAAGTATTGAATTTTGGTATCCATGTATCACTGTGTCTAAATTTGCTTCTCTGTTGTAAGACAAAAAACAATTCTCTAGGATTTGATTAACCAATTTATTCTGTAGGCTTTGGTACTTGGCTAAAACTTCTGACTCTGGATAAAGAAACAAAAGCTGTCGAATGCAGTGAGTTTTAAAAGAAATGGTGTGGGGTGAATCGTTTATTTTATTCTGACTTTGTAATTTGCTCAGTAAGAAGCGTCGAAGATGCAATCTGATGTCATCCCACAATGACTTTACATCCACAGATGAATGATCTTCAACTGCATGGAGAGAAGTTCTAGCTGTGAATAAGAAAGATGCTCCACTTGGGGTACATGGGAATGAAACTCCACACTGACTGGAGACATCCAAAAGGAACTCCAGGATCATTTCTTCTTGATTTTGTTCATTCTTCAATAAATCTTGCTAAAAACAAAACAAAACAACTTTAGATATGATTAATCACAAAAAGATATCATCAGTTTCAAAGCATGCAGAGTAACATGTTTTGTATCACCAAACATTTTTCCATTAAATGCTGACTATTTTTAAGTGAGTTTTTTTTGCAAAAGTTGATACTTTTAAAGAAATAAATGAATTTTTCAGTTCTACACATCATCTCAGCCATAATGAAGAATTAATACTAATCCCACTGTTAGACTTCCATTCTTATAGACTGAAAGTGCACATGCTCCTAAAACACAATTTATAACCTCTCTATATTTAAGTGATTATCTTCATGAGTTGATGGCAAAAAAAAAAGTCATCATACTTTATCATAGTGGCCAAGGGCTCTCAGGTACAGTCCATGATCAGGCCAGGGTTTGAAGCCTGGGTTCACAGGGTTCACAGCTGAACCTAACAAAGTTTATGCAACTCTGTACCAGCCTCAAAGGACCTGTTGAAAACCTAGGGTAATCTCCATTTCCCAGGGCAATCGCATGATACTTAATTGGAGATAGTGACCAAGTTGGGTTTTGTTTTTTTCATATTTGGTTTTACATATAACTATTCCAGACTCTTAAAATTTCTACCTTCAAGTTTCTTCTCTTACAATCCACCCTGTAGTCAATTTTGGGAAAGTAACTGCCAGAGAATCTTTAAAATTGTAACTCTATCTAAATAACTTTTCAGTCATTATTTTTCTCTACTACAACTTAATTTTATTTCATCTCATGTATGCCCTAAAAACTTTTGAAAGAGTAAGACTTTTTAAAAAATCTAAATTTTAAAAAACCTAATTAATTTTCAAGTCTTGTTCTTAGATATTAAAAAAGTAATGAAAATATCCATAAGTAATTTCTGATAGCTGTCTTTCATGCTACATTAAAAATTATAAAAGCTTGAAGGAACACTGAAATGGTTTTGGAGAATTTTAGAACAACTTTGAAAGTTCTAAATATATCAAGTACATGCAAGTTACTAATAGGTGCCATTTTGAAGGAAGAAATTTTAATACATTTGAAGTTTTCAACTTTTTCTTTAAATGTATTTCTGAGAATCATGTTTAGATATGCTTTTATCTTTAAAATTGATATTTATGTATTTTATACCCCCCAAAAAGAATTAGTTTCAAGATAAGAAAATTCTAATTAGTCATCAAATGATGACATGACATTGATCATGATCTTTCAATTATCTGTGCTACATAAGGGAGGGGAAGCCATACTTTTGAGAATTTAAAATAATCAATGGAACAAAAACCCTTTCTCTTTACTTTCACATTTCATTATATGTTTTTTCCCTTTATAGTAATGTTCAGAATTTTTAATTTGTCCCAGTTAATGCTGCAATTAGCCTCAAGTTTCCAAGCACATCCCTCTGACAGGGAAAAGAAATTAGATGGGAAGCATGTTAAGTGTCAAGAAAAACCAGACAGGGTAGAAATTTTCTTATGGATAAAATCAGTCAGTAAGTCGGTCAACGAGCATGCATTATCCACCTACTAGGTGTTTGGCACTTTGCTAAGTGCTAGAGGACATTAAAAAGTGCAAAAAACTATCTTCTATGCCAGCTCTCAAGAAGTTCATATGATAATAATGGAGAAAACAACATTCAAAGAACTAGGCACAAACCAGATACATACAAGATAAATCAGCCACATATGTAGGTATATTTTGATACTATAATCTCACTGAAGTAGGTACTCCCTTTAAAGGTTGTAACCTATTCACATTTTCTCATCTTGGGTTACTCTGGTCCATGTCTTCTGATGAATTCTGCATGCACACACACACATGCACACACACATACATACACACACCCCTCTTATTCTAATGCCTCAAGGAGGTCACCCTAAGTTCTGAAAGGTCTTTGGGCAGTCTTTGCGCCCTGGCAGTTTCTAACAATCTGGAAAGGCAACAAGTAAAGGCTCAACAATGTACTAAATGTGGAGAAGCTTATAACCAGACTAGACACTGCTTGATAACATTTTTTTGACGACAGAAGCTTTTGAGGACCATCCACTAAGCTGTAAAGGTACTGTGACCTAGATCACTGCAGGGAGTACGCGCACTAGTGAAATAATGTTTCTGTGAAATATTGAGGTATATACACACATATTTTACACATTCAGGTATCAAATGCATTATAGTTTCACCACATACATATTTTGGGGGGGAATTGAAGCTAAGGTGTATTATCAGAAGTGACTCTGTGTTCCAACAAGGTCTTTCTTGTACCAGTAGTAATGGGTAAAGGTCAAATTTGTGGCCTTAAATACGTGTATTATAATTAAAGTATCTGTGTTTAAACAGGCTTCAGACTATAGTGGGTATTGTCACACTGAGCTTCCAGGCGGTAAGAGATGACGCACCTAACACGGAGTCAAGCGATTAGAATATTGGCTTGCCAATATTTATCTGTCAATTTATTTGCCAAACTGGGTAACCTTGGACAAATCACCTAAATGCTCTGACTGCCAACATCTGTAAAATGGGGGTAATGATATTTGTAGTGACCAACAAGAAGCTTGCTGTGAGATGTAAATGAAATAATTCACATTAAGTACTGTTTAACCATCTATGAGTGTGCTTCTATGATGAGCGTAGCAGTGGATAGGGTCAATCTTCCAATGCTTGGACATGGGGGTGCCAGCTGGGTATATATAACCTCTAGCTAGCCTGCTGACAACACAGGAAACACATGGGTTATCATCTTACTATTTACCTGTATTTTATCTCTGAACTTATCTAAGGAAGCCCATACATAGCTAGAGTTTGACCATCAAGTGATGATTGTGGTGTTTTGGCTTTTTTTTTTTTATTACAACAATTCAATCGCTTGTTCACTATTTGACTTGGGGCAAATCACTGGTCTTCCATCTCTTCAACAGTAAAACAATGGATTTGAACTAGTTTGCCTCTAGGGTCTACACCTCTAAATCTATAAACTCATGTAACTGCCTTCTAAGGTGTAGATTACAAAATGTGGAGAGAACAGCCACACTATGAAATCACTGAGCCGTGACATATTTCAGTAGTACGGTCAATTGAAGGAAATAGTTTGATTATACAAAATATACTAGATTTCTGAGGTGCCAGTTTAACACATCTGTTAATTATGAGTCTTATAATTATCTCTTACTAAAACCAGCCAAATACAATTTGTAAAATGAGGGCCTCATTTTTTTATTAGTAGCTATATAATTACTAAATAAGGAAGTTGATGAAAAAATTAATGTTTGAACGGTATAATCAAAATTGGCAATCCCCGGCAGATAAAATCTTCATCATAAGGGTCATGTAAGTCTGGATCTTTTTTTTTAAAACAATGCTGTACATACCTTCCTTGAACTAAAATGATCAATTATGTAAAAAAAAAAAAAGACAAACCTATCAGCTTAATGAATATGAGCAAAACTAAGGAGGTCTTTGTCTCACAGTGAATACAGAATGACTTATGTGTGATAGATTACAAGATAATTAAAAGTTCTTGCTTTTAATTAAATAGCCAAGCATTATTAAATCAATATTAATGAAATCCAATACACAGGGCTCTTAATAGACATTAAAGAAGTAACAACATCCATATCTATTTACAAGGCTCCACCTTCACAAAAGCAGCAGGTGAAAGAATTTTCTCAAATGAATAAGGCCTCGGGGCACAAAGCTCTCCTTGCTCCTCCATTTATTACTTTAAATATTACACACCTGTACTAATAATAATAACAAAAGCCCCAAACTATTTTGTTTGAATCTGTTATCTACCACTTTATAGAGCTTATCCGTTAAAAGTTTTATGTTTAGACAGAAATACCAGTTTTTAAAAAATTAAATCAAAGCTGTTTTAAACTATAAAACAGTAAAAAGCAAGTATGGAATTTCTTTGCCAACCTACATTAATCTTTTCTGAAATTAATAATATCAAGCTGGTCACTTTTCTACAGAAAGCTATATATCTATAAGAGCTATATGGAATAGCTCTTATTAAATCTTGTCCCCTATGCTCTAGGAAGTTCATTATTGGGAAGACCTTATCATCCTGCAAAATCTCATCAGTATTGGTACTCCACCTCCCCACCATCCTCTGTCCCTCTGATTGAAGGGTGGAGCCATGAACCCCAAAACTTCCATTTATGGGGAGATCTCAGGTTAGATATTACCTCCTTTCTCACCTGGCTGCATTACTCTGACTTTTCCACCATCCCATGCCCCCAACCCACCATTGGGTACCTTCCCATCTCCTACCCTTTTCAGATTCCATCTGTGCATTGTCTCCCCATGGTAGAGTGTAACCTCCCTGAGGGCAAGGCTTGCTTTTCTTTTTTTCACAACACTCAGCACAGTGCCTGGCACATAGTGGGTACTTAATGTGGACTGACTATGTTCTCATTTCTCTTCAATGGGTCCATGATCTCAGAGGAGAGAGGTATTCCCTCCATTAGTGTAGATGGCAGTCCCTAAGTTATCTAAAAGACTAGTGGAAAAATATATTTATTATTGTTCAACTACATTCAGTCGAATAATTCTTATCAGACGCTTTGACAAAGTATTTGCCTACAATAACAGGCACCAATGATGCTATAAATCACCATGGAAGAAGAGGACATTTAAGTGTTGGAGAAGTCACAACATCTTGTAGTGGTGGCTCAAAAAAATAACCAAATCTAGAAAGGATTTCTAAACGTTCAGACAAAACAGAAAATAATTCATAGAATTTCAGGCAAATTGGGGAATCTGCTTACGCTTTAACAAAAGAACTGAGAAGGTATTTGGAGTGACCTGCATTTTTTAGGATTTAAAAAATAAAATCCATGCACACACACACACATTTGTGTATATATACATATATGAACACACATACATGTGTGTATATGTACATATACACATACTCGTGTATGCACATGTGGGTATATTAACATTACCATATAGTAATACTAATATATATTAACAGGGATTGTGATGCATCTTTGTAATTCTAGATTGTACCACATTTTAACTTTCACATGTGTTTAATTTGCTTATATGTTACTTCTTAATAAGAAGCAGTTTGAACCTGTTAGACTTGGGTTCAAATTCTCCTTTTGGCATTCACTAGCCACGTGATGCTGGGCAGAAAGATGACAACCTCTGTATGACTTAGGTAACTCCCTAAGATTTAGTAACTGAATTGTACACGGGCTGTACTCTGCATCTGCCTTGGGGAAAGGAAATCCCCACACTAGTGAAACTCATCTTTCATATATTCCTGGATATGTAACATGAGCTAAATTATGACACAATCATAAGGGAAAACAAAAATCAACAACCTTGTGAAAATACCAACTGTTGAAGATTAAGTAGAGATGCTGTTATGGAATAACAACTTAAAATGAGTGCCTCAATATGGTAGCATTTTACTCTAAATAATGACTTCTAAACCTGAGGTTTGTTTTTTTAAAAAATATTTTGATATAATTATTTTCCTTGTTACCTGTGTATTTTACGCATTATTCTGAGAAAGGGCCCATAGATTTACCAGGTCATCAAAGGGATTCATGGCACACAAAATATCAAGAACCTTTGCCCTAACCTAACATCAAGAGAATGTGTTTGGGGCGGCTAGGTGGTGCTGTGAATAGATCACTGGCCCTGGAGTTGGGAGAACTTGAGTTCTAATCCAGCCTCAGACACTTAACACTTACTAGCTATGTGACCTTGGGCAAGTCACTTAACCCCAAATGCCCTGCCTTCCCCCCTCCAAAAAAGACAATACCACAAAAAAAAGGAATATGTTTCATGTTAGTAGGAAGGACAACAGCATATTTGGTGAAGGAAATGGTGGTTTTTGAGTTATAATGTCCAGAAAATAGGGAAAATATGGTCATTTTCCAAAAAAAGTATCTAAAACAAGAAAAAAAAATCTTCAAAAATGTACTTCATATATCTAAAATGTTTTAAATGCCTGAGGCTCCTATATGAAATTTTTTTCATTTTTATTCTCAAATTAAAGCTATTATATATAATATTCTGTTGGGTCGAGGAAGCTAGGGGACATATCTGGTTTACACTCCTCATTTTTGCCTATGGAGCAAATGAAAATAAGGAAAACATATTTTTTACTTTTATTTAAATTATGTCCTAAATGTATTACAGTAAAGCTATTAACCACAAATAAATACAGCACTTACAACAATGAATTCAAGTTTTTGTTAATGTAAAAAATAACTGTTTTTCCTTTTTTATCTCTCTGACTCCCACCCCCCTTTTTTTTTACCAAGGTTTTGAGGAATTTGATCAAATCTCCATGAGAACAGGAAGGTGGCTTGAGAAAACTGGAACTGTAGTTATTTAACCATTCAAGGCAGTCACTTGTAGTCTGTAGTGGAACATCAGAGCCACATCTTTTGTTAACTTCTGACTGGATATCTTTAAGACACTGTTGCAGGCTGAAAAGAAAACAGGTACCCAAAATTTGTTATTTTCCCCAAAAAACATGTGCAATATAGAAATATAATTTTAAAACTACAAAATACTAATACAATAGTAAAAATAATTTTGATTTATAATTTGAATTTGAACCAAACTATATTTGGCTTTTCCTTAAAGGATCTAATGGTATTGAATACAAAAAAGAAATTATAAGACACCTAATATACACTTGGTTTTCTACTTCCAGATTCTGGGGGAAAAATAGATCACGATCATTTGGAAGAAAGATAAAGACTTGAGCTGAAGAAAAGAAGAAGGAATTGTGAAGACAATTTAGAAAGCTCTTGAAGTAGGAGGAAGGGCAGAGATTCAACGGGGAAGGGAGAACTTTTAAAGAACCAGAAGAGAATTTGGAGGAGGACTGCATTTGATGGAGGCCAGAGGACCCAAGGAAGGGCCAGCAGGAAGGGAGGGAAGAAAAAGAAAAGAGAGCTCAAGGAGACAAAGGTAGTTATAAATTAAGGTAGCTAAGACAGATGGCAAAACAGGGTAAAAACTGAGGAAAGGAGGTGAAGTAGAATTAAATGTGGCTGCCAAGGTACTAATAAGTTAAAAGTAAGCAAGAAGAATTTGACATGATTTGAATAGTGTATCTGTAATGTTTTCATACCTGACACAGAACATTTACACTTAAAGTACAAGCTGGTGAACTTCCAAATAAAAAAATAAAAGGGAAGCTATTTGTTGACCTGATAACAATAAAGAAGTCTGTTACCTTTTCAGAGAATATATCTAAGACATAACAAAATCTCCCAAAACAAAATCAAGTCAAAAGATATGACCACAGCTCACTCATGTGACACTGTGAGAAGAAGCCTAGAAAGCCATGCTAAATCTTACCAAGAACTGGCCAACAAACCGAAGAGCCTAGGAGAGAATATATGATATTTTCATTAGTACTTTCCAATAAAGACAATGAATTCAGAAGGGAACTTCAAATATGAAAAATAAATAAGTAGTTAAGAAAATAGTATTTTAAAAGTGGCATTAGAATAGATCAGTTCCTGATCAGGAGATATGAGAAAGAAAAAAATATATCAAAAAAGTATAATAGACCAGTTCCTGATCAAGAAATACAAGAGAAAAAAAATCATATGAGTCATTTTTCCAGCCTAGACCAGCATGTGGAAACAGTGAGAGTCATGTGGAGATACTGGGATGGGAATTTAGCCACAAAGAACAACATTCTTTTTTAAGAATAGAAGAGGTTCCAGACCAACAGGAGTGACCCAATCTTCTGTAGGATAGAAAAACAGATGTCAATTGGTAACTACCACTTACTAGCTAGGTGCTGGTCACAGATTCAGCAGGGATTCAAGAGGAGACTTTCCCCTAAGAGTGACAATCCAAGGCAAAGCCTCCCAGTTCTCTATGAAGCCTGGAGGTGAATAAACAGGCTAGTGTTTCCAAACCAAAGGGAAATCTGCAGTGTTGTCACTCTGAAGCTAGAGAGCTTTCCAGCTATCAGAAGGTGACTGGGTCTTATAGCAGGTCTCTAGAACTCCAAGTAGGAGCAAGCTTACAGGTGTGCTTGTCAGACCCAAACCCAGCTCATAAACTTGCATAGTTCAGACCAGAAAATCATTGAATACTTTGCCCTAAATCAGACCACTTTGGGAGCACTGAAGGCTTGCAGGTCTGCAGTCTGAGCTGTACTTATAACGCAGAAATAAAACAATACTCAACATCTTGAGAAAGCAGCAGAAGAACCCAAGAGAACATGACTTCAGCCCAGATGTTCCCTCCTTCAGAGTTTGGGCCTAATATAAAGGTTTGAAATCAGTCAGTAGCCTGGAATATTGATGAAATAAAAAAAAGAATTCTATAAGAAAGAATTATTAGGGTGATAGGAAAGCTCAAAAACAATTCTAGAAGAGAATGATTCCAAAACATATTTAAGCAAAGCTTCAAAGATAAACATAGCTTGGCTTGGATACATGTTCAACTAGAATTCCTGGAAGAGATGAAGCAAAATTAAAAGTTTTAAAATGGTTTTTAAACCATTTTACTTGTTTTTCTTGTAGTCAAATGAGATGACTAGAGGGCAGAAATGAGAAAAGAAATAAGCCTTTTGGAAGAAAGGGTTGAAAAGAGAATTAACAGTATGAAACATGAGGTACAAACCCTTACCCAAGAAACAGACTTCCAGAACACCAAAATGGACCAAACAGAAGATAATGACTCCATGACAAAACAAGAAGTATGTAAACAAAATCAGAAGTTTGGTTTTTTTTAAATCAAAGAAAATAGAAGGCATCTCCTAGTAAAAAAAAAAAAACCTGGATGGAAGACAGATAATTTAAGAATCACTGAACTACCTGACATCCATGACTAAAAAAAAAAAACAACAAAAGAGCCTAGACATCACATTTCAAGAAGTCATAAAAGAACAATGACCAGATCTCTAGGAACCAGGCACTAAAGGGAAAACAGAAAAAAATCCACTGAACATCTCATCAAAGAAACCCCCAAATTAAAACTATCAGAAAAATTATAGCTAAAATCCAGTCAGCAGAAAAATATTGCAAGCAACAACAAAGATTTCAAACACTGATGGGCCAGTCAGAATCATACAGGATTCAACAAGCATCACTCTAAAGGAGTGGCAAGCTTAAAATATAATATTCCAGGAGAAAAAGACAGAGGTTTAGAACCAAAAATAACTTACCCAGAAGAAATTTAGTATAATCCTAAAAGGGAAAAAAATGAATATTTACTGAAACAAAAAACTATCATGTATTTATAGTGAAGAGACAGGAAATAAGTAGAAACTTTGATATATAAACATAAGAGTCAAGAGAAGCATAAAAACATAAATACGAGTGATCAATCATTAGGAACAAAACAAGGATAAACTGTTTACATTCTAATAGGAGAAAATGATACATGTCTCCTTAGAACTGTCTCATCAGGGGTCACAGAGGGAATCTAATAAAACAGATGGGCAGCAAATGGTTTTGTAATGTTTTGATGATATTAAAAGAAGAACAGAAGGGGAGGGATATCCTGGGATAGGGAAGAGAGAAGAAGGGTAAAGAAAGTTATCTCATAAACTGGCTGAACAAGCAGGAGACTTACAAACAAGCGGGAAGGGAAGAACAAGGGAGGATGACATGTGAACCTCACTCTCATCTGAACTAGTTAAAGGAGGAAAAAATAAACACAAGTAGAGAAATACATTTCACTCAATAGGGAATGGAGAGGGAAAAAGGGATAGGGAAAAATGGAAAATAAGATGAAGGCTAGATTAAGGAAGGGATCAGTCCTAAACAAAAAAATAAATCTAAGGAGCATGGTTCTCAGAAAGGGATTTAAAAGGAAAAAATTGAAAAGAAACTGTGATTGAACCTGAAGATTCAAAAGATAATAGGATTTTGGGGGCTTGAAGGTACTTTAGCGATCCAGTCCAGGATTTCTTAACCTGGGCTTGTGAAATATTTGTGTGTGTGTGTGTGTGTGTGTGTGTGTGTGTATACACACAAAAACTATTCCAATACAATTTTTATGAAATCCTATGTCTTTTATTTTATGCATTTAAAAACATTATTCTGAAAAGGAGTTCATAGGCCTCACCAGAATGCCAAAGGGGTTCATGACATACAAAAAAGTTAAAAGGTCCTGATCTAGTTCAAACTTTCATTTTACACAATAAGGAAACTGAGGTAAATTACCCCAGGACACACAGGTGACAGTATGAGGATTTGAACACGTCCTTCTGATTCTAAATCTAGTTCTCTTTCCACTACTGTAGGTAATGATTTCTTGCACCCCTTCCAACTCTAAGATTCTATGATTCTATAATATTTATTTAACATTACTTATATTGATTTTAATTTTTCTTTTTTTAGATTAAATTGTTTTAATCAGCAAAAATCTGTCTTTCTCCCCCCCTCTACTTTTGAGATATTTAGCTATTTTTATAAAAGAGATTTTAAAATATAAAACTATATAGAAGTTCAATTATAAAAATAAGGAGATGACGACAGTTCCAGTGGATTCAACGCTGACTGGACCACATGCATCGAGAGCAGGACAAACAGGACGTGAAGAGCCCTGAATCCATGCCATCTGAGAAACACTCGAAGGATTAGAAATGTGAGAAAACCCGAGGAGGGTGCATTTCCAAGTATTTTAATTATATTAAGTATACTGTATTATATTTCTAGTGGGAATGGATTTAGACTTATTTAGCTTGACCTCTGAAGGTCTATACCTAGGAGCAAAGGGTAGAAATTACAAACCAGCAAATTTAGACTTAACGTAAAAAACTACTTCCCAATAATTAAAGCTATCCCAAAGTGGAATGATCCGACTCAAGAGGCAGTGGATTTCTCTTCATTGGAATTCTTTAAGCAAAATGAAAGATTGTTTTCCAGATACGCTGTAGAAGGGATTCTTTTTCTGATACAGGTTGGACTACATAATCACCAAGGCCCCTTCTAATACTAACTTCTGTGGTCCTGTGGCCTATATTCAGTAAGCATTTAGTAAATCCCTGTTCTGTTCAATGACCTGTGCTACGTAAAGGGTGACAGTCCATAAGAAGTGTACATTCTCCTGGGGAAAATCCTTTGCATACAATTAAGTCAATGTAAATTATATATAAAAGGGATAGGAAGTATTTTTGTGCCACTTAAGGTGGATTATTTAAATTGCAAGGAGAGTCTAAGAAGCAAATAAATCTTTTTGAAAAATGAATTTGTACAACTAAAGTCATGAAGTGACATTTTTGCCATTTTGCTCTTCTTTGATTTTTGTATGGACCTATGATTTTACTGTCATTAGGAACTCATGGTATGGGGGCTTTCTATACTGACCTGGTAAATGACCTTGAACTTAAGGCTCTGGAGCATTAACTGGAGCACAGATAATTTAAGTAACCTGCTCCCGGTCCCACATCTAGCATGTCAAAGGCAAGATCTGAACTCTGGTCTTCCTGCTTTAAGACTGTCATTCAATCCATCACACCACATTGCTTTTCATTGTGCTCTTAACAGTATCATGTGAAAGACTCTGGAAAATCAGCAGTGTGTGTGGTCTCTAAAAATATTCCACATAAAAAGGTGAAGGAAGGGGCTTCTCGGCTAACTTCTGTGAATGAACGGGTTCAAAATGAAGCATCATGAAACAAATACCCTTTGAATATCAAAGGGCCTTTTCAGAAAAACAAAGGACTTCATGGAAAAACAACCCTTCTTGCACTCACAGGCCCCTCAGTTTCCAATGGGGATGGCATCACCTTATCCACAAATAGCCAGTTGTAAGCGTAACAAAAGATCTGCATCTATTTTCTTAACGTATGTAAACTGTTCTCTGAGCTGTGAAATATGATATCCCTATGCATCTATTCTTGCTCTTGGGACACTTTATCAAAGGCTTTCATTGCAGCATCCCTGATATACCCAATTCAGTGAAACCTAATCGACAATACTACTGTGAACTGCAGAGGCTCAACAGTTAGTACACCTAAATCAACTTCAATTAGTAATCAGCTTTTAGGTTCATCTCTGGAATCTGAGTCTGGATGCAGGCCAATGACCACAACCTATAAATAAGGTAAAGACTGAGGAGAACAGCATATTTCAGTCATTTGTCCTAACACTGATAAAGGGTTAATTAAGCATGTGAATTTCAGTAGACCTCCCTCATTGGTACAAACTGAGCAAGTTTTGGTCTCCTTATCATAATAAAGCAAAAATGTCAGAATTTTATCTAGCTGATGAAAAACTAACACTCACTTTAGAAGTCATACTCCAGTCTAATACTGTTCTCCTTCTGCCCACGCCACCCCCAAAATCCCACCCCTGAAAGGTCTGACTCTGGCCAGTCCCTTGGTAGATTATGTTCGATATTAGAACGAAATGAGACATTTATTAAGTAATTTGTAATCCTCCTTTCACAAAAGGAGCTTTAGTCAGCCATAACAGGAAGGATATTTAACAAGGATATTCATCAAGGACACCACATTGATTCATCCAAGCACCTTCTGCTGTTAATCATACTGCTGGTCTTTGGTCAGGATTTTCAGAGAGAAGTGAGCTGGAGCTCCTCATGACCTCCTGTGCTCAGGCTTACGAGGAAGCAACATCATTTTTTCTTCTCAGAAAGAACTAGGTCAACTTAAATAGGGAAGGGCATCCCTTTCCCCTTCTCCCTCCACACACAGTTTTTCTTTTGCTATTAGGTTAATATTTATAGAATCTATACATTTAAATTTTAATACTTTTAAAGAGACATGAGTTGATTGATGGCTAATACGATCGTATTTTACACGGCCCACACAGTAACAATGTTGATGGAAGTACGGAGTCAGAGAAGATCAGACACCGTCTAGTCTAGCCAGTTTCTGAACTGGAATTCCTACTAGGACATACTTGAGACACCGTTACTTAGCCTTTACTTAAGGATTTCCAGAGAGGTATTAAACCACTCTACACAGGCAGCCCATTGCACTTTTTTCTAGGTCTCTTAGGGAGATTTCGGTGTTTTTTTTTTTTCTTGGCTCAAGTACAAATTTGCCTCTTTGCAACTTCCACTTAATGCCCCTCTGGAATCAAGCAAAACCAACCTATTTCTTTTCTTCCTCATGTTGCCACCCTGCCAGATCCTCTCTTCTTCAAATCAAATATCCCCATATTCTTTTAGCTATTTCCCATTTGAGCTAACCTAGAAATCTCACATTTTAAAAAGTGCTTTAACAATTAAATAGCACATTTAGTATCAAAATCCAAATAATGCTACAACAGTGGTATTTGGAAAGAATGGTTGGCTTTTTCTCTTAAATAAGCTAAATATTTCTCTAATTAATACAGTTTTTCCATACAGCATGCAATACTTGTACTATACATAAGAAAATCACAGGAAGTCATCACAAATTCTGAAATATTATATTCCAAATTAATAAGGAAGATATGAATATAACTCCATCTAGTTGACAATTTCTAAAACTGATAAATTTATTCTTTTAATCAATTAAGACAGGAATTAAGAGAGGCAGTTATTTTTAAAATTTACTCCATTTTTGATTTATTGAAAAAAACAAGCATTTCCACAACATAGTATGATAAAAAAGATGATTGCACATGAAACTGAAAATCTATCATGTACAATTTGCTATTCCTTTTAAATATATAATAAAGTTATCGTGTAAATTTCTTCCCTTTTCTTTCCTCCCTCCTATCCTAGTGATGGCTACCATTAGACAGAAATAGGTATAGACATGTAAAATTGTTCTATATATTCTATTTATCAGTTGGAAACTTATGCTGAAATCTTTTCTATACTTAACACCTTATTATACAAATAAAGAAGAATTGTGTATGAATAGTTTTTGTATTGCAAAAATTAAATAGCTATAAAATATAAAATAGTTTTTGTATAGCAAAACTGCACTAAATTTTAGGAAAATATATGTTTAAAGTTTGGTTTCCAGATTGGAAAACTTTATTATTGGACTCACTGTTGTCAGTTGTCTGATGTCTACCTAAGGAAAAGAAACTGATCCATCAATCTATTGCCTGATCTACAGAAGACTAACACATCAAGCAACTGTGATTTTGTCAAAGTGAGAACTTCTCCACTGAAGAGAGCTACCCATCTGATACATAGTTGAAGAAAGTTTTTAGAAAGCTGTCTAACACTCAGAAAAGTTATTTGCTGATGTTCACCTAAGTAGTTGGTGTCTGAACCATTATTTGAACTTTGGTCTTCTTGACTCAAAGTCTAATACATTATCATCATGTTTCCTATCATCTGTGCAAATATTGATATTTTATCATCTTACGTATAATTTAGATGTTTCTCTATCAACAAAGTAACTTACTATCATGAAATGTCTTTAATAATTACAAGGAAATAAAATATCTCTCAACCACTGGTAATAAGACTTTTTTCCCATTCAAACATTAAATGTATGAACTGAATATATATATCTTCTGTGAAGTCTGTTATACACTTGTTCATGTGTTAAAATACATAATTATTTCAAAGTTTGACTTTCTTTTTATTGTTATGTGCTATTCGTATTGCAACAAATTTGCCTTCAAAGAAAACCTCAATAAAAAGAATATGGAGATATATTTATATTTTCCATCCAAAACGCTAGAAATTCATCCTACTGATTCTTTATATATATATAAAATTATTGAAGTTTACTGGGTAAGGGAGTGATATAGTCAGACCTGTGCTTTAAAAATACCACCTCTGTGGGGTGGCTAAGTGGCACAGTGATTAGAGTACCAGCCCTGGAGTCAGGCGGACCTGAGTTCAAATCCAGCTTCAGATACTTAACACACACACACACACACAAAAACTAACCATGTGACCTTGGGCAAGTCACTTAACCCCAACTGCCCTCCCCCCAAAAAGGCAAAAAAAAAAAATACTACCTTGGTAGTTGTAGAGGGGCTGGATTGGAAAAAATGGCTGAGGCAGGGGGATCAATTAAATGAGAAGGATAGGTAATAGTCCAGGCAAGAAGTAATGAGTGTGTGAACTGGGGTGGTAGCCACGTGAATGGAGAAGAGATGGGTGAGAAAGATGTTACAAGGCAAAATTGATAAGACTTGGCAACTGATTAAATGGGAGAGGGAGAAGAGAAGGAACGAAGACATAAGGATATCTTCTTATGAGCCAGGATGATTAGAAAGTCTGTGATGCCTCCAACAGAAATAGAGAAACTAGGAACAGGGCTGGCTTTGGGGTATAAAGAACTAATGTTTTCATTTTCTTCCTTCTTTGGGCTAGGAATTACTCGTCTGTAGCAGAATTTCCTGCTGTTCCTTTGGAAAAAGTAGGGATGACACAGTAATGTTGTCAAAACTTTAAATTCTTAAGGTGTACACAAAGGTCGGCTGTAGTAAGAATGCTGAAGCATTCCTAAACAAAAACTGAAATAGTAAACTGACCCATAAAGATACCTTAATAAAAGTTACATATCTGTTTTTGGCCAAACAATATCAGAAGGAAAATAATTTTGTGATGAATTATGACTTTGCCTCAATGTCTTGTTCAATATAAAAAGTCCTATTGAGCTCAAAGAATCGTTTCGAAGCTAATTGGTTTTTTTTCCTGGCATTAAATTTTTAAGGTCTGTAGAGATGGCATTTTCAGAATTCACATTTGGTGGAGCATACCCTTCTCAATGCCAATTGAGAAAAATCTTAAGAGTATATGGTTTTCTATCAATGAGTTCTATTGTAAAGCTTTTAATGTCACACAGCTCTGACTTGAATATGAGATAGAACTTTAAAATTGAAAATGGTACAGAAGAATAGAAGTCTACAGTAAAAGGCAGGTGAAAGTCCCATGACCTCTGAGCTAACTGGTCTGTTCTTATGAATCACTGCTTTGGGGCAGTGAAAGACCTCATGCTCATAAAGTAGATGATATTCAGAAGAGCAAAAGAATTCATACTTAGAAGCTCAGGTTACTGATGGAGGGGGAAAAAGTAAGTATAATGAAGAAGACCATATTTAAGAATGAATTACTAATGTTTTTCTTTTTAAGTATTAATAAAAAAAACCTCACATATCACATAGACATTCATTACTTATTCAATGTATACCACTGGGAAACAAATAGAACTGTTAGAATACAGAAATGCCAAAGGTAATTCAACTACAGCAGTGTAAGTGTAGCATAACTGATTTGTCATGACATACAATTTTCTAAAAGCCATTCTGTTAGAAGGCAATAAATGGGTGAACAAATGATTTATGCTCTTCAGAATCATAGTTATTATTCAGTATTTTATTTTTTTAAAAAATATGTACCGTATACTATTATGTTTATTCTCCTGGGTATAATAAACACATAATTGAATTTGATGAAAAATGGGCTTTATTCCAAATGCAACATATAGTACACACAGTAGCTCCCTTGTTTTATCCCTTGTGAAGATCAATGGTCACTTGAGATGATTTCACTCTATGTTAAATTTAATATATGGGCAATAAAAATATTTTTAATTTAAAATTACATCCACATTTTCCTCCATCTTTCTTTGCTTGTTTTTTTTTAACCATGGGTTACTCCTAAGTTTTAGCCCAAATAACACTTTACAAATTTTAAATTATCCTTTTTTAAAAAACAATTTTCTTACTAAGGAGAAAAGAAAATCAAATGTAGAGTATTCAGTTTAAAAAAAGGATTCTGCATTGAAAATGTCAGAAGTTTCACTGATTCTTGACGTTTGGATGGAACTAAATATGAACCAAATCCTAGGAATAAGGTTATATGCCTTTCAAAGGAATATGTTTAGTTTTTAAAAATTCTTCCTCCACCTTCTACCACCACCAACTGAATGTAGATAATGTTTTGTTCAGCTACATATTTATATTTTTAAATAAGTTCCCCTGCATTAAAGCTTTGCTCTGATCTTGTCATTGTATGGAGATGACACCCCTCTCTAATGAAGGCTATGCCAATGCAGCACGAGGCCTGTTAGGTCTTAGAAAGATGGAATGGACTGAACTTTGAGTAAAGTCATCAAAATGTAGTATGTTTCTGTCTAGTGATATCTGGAAAGGTTCATCACAAGGTTGACCATCAAAATGATGGCACTTTTGGCTATGGCAACTCACAAAATATGGAAGAGCTAAGATCTTTATTGGAAGAATGCGTTTCTATAACAATAAAATCATAGATCTTTCACGTTATTACATTAAGTAGCTCTTAGAAAACCAACTTTGTGTCCTTTTCATGTTTTTCTTTCATACTGTCAATAACTATCAATTTTTTATCTCTTTTTCTGGCCATAGTAACAAAGTATATAAATATATATACGCATGCATACACACATACATGCACGTGCATATGCATGTATATTGTGTATGTGGACATACATATACACATACATATATGTATACGTGTATGCACAAAATCTTCCATTTTCTGAATACTAAAAGAGAAGCCAACTACAATGTATTTGCCTAACACATATCACATTTGGGGCTTTAGTATCTAAGATATCCATTATTACATATGACAAAAGATTGATTAAAACCAATATAAAGAAAAACAATGGAAAAAATTTACCCAATATGTACTATTTTGAGCTTATAAGGTTCTATGAAAATTCAGATCAAGTTTATCTTGATTTTAAATGAACAAAAGGACTTATGGTAGAGAGATACTTACTCATTTTCTCTTTGTGTAGTTGTAATTGTTTTTAAAGTCAAAAACTTTCCTGGGTCCATAACATGATAATAGTTGTATGTTGAGAAAATACATTGAGAAAATACGCTATGACAAGAAGCTACCTTGAACTGAGCAACACTTGTAAATGAATTTCACATAGTACAGGGTTTTGTAAACCTTTTAAGTGCTAGATAAATGCATCCTATTAATGACTACAGTATCGACATGAGACAGGAACAGGGACCATTCCTGTGATGTCACTGACTTAGAAAATTCCCAGGTGAAGAAACCCTAAGTATGACTACAGATAGGCATCTTCCCGGCCAATCTTAGACAGTGGCCTACAACAGACCTTCTTCAACTTTTTCCACTCGTGACCCCTTCAGCGCTTCTTAAACTGTGGATCCTTCAAGTTTCCCTTCTGACACATAATGGCTTGTGTGCTGATGGAAAAGTCACCTAACCTTCTTGGTGCTCTCTGCAATAATCTAAGATTCTAACTCGCAGAGAATGACTGACCTACGTCAATAAACTGAATCTCCTCATCCAAGAGATCTCTTTGAACAGCAAAATCAAAGATCTCTAAATGGGCAGTCCGTATTATCCAATCTACATAAGGGATACTTTCTTATTTATGGGTTGGTTATATGGATTCTCAAATTTCCTGCAATTCAGCAGCTCAAGTAGCCAGCGCCTGTAGATGACAGGCTGGCAGCCGCTGCTAAAGAACATTGTGTAATAGTATTTTTCAATGTAATCTGCAGTATTATACACCTAAAATCAGGTGAATTACTGTGTGTAAGAGTCATTAACGTGAAGTCAATAAAGTAGAAAACAGTTCACAATCATTGGTCCCTTGGGCACCCAAAATGTACATGTCAACAAAGGACTACAAGTGACCATATAGAATACTATTTGACTGTCCTTCCTTTACGTTATCACAGACCACACCACCCTTCAGGTTTATTTGACAGGAGTTAAATTATCTCTACCATTCTTCATTCAAGCCCAAGGTAAAGGAGAGGCAAATTCAGGACATGAAACCTCAGAGAAAGATGATGAATATTTAAAAGATTTATCAGTGTGAGTACAGTGTCTGTGAACACAGATCACAGCTCCTTAGTAGACTATTTCATGAGTCGTTATGGACAAAAAATTACGATTATCTTTAAAATATTCTATTTCCTGAAAATCAGACATAACTCAGAGATCTTACACTATATATTTTTATAACAAATTTGAAATCTGAAGTTCTGTTTTTATATTTTTATGTAGTTTCTGTGAATTATAGTTTTCCAAATGAGAACACTTGACTCAACATGCTAATGAAAATCAAATACTAGATTACTTAAAAGTAAATGTTACCAACTGCTGTTTCAGAGAAAATTTGTTACAGACATCTATTCAAAAGAAGTGCCTATATCTTCCATCCTTATTAAGAGCACTGGTCTAGATAAAGGCAGTCATGTTAAATTCTAAGGCATAGACTTAAAGAAAAGCTAATGGATTAAAATATAAAACAGTGTAATTGTTCAAAACAGTAGAAATAAACCAAGTAAAGTCACTGTAAAAGAAAGAAAACAACTCACTTAAAATATAAAACAGTGTAATTGTTCAAAACAGTAAAAATAAGCCAAGTAAAGTCATCGTAAAAGAAACAAAACAACTCAAAAATAAACCAAGTAAAGTCACTGTAAAAGAAACAAAATAACTCAATTAAAATATAAAACAGTGTAATTGTTCAAAACAGTAAAAAAAAAAAAAACCAAGTAAAGTCATGGTAAAAGAGACAAAACAACTCAATTGAAAAAATTAACACCATTTACCTTGCAGCATTTTTCTCAATCTTTTCATCAATGTCATTGAAGATTTGTTCAAATCCTAGGTCTCCAGGAAATGAATTTAATAAACAATCTATGTCAAAATAATTATAAGAATATTCATCTCCCCAATCCATTTCAAGGAACTGAAATAAATTTTAAAAAAAGTATTGGTTACTAAGAAATACAAATAATGCAAGTTATAATAATACTAAATTATAAGAAATATCTAAAATACACAATCACAAAACCCAAACTTAAATGAGACAGTAGAACAATTGAGATCATATAAGAATACGTAAAGTACTATGTGACCTTGGGCAAGTCACTTAACCCCAATTGCCCTGCCTTTCCCCCTCCCCTCAAAAAAGCAAAAAAAAAAAAATTAGTAAATAGGTTTTTTGGAGTTAAAAACAGGATCTATATCTCAGGACTGTTGGATGAATCAAACGAGATCATGTTTGTAAGGTGATCAGCACACTCTCTGACACATAGCAGATACCATATAAATGCTTTTCTCCTTTCTTCCTTCCTTTGTAGAGGCTGATGTCATTGAGGGTGATAAACCCAGTCTACAAAAGTTTTTTGATGCTATTGTCTGAGTCAATATAGATTTGAGGATAGCACTTCTTTCTTACATAATAAGTCATGGTGCATTTGTGTAACACGTACAAGAAATGAAACCTGTTTCTTTTCTTTTCCTCTCTATGGCCTTGGAATCTTATAAAATAAAATCTCTCAAAATTTTCACATCAGCATGATACACATGTCTCTGCGAGATTTACAGCAATCAAAAATTATAGGTCACTGAAGAATATCTGAGAAACTAGTAAGAATATCATTAGGTGCCCTATTCAAAGCTTGGGGGACAAAAAATGGTCCCCCCTGTCTCCTCTCCTTGTTCTGACCAATAGCCTGGACCTGGGTACCATAGAATCAGGTAACTAGAGTTTCCAGGAGTGGATACCTTATTAAGAGATGGGATGAAAGCTTCTGGTGCCATGGCATTTCCTCTCTCTAACTAGAACCTCTTTGCTGTCCACTGCTCCATCTCTGTCTTACTATTCTTAAATGTATTCTTCATTGGCTATGTGAACTCCTTCCCGTTCTACCAATCCATTATACTGGTTTTGGTGTCTCTTTCCTGCCAGTAGAGTCTTGATCCTATGATTGACCAATTCGACTCCACACTGTCTTCTGCTATTGAATTCCTTGCCCTCTGACCCTAAAGCCTCTCCTGCTTGGCCAAACCTCGGGTAACCTCACCTTTGGTCTTCCTTATTCCAGGCCATATGCTGCTGAACCCAAATGGAGGCCATCACACAGTCACACTGCCGAGACCCCCGAGTCTGTTACCTGGTCCTCGCTGCTTATTCACTACCACAAAATGACCTTTTCCCAAGACACTACATTAAATATAACACATGCCAACTTAGTATCTATACTTTCTTTGATTTATTTTTTTCTCTGTCCTAACCTCATCTAAGCCTACGTGTTATTACTGTTGCTGCTGCTGTTTGTACTTTGTCTTTGAAGAGGGCCCATGACATTGTGGGGTGATGTCTTGACTCTCACTGGATTTAAGTGAAGCAGAGTTGCACAGAAAGTCACCAGCCTCACTCTCTCTTCCAGAGTTACCAAAGTCCACTTAGAGGGTTAGGTCAGGAGCACAGCAGTGAAAACAGATTATCTCTGGAGTGAGAGGCTGCCAGCTACCAGATGGGCAGTGCTTCTGAAACTGTAAGGCCACAGGCCCACAGTTTAAGCAGCGCTGACGGAGTTGTGAGAGGAAAAGGCTTAAGAAGTCCTGTGTTCGAGGGCTTCCATCAATGTTTCATTGACCAGGTCTTGAGAATGTCTATAGAAGAGATTCTTCTTCAGGCACAGGGAAGGCTAGACAGCCTCCGGGGTCTGTTCCACTTCTTGAACTTACTCCCATCCTCCCAGTGACACCCATTTACAGGCTCGGAGTCACTTCTGACTCCTCTCTATCTCATCCCTCACATATTATCAAGTTTTCTCAATTTCTACCTCTGAAAAAATCTTACACTGTCCCCTTTCCTCCACCTACACAGATAACCACCCTAGTTCACACCCTTGGGGCCACAGCAATAGGCTCCTAATTAGTCTTCTTGCTTTTTTAGTTTTTCCTCTTCTCTAATCTGCCTTCCTTGTTGCTAACAATTGCTCCCAAAAAATCTTTCAAAAGCACAGATCTGAGAAATCTCAGGCGTTCCTCATTATTTCTACAATGAAATAAAAAATCCTGTTTGCCCTTCACATTATGGGTCACCCTCTCCCCTCCAGTACAATTTCACATTATTTGTCTTCACATACGCTATCTTTCAAATAAGGCCAATTTCTTTTTCTTGCTTGCTTTTTGGAGGGCAACTTGGGGTTAAGTGACTTGCCCTAGGTCACACAGCTAGTTTTTGTGTTGTATCTGAGGTTGGATTTGAACTCAGATCCGACTGACTTGAGGGCTGGCGCTCTATTCACTGCGCCACCTAGCCGCCCCTCATACGCTGTCTTTCAAACTGGCTTACTTGCTGTTCTCAGAACTCAGCATTCCATCCACTGCATCCATGACATTGCACACCACGAAACCTAGAAAGTACCTCTTCCATATCTCTACCTTTTCAAATTCCTAGCTTCTTTCAAGGTGGATCTCAGGTACCACTTCTGACAGAACAGTCTTTCTTCATCTTCTCAGTCATTCCTGCTCTCTCCCTTCTCCCGTTATCCTGTCTTTCCTTAACCCCAGTGAGATGCAAGTTCTTTGAGAGGTGAGGCTGGATCGAGGTCTATGATGACAGACCTAGAGTTGGAAGTCAGATCTGGCCTTGGAAGTCATCTAGTCCAAGGCTTTTTAAATCTTTTCCACTTGCAACCTCCTTTAGAGTTCTGGCACAGTTCTTGGTGCTCTGTGTTCACAATCAAGACAGCAGAGAAGCTGCACAATACATCACACCAGCAAGCACTGCCACAAACACCTTCAATCATTGATTTTTAATTGATTTTGGTCATTGCTTGTTGACTGTTCATAAACCTTTTTTCTGTCGCCAAATTTTTCAAGACCATATACAGGGTCACAACCCACAGTTTAGGAAGCACTGAATTCTAGGCCAACATGCTCATTTTACAGATGAAGAAACTGAGGCCCAGAGAGGCTAAATAATTTGTCCAAGGTGAAAGCGAGAGTAAATATCAGAGGCAAGATCTGAAGCTATGTTCTTTAGCTGCAGAGCCAGTAACGTTTCCATTGCATCTCTACTACCTGACATGGAGCCTTGAACACAATAGTGACCTAAACATTTGTTTTTGTTATTGTCTCATCCAGTTAAAACTGGTAGGAGGCTTTGTGTGTCACCACAAATTCATTTTGGAAAAGTAATCTAAATCAGAGCTAGAGATTGATGGATGTATTCTTAGTTATTAACCAGGATAAAATAAAATACTCTCTGGAGACATCGGTCTAATGTATTACCATGTCAAACAAAACCAACCAAAAAAAAAGGGTCACTGAAATGTTGGGCATCATCTGCAAGTAATCTGACAACGGTGATGGTGCAAATTATTGCCAGTCTGTACATACTAGACTAAGGATTCTGTGAATATAGGATATTCCCAAGTAGAAATGGAACAGGAAAATTGGGGGGAGAAAGAGAAGAAATTAATCTTATTTTCACAGGCATGCAAAAGTTATAGATAACAGGAACATTTTGATACCCACAGAAAGTTCTTATTTTCCCTCTTAAATATCACTAGCCATGGCATTCACATCTCATAGAAAATGTTGGGTATATGGAACATAAATTTAAGAAAGGGAGTTTTAGAATTAGAGGTGACCTTAGAGACCAGCTTGTCTATCTCTTCTATTTTACACATAAGGAAACTAAGACCCAGAACTCAAGAGTCTTGCCCAAAGTCATACAGCTGTTAGGAGATGAGTCAAGTCTAGAAGTCAAGTGTCTTGACTCTTGGTCCATTTCACTGTATCATCACTAGATGAATCCATAATAACATAATAGATTAAAAGATTTTTTTTTAGTGTAACTTGACCCTACAGGTAGTATGGTGCCTTGGAGCTGGAGTCAAGGACCTGAATTCAAATCCTGATTCTGTTACTTGTATGGCTTCGGACAGTCACTTAAAAGTCTTTGGACCTTGGGGATCCTCCTGCTTCAAACCAAGAGGCTGGCCTCTGAGATACCTTCCAGCACTAAATTATGATCCTATGACCTTTGGATGGCATGGTGGTTAGAGCACTGAGCCTGGAGTCAGGAAGACCTGAGTTCAAATCCAGCTGCAGACACTTACTAACTGTGTGACCATGGGCAAGTCTCACGACTTGCCTCAGTTTCCCTAACTGTAAAATGGAGTTAACAACAGGTCTTATGTCTCAGGACTGTTGTATGAATCAAACAAGATCACGTTTGTAAGGTGATCAGCACACTCTCTGACACATAGCAGATACCATATAAATACTTTTTCCCTTTCTTCCTTCCCTTGTAGAAGCTGATGTCATTGGGGGTGACAAACCCAGTCTACAACAGTTTTTTTATGCTATTGTCTGGGTCGATACAGATCTGAGGATAGCACTTCTCTCTTACATATTAAGTCACGGTGCATTTGTGCAATGGGTACAAGAAATGAGACCTGTTTCTTTCATTTTCTCCTCATAATTCTTCAAAGCAGTGATTCTCAATTTTTTTTTTGGTTATAAACTCCTTTCTGATTGTAAACTCTTAAAAATTATTGAGGATCCCCCAAGAACTTTTATTCATGAAGGTTATATCTAATTATTTATCACACTAGAAATGAAAACATCTGAACATCACTATGAAGATAGCATTGACCTCACGGACTTACTGGAAGGGTTTCACAGGGACCTCCGGAAGTCCCTGAATCACATTTTAAGAACCGCTGTTCTACAGGAATGGGAGTGAAAGCAGAAAGGGGTTAAAGAAAATACCGATACTATAATTTGTTTATGATAGTGAGGGTTTCTTTATTGTCATCATCAGTCTTTGCTTATTGAACTGTGTGGTTTAAAATATCTAATAACTTTGGGGCATTTTAAATATAACACAATCAATACCTATAATATTCAGGGTACTGGCTTCAATATCAATCTAGCGGCTTTAGAAAAAAACTCTTACCTCAACATAAAACAGTTGAGAAATATAAAAATACTCCTAACCCAACGATTCACATTTGTATTCTAAGCCTAGAGATAAATATTTCTCATAGAAGACTTGGTTTTTCCCCCTCCTACTACGCTGAAAGAATCAATGTACACCAATCTGGAGAGAAATAACAATAAAGTTAATTTTGCCTAAATGTTCAAGAGAGCCTCCATCTCAGGCAACAAACTGGTACTGATTAGTCACAATGTACTAAGATGCAGGACTCGTCCGCAATGCTCCCTCAAAACATATGTACTAATGGCCAAGCACAAAGAGCACTGTGATATGCATCAAGGGTATAAGCAAGCTTGCTGCATGGGTCTAGCTGCACACAAAAAGTAGCAGAAAAACATTACTGAATATATGTCTGAACAGAGAAAGAGGGGGGCCAACAATCTAGTGAAAATGAGCTGGAAAGTTAACTTGGTGTCCCTGAGACACTAAAAACAAATAAATGAACAAGATGGAGAAGGTAGCTCCCCGTTAGATGATTTCTGATAAAATATGAACAAGAATTACACAGAACGACATCATGAATTATAACAGAAAGTGTACAATAAAATCACAAATCTTTGACTGTTTCAAAAGGATTTTAAAATCCTTGTGAAGAAACTACTATCCTTCTTCATGTTATACTGCTCTCTAAGACTCCTTTATGATTCCAAATCCACAACACCACCCATCAGATACCATCCATTATGGTCACATTATCAACTCGTCAGACTCTCTGGGGGTTCCTGGGGACCCGGGCACCGAGAGCAGGACACCATTCCTCCACCTTCACTCAAGAGCGCCTCACCTCAAACCCTCCCCCCAACTTTCCTACTTATGCCCCCTTTTATTTTCCCCTCCTTATCAGACAATGATTTCCTAATCCCCAACCCAGGAGAATCTCCATCCCACTCTAACCCCAAGGTTCACTCTTTCAATGGTGGTGGACGAATATCTTCCGGGTTCTCTTCTCTGTGGAGCAACACCTTGTGCGTCCTAAGGCCTTGCTCTGCAACTGAACTTTCAAGGCTAGCTGATGATGTATATTTTACAGCAATCGTGGCTGTTTTCTTCCATTTAATTATTAATTTCATATGAAAAAAATTGATGTAGATAATATGATGGAATAAATCCTGTTGTCTTACATAACTTTATTTCTGAAGCTAATGCATAAATTAAATTTTTATGTTTTTAATGCTCCTAAGGAATTCAAATTTAAAGAGAACACTACTGTGAATGCTTTCTAAAACAATTTAATTCCATTCAGCAAACACAGATGAAGCACCTACTATGCAAAAAGCATTGCTCCAGTCACTGGGGGAAGGGGGCATTTGTAAAGATGGAAAATTACAATTTCTGGCCTTTGAAAACTTTCATTTGACTTTATTTGCTGGCATATTTATTTTTCAAATATATATTTCCAAATTCTATATAATGCTACTTTTTCTGTTTTTATTTTCAAACAGACTACTACTATTGGTAAGTCTTACTTATATCCTCCTGTCTGAATGCACTAGTCTGATTCTGCAGTGCAACAAAGTCAATAATTATTGATTGTGTCTACTATGTGCAAAGTCATTGTACTTGGTATATTATTTGAGTGTGAAAACAATTTTACTGTTCTATCTGTATCGCCAGCATTTAGCACAGTGCTCTAAACACAGTAAATAATAAATGCTTTTTTAAAAGTGAATCATTTATACTGAAATATCACAATACCATAAGAAATTATAAATATGAAGAATCCATATAGAGATATAGAAACACATGTGTTTCCTAGCAGAATGAGGAAAACAACATACTTACAATTTACTACTCTGTAAAAAAGAAAGAATAAGACAAAAATGAATGTTGTGCAGTCTTAGGGTTTTTTTTCCCTTAACCTTGTTATAAAATCTCTCTATACCTATCCTCTAATACCCATCCTCTCCCAGTTCCCATTCCTTTCAGAAGTGAGTAGGTACAAAGCAGTAGTCAGATGTAATTCAAGAGCTAATTTTGGTTTCATGTTTAAAGTTTAGATCAGTTTCATATTTTATTTGGCATGGTATTATTAACGGTCACAGACTTTAACATTTTTTCCTCTTCTTTCTTCCTACTAAGGCAATGATTTTTTTATTTAAAGCTATATAATTATGTAGTTTTTTCCATGTTTCATTTCCCCTTTCATACAGTACCAGCAAAAAAATTAGGATAAATACATGGGTCCTTATATCACTATTAACGGCAACCTGACAACAATCATTATATACAGTGCACCAGACGACACTGGTTCTATTTTTTAAAAAAGTTCTCCAGAAAAACTTTGGGACTTGATATTTAAATAAAACACGCCTTGTTGGAACTACTGTTGAATCTGGCTCCACATCCTCGGTCCGACATGCCTTTCTGGTCTTTTTTCATACAATGGACTCGGCATAATTTGTATTAGATTACTCTTCATATCCTGCTTTTATTCTGTTCACTTCATCCCCCATGCCTGAAATGGACTTTCCCCCTTTGCTACCCTCCCCCTACAAACCCACCTCAAAACCCCTTCTTTGAAGGTCACACTCAGCGGCCACTTCTCAGCAGGAAGTGAACTTCCATTCTGAAATTTCTAATCATCCTTTTCTTGAAGCTCTCCTTTGCACTGACTATATACTCTCTCATATTAATCTATTTGCATAAATTACCCCTACCCCCTACACACACACACACACACACACACACACACACACAATTAGGCTTTATGAGAGAAGTGTTTTTCTTTTCTATCTGTATGCTCAGCACCTAGCCTTTAGATGGGGCTTGATAAGTGTTTACTGGATTTATTAATAGTTGGTTTTAAGGGTTTTCACCTCACTTAGTAATTCCTCTTTATGTTAGTAATTTATAATCACTTGAAGGTAGATGTGGTAGATAGAGAGCCATCCAGGAAGTCCCAGGCCCAAGTTCCGCCTCTGACTGACACTGGCTGATTGACCTTTGACAAGTCAAAATCTGTCCATCTTCAAGGTAACTCTCCAAAACCCTATATTGCACAGAAAGGGCCAACATGCGCTGGTAAAGGGAATTTCTTCACTTGGGAGTTTCTTACATCAATGAAATCACAGCTTCAGTCACTACCTCAACTCCTTATCTTCCCCCTAATTCCTCTCCACCGCTTCCCACCTTCCCTGTTGCTGAGGAGGGTGATACCATCCTCCCAACCTAGGAGCCATTCTTGACTCTTCACTCTCTCATCCTGTAGCCTCCAATCTCATGGCAACGTCTCTCTAATACACCCATTTCTCTTCCCTGCTTACAATGTCACGCTCTAGTGCAGGCCCTTTCCACTTCCACCTGGATCACTGCAGTAGCCTGCCGGCAGGTCAGCCTGCCACAAGTCTCTCCCCACTTCAGTTCAGCCTTCATTGTGCCACTGAAATTATTTTCTTAAAGGGGCTGATCCTGTCACCTCCGTGTTCAGTAAGCTCCAGGGGCTTTATGTGGCTTTGTGGATCAAATACAGAATGCTCAGTCTGGCATTCAACGCCCTTCACTACCTAGCCCCCTGCTACCTTTCCAGTCTCTTACACCTTTCTCCCTGTTGTGTACTCTGCCACGCAGCACCCCCCCGGCCTCCTGCCCGATCCATGGACAAGACGCTCCATCTCTCGGCTCTGAGCATCCTCTCTGGCTGTCTCTCATGCCTGGAATGCTCTCCCTCATCATCTCTGCCCATCAGCTTTCCTGGCTTGCTTTAAGGACCAAATGAAATCACATGTTCTATAGGAAGCCCTTCCCAAAGCTTCTAGTACCCTTCTTGTATAATTTCCTATTTATCCTGTATTTTATAGTTAGTTTGTCCATATTCATTTGCTGTCTCCCCCATTAGACTGTGAGCTCCTTGAAGCCAAAGATCATCTTCTGCTTCCCCTCACAGCCCTAATGCTTATTCCCACATTGACTGGTACACGGACAGGCTCTGAATCAATAGTTATTGACCGACAACCGACCTACCTACGTACACAGAATGCTTGTTGTTTTGTAATGGAGACAAAACCATGCTATCAGATCGCTGCAAATGAGTACTGTTGATAAGACTGCGTAGCACATGTGTATGTATATGCACATGTTACGTTGCATATGTTAAAAGTTCTACATCTTCTTTCTTGACAAGAGGTCATGGTTTTACTGGCTCTGTTCTGCAGAAGATCATCTCCTAGTTTTTATTTAATATCTATTTCAGTCTGGGAACTGAGTATACAAAGAGGCAGAAGAGACACAGTTCTTTAGTTCCTATAACGTCCTACTTCCATATCTTGTGTCTTTGTCTTTTTAACATCTTACTGGGAAAAATGTGGAGAATCAGCAGCAAATTCAGCAAACACTTAATATGATATCTACTGCATGCTTAGGCTTCCAGTATATAACAATTAACAGAGAACTTTCTGATCCAATTCAGGAGACAGAATGCCGTATCATGTAAACAATATTTCCTACATATAAGAATGTAGGAAAATCCTAGGAGAGGTATGAAGTGCTTTAAAAGATCTAAAGAGTGAAAGATTGTCCTGAAAAACAAAACACATGTGAACCATCGCTAAGTTATTGAGGCTTTAAAGGTTATGTAAAAGACGTATCTAAGATGTAATATGTTTGGAGTTAATCTTCCTAATAAAATGACTGTGCCAAGCAGAGAACAGAATCCATATTCTTTCCAAATTAGTATTCAACACCCTCAACAATTCCCTTCTAGTCTCATAAAAAACTGGAGCTTGTCACCTTTTTCATATTTGTCTCTCCTCCCCAACATGATAAACTCCTCTAGGATGGTGCCTTCTTTGTATCCTGCCAAGGTTTCCAGGGCAGGAAAGTTACCTATTGATACTCAGAAACGTGTGCTGGCTCATCATTCTTGCTCTCAAGGATCTTGTGATTTGAAGAATGAGTTTACAAGTCATATGGTTTTATAACGTCTGATGATTTCTCAGCAAAAGCTAAGAAGTGATCAGTTTATCTTGCTTCAAGTATTATGGATTCGTCGTTGTGATCACTGGCAAGTGGCAACCTCTCTGGTCAGCAGTCTCCTTGTCTATAACACTATGACTAGCTAAACTCTATAGCCCCCCTCAGATTTAAATCTATGATCTTATCTATGATCCAAAGGTTTGCCTTTTACCCTCTACCCTATCTTCCCCCCCCCATCAAAGTACCAAAGCAAAAGAGGCTAGCTCATTTCCCCTTCATCAAATCACCCTCTGATTACTCCAGAACCAACAAACACAAATATTTCTACTCTCTCATTTTCTTGTGCAACAGACTCTAAATAGTCCCAGACTTCCTCATTTTAAAATTACTGATTGTCAGTTACAAAAATAAAAAAATAATGCAGCAAAAATTCAAATGAAATGCAATGCCCTAATTCATGGATAATAAAAAATAGAAATTATTCTGATTACAATATTAATGACTTTTCAAACTAAAATAACCTGGATTGTTTTTGAAAATACCACTTTATAATATTGCATGTCTTCAAATTTTAATTCCTATTTAATTGAGCTTTTCATGAGAGCAAAAATAATGATTTAATACTTCAAAAAGTATTTTAGGCAATCTAATATTAATTATTGGCTTTTAAAATGATTAAAGAGTTTTCTTTTAAAAAACTACATCTAAGTCAAGCACCTGTAGATCAAATTTCACCCCGAGGCAAATCATAATAGTTGAGTTATATATTCCCAAGAAACAGTTTATAATAAAAATATGAATGCGTTCTAATCACTGCCAGGAAACACTAAAATAAGGCAGAGCAAAAATTTTTACCTCATGAGATCAAAAGACAGCTTATACAAATAATAAAAGATCTACACTTGCCCTTTGCCATCTTTTCAAAAACCTCTAAATATTAAGTTCCCTTTGTTCTCTATTTCAGTAAACTTTGTCTTGTACTACAGCTAGATGATTTTCTCTTCTCTTTAATTTTATCATTTCAGTAATTCAGCTTCATGTAGAGTTATTCTTCTAATGTCTAGCCAAGACTTGTTGAAGTTATACTGAATATATGTAGGATTAAAGAGTAAATAAGAAACTGATTCTGAAAGCTATTCACTACTCCCATACTTTGATGGATCCATAATATCATCAATGTGAGCATACCCTACAGGGATGCAGATTGATACCCATTTGTACCAGTCCATCCAGAGAAATTCTCAGCAATTATCTTCCACAGGAGTTCTGTAGAATATGTTGGCTACTTTCCTCTAGCTCACTTGGCATTTCCTGGATACTAATGGAGCATCTGGCCTTCCCATTGATTATCACCTGGTTCTTTGCTTACATGTGAACCTTTTTTTTTCTCTACTCATCGATCTGTATGAGAACTTCCTTTATAAGCTACATCTCTTGTGCAGTTCTTGATTAGTAAAGTGTTACAGCCCGTATAGAAGCACCATATGTCTCTTCATTACCCTTTGGATGACACTCACTTTTAATTGTGGTAAATGGAGACTGTGGCATTCCATCTCATGGCTATACAGCATTACTGAAAGAAAAAAAGCTGCTAAAAAGATGGGCCTTTATTTAAGGGAAAATCTTGGGGTCATTAAAAAACATGGTTAAGTTTCCCAAAGGAAATCTAACGTGCTCATGGGTTTTATAGCAACAGATGAAAGTGATCCATTGGGAGAAAAATGTAGCTCCAGTGGCTCCCTATAGCCTTAAGGATTAAAATATAAACTCCTCTGCTTAGCTTTTAAAATCTTTCACAATCTGGCCCCAACCTATCATTCTAGTCTCATTGTTCAATACTCCCCCTTCTACATTCTGCAATCAAGCCAAAATGGCCCCTGTCTGATCCTCACACAAGACTCTCCATAGCTCCCACAATCCACTTCTGTGGGTGCTCTTGCAAGTGGTTATACCCCCCATGCCTGGAATATATTCCCTGTTCATTTCTATCTCACACCATCTCTCACTGACTTTAAGACACAGCTTAAGCACCACCTTATTCATGAAGCTCCCACCCCTCCCCTCAACTACTCATACTCATTTTTCTTAATTACTTTGATTTAACAATTTTGTATTTGTGTTTATTTTCTTTATATTTATTTTAGGTATGCATACACACACATATGCTTCTATGTATTTCTTGTCTCATTATTACACATTTTCAAGTAGAGATTGTTTCATTCTTTGTAACCCCGATGACAAGCCCAGTGTCTGGCACTATAGTGCCTACTGTACTAGGCATTTAGTAAAAGCTTGTTTATTGGCTGAGAGCAGAACAGGTGAAAACATAAGAGAATACAAACATTCCTTATGAAGCTGATGGTCAAAATGTTAAGTCAACGTGTCAAGCAAGTTCAAGGACAAATTAAAGTTCTCAAGAGAAATGACACTCAGATATGGTCAAGGAATGATGTGTAGACCCACTTGTTACTACAAACAGCTGACAGTTCTCCGTAGAAGTGTAAATTTCCTTCATTATTATAACGGGAATTTCAATTGTCACATTTGTTGAGTTGCTAAAAATCTCTCTTTTTGGGTAGGTTGTTAAGATATTGAAAAGATATTGTTTTGTTACCAAAAAAAAAAAAGAAAGAAAAGAAAGAAAAGCCTAAACTTATTTCCATGCGTTAATATTTTAAAACGTGCCATTTTTTCTCTTTTTTGTTAAAATACAGACAAAAACATTGCTTCATATCAAAACTTTCTGTCCCATTCAATTTCATTTCTTAGGTCTCAGCACTATTTTTGTTTGTTTCACCTAGACCATCACTAATATTTATAGAAGTTTTGGAGAACCACAATCAAGTAAACTGAACTGCTGATAGGCATATAATTATTCACACAGAAAAGTAGCTAGACATATTTTCTTTTTTGCCTGAAACAAACCATTGTGCTTTCTTTCCATAGTAAGAGTTCTAAAAATCTCCCCTCTTTGACAAAAGCAGTCATCTACAGTATTGGTGAATATAAACTAATGCAAATTTACAGGTGAATCAGTTGTCAGAATCTTTGCCAATCAAACCAAACAATGCTTGTTTTCAAGTCCTCTGTGTAGTTCTCTTTCTTACTCATGATGACATGGGTACTAAGAAGCCTTATAATTGTAATTGCAATGTCAGTATTCTTCTAGAATTTAGCCAATTCACCTTGTATGATTATATAGGCATAAAATTAGATATTTTAAGGCTGGAAGCACAAACCACATAATTAATAGCAGGCCAAAGTGACAGAAATCACAGGAAAATTTCAAAAACCCCACCATTTGTTTGCCCTAAATGAATGAAAAGGCTTAACTAAATAGCATCTAAAGACATGCTATTACATATAAAGTGCATACAAAATGGGGGAAAAAGGTTAATTTAAAAAAATATCAGATGTATTTCTTCCCAATTACATGTTAAAGTAATTTTAAAAAACATTTTTAAAGTTTTGAGTTCCAAATTCTACCACTCCCTCCCTCCTTCTCCCTGAAATGGTAAGCAATCTTACATAGGTTATACACATGCCTTCATGTAAAACACTTCCATATTAGTAATTTTGTACAAGAAGACAGACAGGAAGGAAGGAAGGAAGGAAGGAAGGAAGGAAGGAAGGAAGGAAGATATGCTTCAGTCTATATACAGATAGAATCAGTTCTTTCTCTGGAGGCAGAATCTTTTGCAATGATTATAAAGTATCATATAATCTCAAAATTAAGAGGGATCTCAGGGCACACCAAGTCAATCCAATAAGAATGATTTGGAATTATTTTATCAATTTTGGCGGGGATGGGCCTTCACAAGTGTTTCTGGATACTTGAGAAATATGATTTAAATATTCCCCTGCAAAAACTGAAATCGCTTCACTCTTAAAGGATTTTGAAGGATGAGGACAAAGGATTTTGAAGAATAACTACATAGTTATTGTGGCAAATGAACATAAAATCAATAGGAGAGACAACAAAATTCTAGTAAGATATAGCGGCCAGTATTAGCAATGCATAGAGATAATGGCATCATGGATTAGAGCTAGAAGGGACCTTGGTCATCATCAAGTTCAAGCCTATCATTTTTACAGATAAGGAAACTGAGTCCCAGAGAGGTGGTAAAGCCAAGATCTGAACTCAGGTCCTCTGAGCCATTGTTTATTTCTTTGTTTCCCACTGCACTGAATAATTTATAAACCAGCCTTTTAGGAAATATAATTGGTAGACAGGCATGGTTGAGCGTTTGTCGTACCTAAACAAGCAACAATAAATTTAAAAGTGAATTTCTTCAGCAATCTTATTTATACTAGTTTCCTTAGTAAATTCTTTGTATTTATATAGATATATAGATAGTGCCTGGATGAACTTCAGAAAGGTATGTTAGGACTAGACTGTGGCCACAAACTCCTACAAACATGTAGAAAATGCACCAGATTAATTCCTGGTGCGGAAATCCAGAAAAAGAGTGAGCTTAGAGTGAGTACCCAGGTATGCAAAGGAAGACAGACAGGTAGGTCTGTTGGTGCTGTGGAGCAGACTTTCCAAGGGAGCATGCTTTCCAAGGGAGCCCCAAACCAGACCCATACCAGGGTACTGCAACAGGCACGGGTGTGAACTTGCAGCATTGTTGGCTACTGCCCAGTTACAAATCACAGAGCTGATGGAGAAGGGGATTTGCCCAGGGAAGTGGTGTTCCTGGGTGGGGAGGTGGTAGGCTTCCCACAGAGGAAGGAAGAAGTTAGGATACCAGCATCAGCGGCAGTACGGCTCAGACCCTAGGCCCTAGAGCAGGGTCTCATTCCCAGTATCTAACCCAGCCTACACAGGAATAACCAAGGCCGGATTCCAAGACCAAAGAGGAGCTTACAATTCTGTTATTTTGACCCAACAGAGCTTTCCAGCAGGGAGATAGGGACTTGTTGTTGTTGCTCGTTCTTTGTTATTGAAGAGGACCAATGACCTCCCAAGGATGATGACTTGACTTTGAAGTGAATTGGATTTAAGTGAACCAGAGCTGCACAAATTCATCAGCCTCACTCTCTCCTCCAGAGTCATGGGAGTCCAGTGGCTAAACAAAAGTCAACATGACTGATGATGGACTAGGATGCAGGGGGCAACCGTGACCTACTTTAATTAAGGCAATGATCATAAGATCTTTATTTTCTCCAATGCATCTATCTATAGCAGAAGTTGCAGGATCCTGAGAGATCTAACATGTATTTAACCCTCTGAAATTCTACACGTAGGGACTGAGTCCAGCAGCAGTCTGCTTTTGCACAGACCCACACTTGGTCAGAAACTTCCTGATCTTAGAGGAGGGTGGGAAGGGGAAGGGGAGAAACAAGGTGTCCTGGGTCAGACCACTTTGGGAGCACTAAAAGTGCTGTCCCTGAGATCCTGGAATAACATAATACTCAGTATTGCAAAAAAGCAGCAACAGGACCAGTCCAGACTTTCCCTCCTACAGTACAGCAGATCCCAGTCCTAACAACAAGTCTCTAGTCAAGAAATAAGTTGGAAGAACGGGCAAACACAAAAAGAACTGCATGATAAAAAGCTATTATGGTGGCGGCGCTGATCAAGGCGCAGATGCAGGAGAAAATGACAGCAAAACATGTGGAAGAAATGCCTCAGAAAAACCCAGCTTGAGCACAATAAACTAGAATTCCCAGAAGAGATAAAGTGAGAGTTTCAATTTTTTAAAAATGTTTTTATATAGAATGAGAGCACTTTAGGAAAAACAATGGAAAATACATGAGAGTTATGGAAGAATTTGAAAGGGAATTAATATCTTGGCACAAGAGGTATAAAACTGTGCCCAAGCAATAAACCCCCTGAAAATGAGAATGGACCAGCTGGAAACCAATACCTTCATAGAACATGAAGAAATATTAAAAGAAAGCCAAAAGGCTAAAGAAATAAGAGAAAATGTACAGGATCTAATAGCAAAAGTAACTGACCTAGAAAACAGATTGAGGAGGACAAAAATTAAGTATCATTGGACAATCTGAACACCATGACCTAGACATCCTATTTCAATAAATCTTAAAACTGCCAAGATCTCTAGACCCGGGGGGGCCACGTGAAAATCACAAGAATTCACCAGTCACCTCCTAAATAAACCCCAAAGTGAAAATCCCAAGGAACATCATAAGCAAAATCCAAACCTTCCAAGTCAAAGAAAAAATACTGCCAACAGATTAAAAGAATTTAAGTATGGAGGAGCCACAGTCAGGATCAAATATGGTGTTTTGGATAGGGCCAGTGAAGAAGGTTGTTTTGATAGATGATAAATGTTTGTAATGTTTTTTTTTTTACATTCTCAATGGTACAGAAAGGTTGGGGGTAGAATGTGAAGACAGATCTTGGCTGATTAAAACAAAATATGTGAAAACAGAAAGACTAGATTGTGAAAGTTCAGTGTTGTTTATATTGGACCCTATAAAGAAAAAAGAGACATCAGAATTTACTGTATGAAGGCACGGCAAATTCACAAGAAAGGAAAGGGGAAATCACTTTGGGAACAGTGTAGAGAATGGATTAGTATGAATGAACTGTTTAATATTGGAATCTGTTGTTTATATGAAAATCATAATGACACAAAGCAAGCCTGACTAAAAAAAAATTAATGCCTAAAATTAATTTCCAGGGAGATTTAAAGAACAATTCATTGTTGCAGAGAATAAGCTAATGAAACTCATTACTACTTCTAATCCTGAATATTATGTATATAAAGTCTCTTTTTTTTAAAAGTGACTCCCAAACATCACTCCTCTTCCCTAGTCTTCAAGAATCAAAAGTAGCAGCTCATGTATTCCCAACTGAATATTACAAAAATACATCTGCATATTTTCTATTTATGGAATCTAGGAGCTCTAAGAACTTCTGACTGTCCAAGCCAGCTCATTTATCCCTACCTGAACAAGAACCTGTTATATGGTATATCTTGTAAATGATCATCCAGCTTTTGCTTGAAAAGTTTTAATGGGGGAGGAGAGCCCACTACCTCCTGAGGCACTTCTAGACAAATCTAACAACATCTAAATCTTGAATTCACCTGAATCTGCCGCTCCACAACGTTTTCAACTCTGTCCTCTGGGGCCTTTATATTAATTATCAACATCTATCGAATGAAGACTGAAGGCAAAAAGAGAAGGGGAGAGCAGAGGATGAGAAGCCATGAACTTGCACAGATTTTGGGAGCCAGTGAAGAAGAGGCTGATTGGTGTGCCACAGTCCATGACGTCACAAAGAATCTGACGTGACGGAACAACTGAACAACAACATATAGGTTAATTTGGTTTGTAGATATTTTGTAATTCTCTATAGAATGTATCCCAATCTAGTCGAAGGGCAAAGGCAGCCAGATGGCACAGTGGATAGAGGGCCAGCTTTGTAATCGGGAAGACACAAATTCAAATCCAATCTCATACCTTTACTAGCTATGTGACCCTGAGCAGTTACTTAAACCTTCTTGCCTCAGTTTCCTTATATGTAAAATGAGCTGTAGAAGGAAATGGCAAGCCATTCCAGAATCTTTGCCAAAAATATCCCCAAATGGGATTGTGAAGAGTCAGACATGACTAAAACAACTGAACAACAAAAAGTTGAAGGGAATCAGAGCTGACCTTGCATAAACCTCTAAAGTCTTCTAAAATTGGGGGGTTTTGTCATCCTTAACCTTGCTTTCTGCTGTTTTCTCTCCTCTGTAGCAACTCTGGCCCATAATTCATTGTCCATTGTTTTCCTGTTTTCATGCCAACTGCTAAGTATAAAGGAAGGAAGGCCCTGTCCCATGACTGAAGAGAAGACCGGGCTCGTGTGGAGGCCTGAGTGATGCAGCCCCACTACTGTTTGGATGCCTGTGCAGAGGCAGCAGTAAATGCCTTCCAAAACTAAAAGTGTAAGAGGAAGATCTCTAAGACTGTAAGTTGAAGAACAAATGCTAGTTTCCTCATCAGGAGTTCCCTGTACCAGTGAAATCACAAGTCCAGTCTAATCCCAAGACTAAAAGCATTAAGCATGAATGTAGCCAAAAATTATTTTTAAAGTCATTACTATGAAAAGCATAGGGAAAAAAACATGCCTCTGATGGAAAACTACTCAGGAAAATAAAGTCTTCATAAACAGCCACAAAAACAAGGCAGTGAATTTTTTTACCAACATTCCTCATGTTTAGAGGGACACAGAGATGGCTTCCAAGTGGTAAGCCATTTTGCACAGTCCCTGATTCAAGTTATTCATGTGCGGACTTGTGAATAAAAGAACTTCTACCCCCTCCTCAACAGAAGGGCACTTCTTTCCTGCGTTCTGGAAGGTGGAGCAGAGACACTGCCTAGGATCCCTCTGTACCAATGAGGGCCCTGGGATGGGAGAGGACATTCATGCCCAAAATCAGGCCCCCTGACGAGCCTGAAGACAGGGTGCAAGAATGATGCCAGTCTGGAAGACAGAGACCCTGGGATGGAAGAGAGTGGTCACAAAAGGAAGCAGGGATAAAGAAAATGGAGCATCTGAGGCTAAGAGGAAATAAAAGGAGAACCTAGAGGAAAGAAGGAACTCTTTAACAAAAAAAAAGATCAAGTAAAGAATGAAAGCACAAAGAGAAGGCATGAAGGATAAAAAAAAGTAACCCCAACGAGGGACCGAAAGGAAGCAGGAAAAGAGCAGACAACACTGCAAGGGGCTGGGGAAAAAGAGTTCTATCAATGCAGTAAGATTTTAAGCAGGAAAAAAATGCTCCTACATTGTGAAACTCATATTATTATAAGTTTATAGGAGGGTTGCCAGTTCCTCCTCTCACTCCCTTCCTTAGCTCCACCAAAGAAGGGAGTAACATCAAGGGAAAAGAAATGGTGACACACTGGTATGTAAGGTACCGTAAGGGAGCAGAAGAAGAAGACCAGCGCTTTCAGCTGGAAAAAATTGTTAACCTCCTCCTTGTGCAATAAAAAAGCGATCGGTTTATTCTCCTGAGGCCTATGATAAGTGGAATCAGCATGGCTGGAAATGCGCCTTTTGTGAGTGAAGTCTGAAGACCAGGGACATGATGCAGAAAGCCAACACGAAAGCAAGAATAAAAGGAGAAGCTGGGGTGGGGTAGGTGGAGAAAGAGAAGATCTAGGGACAGACATCTTCTGAGTGCCCCATCCTGCACCCTACGCACCTGCTACTAAGGGAGAGACGACCAAGGGTCAGTCTGTCAGCGGTTGCTCCGGGTCTACTTCCAGTGAGAGGCAGTAGGGTGAGGTTCCATCAAAGGCTTCTCTCAGTCCTCAATGCCCTAGGCCGGCAGGCTGCTTACAGCCTGGATGCAAGTCATCTCCTTGCCTCTTCATACATAGGATGAGATTAGAACCCTTCTGTCTACTTCCCCTAACCTTAATTCATCTTCTTTCCCTTCTCTCCTTTGTCCTCAGACTTCCAGACATATATTTTATGCTTTCAAGCACCTCTGATATATTCTAGTTCAGAGGTAATGATATTTTTACACCAGAAAGTGCCCTTTTGGAAACTGGTTTCATTAAGTAAGAAAACTCCTGTATTATTTCTATCTCTTGAGAATTTGTTTCGTTTTTTTAAAGTGTCATTAGAATGTATATTCTCCTGATTACTATAGTCACACAGATTTTAAAACTCAAAAACTCAAATAATATAACATAGTTTTAATCTTCAAAAAGTATTAACTATGAATATGAATATATTTATATTATTAATATGACCTAAAATTGAGTTTTTTAAAAATGTCCTCCAAAGGAAAACTCAGGGGAAAAAAATAAGCACCCATGAAAACAACATAGTGAATTTCTTACCAACTTTCCTCAAGAGCAGAGTGGACTAAATGATCTCTAAGGCCTCTTTCTTGTGCTCAAATTCTAAATTTTGTGCCCTCTTACTTAATTTTTAATCCTCTGTAATATATCATTCATAGTACATATTTTTTTCCCTATAAAATCAAGGGAAAGATAATTTGTTGTGGGTTAGAACAAATTCATATGGGAAAACCCAAAATTCTATTTAAAAAGCAATCAGTGAAAGTAAGTATTGGATTTCTTCAAGTTAAATCTGAAAATCCATCACTATAGATGCATTTTATTTTATTTGCTGCTTAACATATCTCAACAGTGAATCTATCATATCAACATAGTCATCATGATTCAAGCTGCAAATAATAGAGAGTGTCAGTGTCAATTTTGCTTTCTCACACTTGCTTCCCTTCACTTCATCTGATTTTAATAATCCCTGTCAAACCACAAACAGTCCAAATTACCTTCCTGACACAGAAGCTTTCAAGGAGGAGACAGAATCTCAACTTTCATTTAGTGACTACAAAAGGAAGCTGTCCAGCTGGACAAATATTATTTCCACACTTGACAATCTCTACAGTTAAGCATGCATTTTAATTTTAACTAAAGCTGCCAAGAGTTTGATATGAGCTTCTTGTTTAGTGTAGATTGACTCACAGGATTAGCAGACCAACAACTATAATTGTGTTGAAAGAACCCAGCATTTTCTACTAAGAGATTCAATTCAACAAATATTTATTAAAAGATAAATCATAAGCTGTAGCTGAGAGGACAAAAAAAAAAGACACAGAGGAGATATCAAGCATACATCGTGAGGGAAATAATGTATCTAATGTAGGTAAATGAGAAAGATGGAACCGTAAGATTAGTGCAAAAAACTGGAAACATGCTGGCTAAAATTTTTAGGTTGTTTCGTAAATGAAAATAAAATTATGAAGGTTACTTACTAGATCCTCGTAAGTGAAGATTTAAGAGCAGAGAATGAAATCTAATGGTCGATTATTCCAATGGACAAATAAGAGTTATAGAATCACTTAACACTAGATTTATAATCTTACAGAATGCCCTCATTTTGCAGATGAAGAACACGAGGACCACAGAAGTTACCCTCAATTGCCCAGGGTAATAGATATAAAAAGTGGCAGAGCTGGGATTCCAACCAAATTCTACAGGCTCCAAATCTTCACTGCATCATACCAAAAGAAACTTATTAGCATAATGTACTATTTCAGTAATTATTAATGCAATTTCTCTTATTGCTGAAATAGTGAAAGCGCATCCTATATTCTTGCTGTGGCATTATAATAGGGTTCAAATTTGGGAGGATGGCTAGAGACTGAATTTGAGAAGAAATTTGGGAGAAGTTGAGGAAAAGCTGAAGAAGAGAATGAACTAAGGAAGAAAAAGGAGTCAATCAGAAGGAAGATTCAAACTGAAGGGAAAAAGGAAGGAGGCTAAAAATCTCAAGAAGACTCAAGGAGAAGGAAAAGGGAAACATGGTTGGTAAGACACAAGAAGTAAGAGGAGGTAAGAAAAATAAAAAGATACTGATAAAGAAAATTGTCAAGTAAAACATTTTTTTTTAAGAAAAGTTAGAAAAGAGAAAATGTCTACAGTGAAAAAGTGTGGCTATGTCAAAAGGTTACTGAAGGAAAAACATGTTGAGTACATTTACAAAACTGTTAAGCCTTGGTAAAAAAAAAAAAAAAGGCTGTAAGTCTTAACCAGGTGCTTAGGAAATAAAGAGGAAACACCCACAATTTTTAAATAAATTGATATCATTTGTTTGCCTATTACCTTCACTTCCTGAAAGGTACTTCCCTCCTTTCCTACCAAGAGTCATTCCTTACAATAAAGAATTAAAAAAAAGAAAAAAAAAAGCAGTTCACCAAAATAACCAATAGATAACTAAAGTCAATAATATAATGACATGTTCTGCACACATAGTTCCCCACCCCCTCACTTCTATCCTTGTAAAGAAGGAAAGGAGGTACATTTTTTTTCCTTTCTTTTTAAATCTTTATTTATTTTTAGTTTTAAACATTCACTTTGAGGTACAAAATTTTCAAATCTCTTTTTTGGGACCAAGCTAGGTTAGCAGAATTACACACACACACACACACACACACACACACGCACACACACACGTTTTAATGTTTTTCCCATTTTTATTATAGTCATTGTGACTATTTTTTTCCTAGTTCCTTATATGATTTTGCATCAGTTAACATATGTCTTCCATATTTTCCATAGTATTACCATTTCATATTCATGCAGCATAATGTGTTTAATAATTTTCCTAAACTATGGGAATCTGCTTTGTTTTTACAAAAAGTACTGATAAAAGCATTTTGTTATCTATTGGAACTTCCTATCTTTGACATTCTTGTGATAAGTTCCTAGCAGTAGGAAATCTAGGTCAAAGAATATGGACATTTAGATTTTTTAAAATATAGTTTCAGATTGCTTTCTGGACCACAGTGGTTGGACCAATCTGTAGCACCACCAAAATATGCCTGACTTTTTACAACCATTCTAACAATGACTATTCCTGTCGTCTGTCATCTTTGCAAATTTGTGGGGTGTGACGTAAATGCTCAGAGTTGTTTTGATTTACATTTCCTATACTATTGATGAATTGCTGCAACCCTTCATTTGATTATTTTGTTTTTATTAATATGTTTTGTTTTTACATTGCAAATATTTAGATTACTCCCACCACCTTGTGAAGTCTCCTGTAACAAAGTAAAATTATACAATGAAATTATGAAAGATCATACATTTCGCATCTCCCCCCTCATCTATTTAAAAAAAATTAATAGAAATAAATGTTCTTTTCCTCCCACCTCCAAGAAAAAAGCAAATTCATTGTAGTGAATATGCACAGTAGAAAAGTATGTTACCCTAGTACAGAGACACATGAACATATGTGTCCCACCTAACACCCCAAATCCATCGCCTCTCAATAATAGTTAACATGTTTCATCATCAGTTCTCTAAAAACATGAATGGACATCCTATTGATTCCTTTCCATTACTATTCAGAAATTAATATGATGTCTGCCACATTCAATTTTTCTAAGATTCTACTCATATCACTACTTTCTTGTTTATTTTTTGTCATATTTATCTAGGGCTGATAAGGAAAATTGAGAGCCCCCCTCCATTTGTGCTTTTCTTTCTATTTTTCCTTGTTACAGAATTTATAAGCTATGTGACTGGATGCGTATGTGGTGAGTACTAAAATAAGTACAATGTCTATGTTACCAGTCACCAAAATGTATTTATCTTTTTAAATGAAGGCTTTCTGCTGTTTTCCTTGCCTGAAATGATAGCTGCTGCCGCTTTTTTGTGTTTAGCTGAGACTTAATAGATTTTGCTCCAATCTCATATTTTAATTGTGTGAATCTTCATGTTTCAAGTGTATTTTCTGTAAAGAACATATTGTTGGATTTTAACATCTAATCCACTCCGCTCTTCCGTTTTATGGATGACTTTATCCCATTCACAGTTATGATCCTTAATTATTTACCTCCATTCTATACTCATACTTTTTCTTCTCTATATTTATTTCAAGTTATCAGAATTTAACTTTTTTCCTCCCTGCCTTTTCTCCAGCATCCCCTCTCCAAGCTTAAGCTTTGTTTTGCTTATGACTAAAATTCCTTCTCAGATATTTTCTCATTTCCTTTCCCCTCTTCCTGTTCTGTCTATGTCTCTCTTGAACTGAGTCTATTTCAACACCAAACTCGTTGAGCACTGACTTAAAGGAAAGATCTCAAACTTGATTTGATCCTTAGAGCAGGAGAGACCTAAAAAAACAATTCTTGAGACCTTAGCAGCAAATGTAGAAATTTAAAAAGTACTTTTAAAATGCCAGGGATGACCAAGGCACAAATCCAGGAGAATGACCAAAAATACCTAAAGCCCAAAAATGTTCAAAGAAAAAAACACCTGGAATGCAAGAACTATTAGAATTCTTCAAAGAAAAGATTCAATAGTTTGTAAACAATATTACAAAATAAATGAGAACTATAGGGGATTGAATTTTTTTAAAAGCATCACCACTTTTACAGAAGTACAAAACTTTACCTTAGTAACTCTCTTTTAAAAAAGCAACTCTCTAAAAGCTCTTTTTAAAAAATCAGAATGGACCAAACAGAATTTAATGACTCTAGGAGGCAACAAAAATTCTTAAAGCAAAATCAAAAGAATGAAAATGGAGGAAAATGTTAGATATTATTATCTAAGAAACAACTGACCTGGAAAAGATCAAGGAGAGACAACTTAAGAATCTAAGATTACCTAAAATCCATGACCCCCCCCAAATAACCTGGATGTTCTATTTCAAGAAATCATTAAAGAAAATTGTCACAACATATTAGAACAAGAGGGTAATATGAAAATTGAAAGAATCACCAATCACTCCACAAAAGAAACCCCAAAGTGGAAAATCCCAGGAATATCACTGCCAAAAAATAGAACTTTCAGAAAAAAGAAAAACAGACAAGCAACCAAAAAGAACTTTAATTTGATCAGTAATGCTTTGCAATTCTTCTTTTGAGATCCACAAGCAGTTCTTAAAAAACAGAAGGAAAAAAGATCTTAGTATGGAAGGCAGGAAAAGATATTTTATAGTATTTTATACTAAATATAAATACAAATACTAAAAATAAAAAAACTACTTTGCCATTTGTGATTAGTGTTTGTACATCTATCAGAGAAATGTCACTACTAGCTACGCTCCAAGACTGCTTTCCTTCCTATATAGAAAGGTGAAGGAAAAGAATTGTTCCCCACATTGCAGGTTGCCAGGGACAATTAAGTTATCCTTAAAAATGGAAGTGAGACAGTAATGGGGAAAACAAGTTTTAAAAAGGATCTGAAACAGCAGAAAGGATAAAAGTGAAAGAATGTAGCCTAAGGAGAATGGGAAGGAAAAGGATAATTATATGTGTACAGCTAAAATAGAAATTTGATGCTCTTCCAGAAGGTATGTTCTGAGGCAGGAGAAGCATTATGTTGTGAAGACTGACAGAAACAGATCCCCAAAAACTATCGGGTGAAAAACTGTCCAATAAAAGAAGCAGAAGAGTAGGGGTAAATGGTGACTCCATACTTAGGGATACCGAGGCCTGACACAAAACAATAGAGCTATGTTGTCTCCTGCATAACTGAGGACTTCCCAAGCCGGGAATCACTGAATGGAGGATGATCACTACTTTCTTCTGGGGATTTATGTGAGTATGAAGGATATAACCAGAAATTTAGAAAGCATTGCTAAAGATTAAAAAAATTCATGGGCAAGAAATTGAAGACCACAAGGGCAGTATGTTTTCCTAATTACTCCCCACTGAATGCAAGGATGAAAAAGAACATTAATTTGAAAGTGAACCAGAGGCAAAGATGATGTCTGATAGTGGGATTGGGACTTCTGGACAAGGGCTTAACGTGTCGGAACAGCACAATTTTACATTTGGAAGGGACTTTAGCAATGATCAAACCCAATATATCTGAAAAAGAATGTCCAGAATCATTTCTGTGACAAGTGGTCATCCAGCCTCAGCTTGAAGACTTCTAATAAAAGTAACCCTACCATCAACTGAGATAAGGCATCCCACTAGAATATCTCATTTTTATCAGTTTTTTTCCCTTGGTCTCAGCCCTAAATTTGTCTTTTTGCACTTTCTATCCATTGTTTCCGTTTCTGTTCTCTGGGACCAATCAGGACACATAATCCTTCCTCCATATGACAGCCTTTCAAGCATTTGAAGACTCATGTCCCCCTAGTCCTCAATGGCCCCTTTTGTTGTTGTTCATTCGTTTCAATCATGTCCAACTCTTTGTGACGCCATTTGGGATTTTCTTGCAAAAGACGCTGGAGTGGTTTGCCATTTCCTTCTCCAGGCCATTTTACAGATGAGGAAACTGATGCAAACAGGGTGAAGTGACTTGCCCAGGGCTACACAGCTAATGTCTAAGCTCTAAACTCAAGAAGATGAGTCTTCCTGACTCCAGGCCTGGTGCTCTATCCACCACGCTACCAATCTGCCCCCAGTGGCTTCTTTAGTCAATCCTAAAATGATATTCTCAATAGAATACAAACTCTTCACGGGCAAAGACTGTTGCTTTCCTCTAGTCTTCATTCTATCCTTAGAATGTCATACAGTGCCCGGCATACCACAGATACTTAACAAATGCTTGTTAACTGGCTGATGACACGGTCTAAAGACCTTTCCATATACTGGTTGCTGTCTTCTGTTCACCATTCAGTCAAATGATGCCCTTTCTATGCTGTAGCATCCAGAAATGAAGAAAAGACTCAAGTTGCCATCTGACCAGGGTAGCGTATAGAAGACTATTACATCCTAAATCCAGGAGCTACGGATGCCTCTCAATGTAACCCTAGATAGTATTAGCTTTTTTCAGGTGCCGTATCACATGGTTGATTCATATTGAGCTCCCTTAATAACTATGAATAAGGCGAATGCTAAATAAGATGAAAGGCCTGTATAGAGATTCTTTTTTCCCCCAGAAAATATGCTACTTGATCAGTTAAGACGTACTGAAGAACAATTAAAGTATAACTTCAGAGCACGTACAGGGGATTAATACCCCCTTGTGTCCGTGGTTTACTATTTGATCCCATTCCTACTTATTTACTTTCCTTGATATTTTAATTAAAATGCTTTGCTGTTGGACTTTGTCTCTGGCATGATTAGAAATGCAGCAGCACTTCAGATTGGGGCTTCAAGTATAAGGTGAACAGTAAGAACAGCCTAGTTGAATCTGGGAATAACTTAATGATAGCACGTTAAGGGAGGATGCACTTAGACAAGCATTAGGGAAATAGCTTACTACGCGGCTGTACCTCAAAAGACCAAGCGTAGCTTTGGCAGATCCATCAGACGTATTTTTTTAAGGTTTTTGGTGCTTTTTTCCCAGGCAAGCACAGTACATGTGAGACTGTGATTTTAATTATACATTATAAAACTTTAGGTAGGTAACTCAATCCATGCCCTTCTTTTTTTAAATCGATAAATCTAAAACTAACTAAATGAATTTGCCCAGAACTAGTTAAGTTTACAATATTTAGGGGGAAAAATGTGTTCATATATTCAGAATACCTTTTTCAAATACAATGGACCAAAATCTCAGTCTTTTGTTTGAATATCTTTTCTGAAAGTAGCTTAGCCATGTAAAAAACTGTATAGCTTTCTTCCTCACCCCCAAACTACACAGAAAGCAGAACCAGTATCCGTATTAATAATGATGAGAAAAGTAAGGTGAAATAAGAGCATTGCTGGAGTTTAAATTGTTTTGGCGTGCTTAATCTAGTCCGTCACTTCAAAATCAACCCCCCAAATGCTGCATAATTACCTACGGCTCTTAGTTCTTTGTACTAACTAAGGTATTTGCAGCAATAATACTGCTTGTAAGAATTCAAGTAGCCCAACAAAAATATAAAGTGAAGGGATTGGGCAGAGCTGTGTGAACAGGAAAAGCAAAGACAGGAAGGGACAGGCGACAAAATGATGTAGAACCTTCCATATAACTAAGATTGTCAACGCTCAAATTCAAAATATTCTGAAAAAAGAAGATGGAAACAAAAGTATTAGGAAAGGAAGTTCACATCATTTTATGTCTTGAAGGGTAAAATGTTGATCATTATGAGAAAAAAATCCCCATTTTTCATAAACTCTCATTCTAGTTTAAAAAAGAGGCATCTTCTCCTATACAAAACAGGTATAGGATTAGATCATGGGCTATTATTCCCAAACGGTCATATAGAGATATTTTTCAACCTCCTGATAAATTTACAAGCCTCTTAGTCCTTGGTTTTCTCAGACAAAATTGAGTTAATGTTTAATACTGATATTGGTAAATGTATTAGTTGTGTGTTTGTTGAACAAGTAATTTAACGTCCCAAAGACTCAGGATCCTCATCTGTAAAATCAAGATAATATTTGCGCTTATTCACACAGTTGTAAGGGAAATATCTGTAAACCTTAAAGTGCTATGTCCTATTTCATTTGGGGCATTTTGTAGTAGATTTCAAAAGTGAAAAGAGCACAAGAACTATGACTATTTACATAAACAAAAAGTAGCCTTTCAAAATGGCATTTGTTGATTCCATTTATGGGATTCATACTCCTATTGCTAGAGAATCCTACATAAGATTGAATGTAGCTTTCATTGAAGAATTAAGCTTCAATCTATTTTTGCTCATGGAATTCATGCCAGGGAATAATCCTAAAACAATTTTACTTTTAACAAAGTCTATTATTTTTTTTCAATTAAGTTTTGTTTATTTTTTAGTTTACATCATTCATTTCCACAAGATTTTGAGTTACAAATTTTCTCCCCATGTCTCTCCTACCTACTACCCCAAAACAGCAATCCCATGTTTACCTCTTCCCCCAATCTGCTCTCTCCTATGTCCTCCCATTCACCCCTCTGACTTTTTGGTATGGCAATATGGATCTCCTTACCCTAGTGCCACTTACATGTAAATTACTTACTTATTCCCACTTACATGTAAATAATTGTATATATATGTGTGTGTGTGTATACATATATGTGTGTATATATATATATATATTTTTTTAAACATTTGATTTTAGAACTTTAAATTCTAGATTCTTTCCCTAGCTCCCTCGTCACACAGTCCCACTGATAAGACAAGCAATTCAATACAGGCTGTACATGTGTAGTTACACAGAACATCTCCACAATGGACATATTGTGAGAGACTGAAAGTCTATTATTTCTAAATCTTTTTGTAAGAAATTAAAGCTCTCTGTAAGGAGTTAACTAAATATAATAGAATAAAATTGGAGAACAAAGTTTTTTTAAAAAGCAGAATTAGACAAAGTATTAAGTATCTACAATATAAAACAACGCACTAGGAAAATAAAGAGATAATTTAAGATTAACCAAACTCCCAGGAAGACATTTTGAAATTAGAAACCTGGATATCATATTCCAATATATATGTGTGTGTGTGTGTGTGTGTATAAAAATAAAGTTCCCCAAAAGTATCAGAACCAGAGGGAAATGTAATGTGTTACAGTGCAAAGGATCCTTTATTTGGAGTCAGCAGAACTAATTTAAAATCCTGGCTCTTCCACTTACATTTGTCACCTTGGGCAAGTTTTTTATCCCTTGTGGAAAATAGGGTTGGACTAAGTAGCCTCTGAGGTTTTTTCTAGTTCAAAATCTATGATTTAAGATAGGAGTGGGGAAATAGCACCCTCAAGGCTGCAGGTTCTCTACCCTGCATGAAGAATTCACATATCACACCCCCAGAGAATCTCTGATATAACACACTCATAAGCTAGGTAGCACAGAGGATACAGTGTTAGGCCAGGAGTCAGGAAGATCTGAGTTCAAATTCAGTCACAGACCCTTACTAGTTGTGTGATCTTGGATAAGTCACTTAACTTCTGCCTCAGTTACCTCAACTACAAAATGGGAGAATAACATAACATAACCTCTAGGGATAATGTGAAAATAAGATGAAGTTTATAAAGGATGTAGCACAGTGCCTGGAACAGAGTAGGTGTTACATAAATGCTAGGTATTATTATTTATTATTAGTGTCAACATTCAGAGGTACCAAGTAAAAGAAAAAAAAAATCCTCTAAGCAGGTCGATTTCATCAAGTCCCAGAATATCATGGAACCTCCATCATGAGTAAGATGCACATTGCCCTCCCCGTCAAAGGACCTGTGGTTCCTTTTCTTAAGACCGCTCTCATGTTCCTCTCTCTACCTATCACAGAGTACAAATCAATACAATATGTGGCACCTTTTGCTTTAGACTTAAGAGAATAACTTGCTATGGGACGTCTCTCTTGAACTCGGAATTAGAGAAATGCAAGTTATTTGTCTTTGATGTTGCAGAGTTAATGTATTAATCAATTCTGCTGTCTTTAAAAATAAATCTTATTGATATCCTTTGTTGTGATGTCACATACATTTCCCTCCTACATCCCAATTCCTTACTGCCTGCCCCCAGTGATCCCTTTGTATTAAAAAACATTAAAACAACCAACAAATGGAAGAAATCTGTCGTGCATAGCAAATGTTCTACACCCATGGCTCCTCACTTGTGCAAAGGAGTGGAGGGAAGTCTCTTCCTGTGTATATTTCCTGGGGTCAAATTTGGTCACTATACTTTTACAAAATCCTGTTTCCTTGGTCTTGTGGTTGTTTTTCTTTACATTTACACTTGTGTTGTTGGTTTTGCTGGCTCTGATTATTTCACTTTGAATCTTTCCCTGCTTCTCCATATTCATCACATTTGTCATTTCTTATAGCACACTAATGTTCCCTTACATCCATACACCAAAATTTGTTCAGCCATTCCTCAATTGATGAACATCGACTTTATTTCCAGTTCTTTGCTGGAAAAAAGTGTCATTTTAAATAGTTTAGTTTATATAGAACTTTTTGTTTTGTCAGTGATGAGCACAGGATGTTATCCTGCTGTATTTTCACTTTGTTCTAAAATATTTCCTCCAGTCGTTTTCCAGAATGTCCACTAATTCAAGAAGGCTTTTGAGCTTCTATTTCTAAGCTATTAATTTTTCTTTTGAGTTTTTTTAAACCAAGTTTATATCCAGTTTATTATTTCGTTTATTTTGTTCAGCCTGCTAACCACTTTCAAGGTTCTTATGGATAATCCATTTCCTTTACTACAGGTATTGCAGAATAATTCTGTTCTTTCAGAGTTTTATCCTGCAATGATCTTTACCCAAAGAATTACTTCACTGTATTAGTTGTCTTTTTTCTTTAAAAATTCCTGAGGCTTCATTTTTTTTTCTATCTCACTGTGGAATTTTTAAATTCTGAACTTTCTTTCCTTGGGGTGGGAATGATTTGTTTGAAGTCTTGTTAAGCAGAAACACTAATAGAGATGGTTGGTTAAGGTCACAGGATCAAAGATTTAGAACTGGAAGGAACTTCAGAAGTCATCTAATCACTTATTCAGTGCCATACCAATCAAACTACCAAAGAATGATTTTTAGAGAACTAGGAAAAAAAAATAACAAAATTCATCTGGAAGAATAAAAGGTCAAGAATATCAAGGGAAGGAATGGAAAAAAATGTCAAGGAAAACTAACTACTTGGCAGTACCAGATTTCAAACTACCTAACAAAGGAGTAATCATCAAAACAATCTGGTACTAAGAAACAGAATAGTGGGTCAATGGAACGGACTTGGTACACAACACATAGCAGTAAATGACTACAGTAATCTAGTGTTCAATATATCCAAAGATCCAAAACTTTTGGGGTAAGCACTCACCATTTGACATAAAGTGCTTGGAAAACTGGAAAGCAATTTGGCAGAAACTAGATATAGAACAATATCTCATACTATATATCAAAATAAGATAAAAATGGGCACATTATTTAGACATAAAGGGTGATATCATAAGCAAATTAGGGGAAACCTGAAAAATGTACCTGTCAGATCCACGAATAAGAGAAGAGTTTATGACCAAATAAGAAAGAGAGAGGATCACAGAAAGTAAAATGGATAATTTTAATTACATAATTAAAAAGCTTTTGTACAAGCAAAATTAATATATCCAAAATTAGAAGGAAAGCAGCAAACTAGGGGGAAATTTATACCAAGTTTCTCTGTTAAAGGCCTCGTTTCTCAACTGTATAGGGAACACAACCAAATTTATTAAAAAAAATAAGAGCCATTCCCTGTTTGGTCAATGGTCAAAAGATATGAACAGGCAATTTTTCAGATGAAATTAAAGCTATTTATAGTCATATGGGAAAAAAATGCTCAAAATTAACAAGGATTAGAGAAATGTAAGTTAAGAGAACTCTGAGGTACCACCTCACACCTAATCAGGTTGGTCAACATGATAGAAAATGAAAATGTTAAATGCTGGAGAGAATATGGAAAAGTGGGAACACTAATGCACTGTAGCTGGAGTTACAAACTGGTCCAACCATTCTGAGTAACAATTTGGAACTGCTCAAAGGGTTATAAAACTGTGCATACCCTTTGAACCAGCAATATCACTACCAAGTCTACATCCCAAAGACATCAAGAGAAAAGAAAAATATGCAACATTATTTATAACAGCTCTTTTTGTGGTGGCAAAGAATTGGAAATTGAAGGGATGCCCATCAATTAGGGAATGGCTGAACAAGTTGTGCTATAACATCATGACAGAACACTATTATGCTATAAGAAATGATGAGCAGAATGGTTTAAGAAAAACCTGGGAAGACATATATGAATTCATGCAAAGGAAGTAAGCAGAACCAGAACATTGTTACTGAGAATAGTAATATTGTAAAGATAAACTGTGAAAGACTTAGCTACTCTGACCAAGACAATGATCCTGGTCAGTGCCAAAGAACTCATGGTGAAAAATGCTGTCCACTCCAGACAGAGAACTAATGAAATCTGAATACAGATTGAAGCATATCGTTTTTTTTTTTTACTTTCTTTAATTTTCTTGGGGTTTTTTGTGTATTTTCTTTTGCAAAATGGATGATAGGGAAATGTTTTGCATGACTTCACGTGTAAAGTCAATAATATAATTCTTTCCATTTCAATGGGTGAGGAAGGGGAAACAAGAGGGAGAAATTTTGGGACTCAGCATTTTAAAAAATAAACGTTCATTTTTTAAAAAAGGAAGTCATCCAGTCCAAATCCCTCATTTTAAAGATGAAGAAACTAAAGCTCAGGGATGTTTACTGATCTGTCTCGCCTAGTGCTACCTCCAAGAGGTGGGGGTGGGGGAAGTGTGAAGGAAGAAGAAGAGGTAAAAGAATAAGAGGAGTATGGAAGAAAGGAAAAGGAGGACAAGAGGAGGAAGGAAAGGGGGAAAAGAAGAAGCAGAAGAGGAGGAGAGAAGTGGAAGAGGAGGAGGAAAGGAAAGAAGAGAGGAGGGGAAAGCAAAGAGAAAGTAAAGGAAGAGGGGACGAGGAGGGAGAGAAGGAAGAGGGAAAGGAGGAAGAAGAGGATGAGGGGAAGAGGAAGAAGAGAAGGAGGAAGAGGTGGTAAGGAATAGGAAGTGGAGGAATAGTAGGAAGGATAATGTGAGGGAGAGGAAGAAGGGGAGAAGCCCTGGACCCACAAGGTTCCCAACAGTCATTTCAGGCATTTTTCAAAGGGGCAGAGGAAAGAGAAACAAAACCCAGGAGTTAAATTCTAGAGCGAAAATCAGTCCCATCTCTGTGGAGCTAGTACAAAAAATGACCACATGTAAATGTAATGATAATTCTGACTCCAGAAGACTAATAATGAAGCTTGCTTGTTCTTGCTTGTTCTGCAGAAAGGTGATGGACTCAAGGTGCAGAATGAGACACACAATTTTGAACATTCAACATGTGTGCCTGTTACAAGGTTTTTGTTCTTCCTCATTTTTCTTCTTCTTCAATGAGAGGTGGTAAGGGGAAAATAAATGTTTCTTCCTTGAAAAATTAATTCTCCTAATTAAAAATAAGTATTAGTAATTCACTTGAATGCACAAAGAATTCCTCACAGGGTACTCTCCCAGGGAAGAGCTGTAGGTACTTCCCAAGTTTTCTATTCTTCTGATATTCAGAATGCCAGAGTAGGTTCAAGCTCAATGTAGTCTCCTTTTCTCACTTTTGCTATGATGTATTTTTTTTTATTTCAGATTAATTGGATATTAAACCCTTTTCTAAAATATTTGAAATAAAGTTATTTTTTAAATTAAAAAAATAAAATAGAGCATAGCCAGAGATAGTAAGAGGTCTGGAAATCACAACTTATGAAGAAATTGAGATTGTGTAGAAGAAGAAGAAAAGATCTGGTAGGACATGGCATGTTTTCAAATATTTTAAAGAGTCTACATTAAAGAGGCACTTATTTTATGTGATTTTCAAAGAAATGAACAAAACAAGTAAGAAGTTAAATGCAGGTAAATTTTCAGTGTAGGAAAAGGAAGAATTTTCTAATGTACAAAAATTATTTGGGTGTTTTGTTTTTGGGGGAGATACAGTAAGCGCCCCAACAAAGGAAGTTTTCAAGTAGAAGATAGGATTTAACTGTTGTCAGAGATACTGTAGAGACGATTTTTGTTCATAGGGTTGAAGGTTGGCTAAACGGCCTCTAAGTCCCTTTCCAATTCTAAAATTTTATGACTCGCATAAAACTATTGAAAATCTAGTATTATCATTTATTTTAAGGGTTCCATTTGATTTGGAAAGAAATACTGTGTATAACCAAATGTTTTTAGTGTTATAGTTACAGTTTAGTATCAACTAAGTACAATTGAAACAATTACAGTCACTGTTCCTCCTAAAGCAATCTAGGCCATCTCATGTGTCCTTAAGAGCTACGTGGGGCCCTCCCTGCTTTATTCTTCCTTGATTGACTTTTTGGGGCTAATATCCCCTCTCATTTAGCTCCCCTTCCCTTCCCTCCCAAAAGACGATCTAATATCTACTTTCCTGAGAAGATGGGGGGGCACCTACAATGAAATCCCTCTTTTCTCCTACTCTGTATCTCAAACTAATTTTACATAGCAACTAGTAATGGCTCAATAAATGTTTTATCCATCTCTGTGTTTACTTCCATGCTGATGAATAAGTGGCCCTTCTCCAAGCCAAAGCCAAACTATCTGTGCTCTTGACCACTTCCCTTCCTGATTCCTCTGAAAGCTTGGTTCTGTGAATGGAAGACCCCAGGATCAAAAAGGGACCCTGAGTAAAACAGTCTGATCACAGATTACAAAAACACTTCTTGTCAGAGGACAGCTTGCTAGGGAGCAGAGAGGGGGAGAGAGTTCTCAGCTGTACAAAAAGGAGTGGAAAGGGTGAGATATTGATAGTTTGTTGAGGCTTTCAGACAGGGAGTGGGGCTTAAGGGAGAAGTCACACAATAAGCCAGGAAGCAGGAAATTTGGAAAATCCCAAATCTACAACTATTGCTCATGGTTGTTTTTGAGCCATCAAGGTTGGTTCTGTAGTTTCTAGCAGCTACAAGTATCTTGAAATTCAGCTAGATTCCACTCACAAGGATCATTGGTATGTCACATAACCCTGAGCCTCAAAAATACTTCTAGATGTCTGGTTGTTACCCCCTTGTCCAATTCCCTTGAAGAAGGAAAGCTCTAACATATCTGACAAGTAGTCGTTACAAAGCCGATGTTACCACTTCTCAATCATTTCCTGCCTGTTCCAATCTCTCCTTATGCACCAATTTCTTCCCTACTCTACAAATATGACCACATCTCATTCATGATCCCCATAAAATCTTCACTTGATCCTGCCTCTCTTCTCCCTCTTACAGCCAAACTTTTAAGTCCTTCACACTAACTCCACCCATTTCCTTACTTCTCATTTCTCATTCTATGGCGATCTGGCTTCTAACCTCATTACTCTACCTAGACTGTCCTCTCAGAGATTACCTACACCATCTCAAAGGCTCAATCCAACGGCATTTTTCTTGGTCCTCATGATTCTTGACTTGTCTATAGGTCACGGCATGGCTGGCCATCATCTCCTTTATTCTTTTTCTTCCCTTAGCTTCTGTGAAACTGCTCTCTTGATTCTCATCACTCTCCCCTCTCTTGAATCTTTCCTAACTATATGTTTCTCATCATTATTCTTTTTTAGATCCATTCTCCATCCCCCTAGTTTGGGTGCTTTGCAAGGGTTTATCCTAGGCCTTAACATATATGTAAGACATGGGAGAAAATACCAATAGCTATTCAGAATATAACTTCTTTTGAAAAATGTTACAGAGAAGGATGGAGAAAGTTTTAAAGAAGTATTTATTCACAAAATATTGAAGATCCAGTGGAGGGGGAAATGATGTTAGAGACTATGATGGACAGACACAAGACCTTTCAAGGCTCCTGGTCACATGTGCCTAGGTACTAAGTTGGTTTGGACTCTCGTTATGGCTCCAAATGCTCTGAGGCATGAGCTGCCCCTGGCTCTGTCCACTGCAAAGACCCTCTTATTCTTAGATCCTGATTACCAGAGTTCATGGTAGCTTCCCTCTCTGTGTCTCTACTTAGCATATTTCAGGTCCAGTGGGATTAAACTGAGTTCAGACCCCCTAGGGCAGTGGTTCTCAACTTTCCTAATGCCGCAACCCTTTAATACAGTTCCTCATGTTGTGGTGACCCCCAACCATAAAATTATTTTCGTTGCTACTTCATAACTGTAATTTTGCTACTGTTATGAATCGTAATGTAAATATCTAATATGCTGGATGTATTTTCATTGTTACAAACTGAACATAACCCACAGGTTGAGAACCACTGCTTTAGGCTATTTACTGGAGTGCCAGCTGCCTTTCATCTCTTCTGATCCCTCTTCAAGCATCCAAAGACTTCTGATCAACTTCTTGTATAGTTTTGGACAAGATGATGTAATTTACTGGGTTTTTTCCCTATGCTTTTCTTGATCATTGATTTCTGGTGCGCTTTTAGATATTTCTTATGTATGAGAACTAGGCCTTCTCACTGCCATATTAAATGAAAGTCTCAATTTTGAATGCTTTCAAATTAGAAGTATCTGCTCCAATCTTCAATGAATGCCAAAGGAAGTCCTGAAATTAGTTACTTAAGTTTTGCTATTTTTACATTTTAATATTTCTACTAAAATGCTACCTAATCTGGCTCCAACCTTGTTTCATACTATTTCCCTTCATGTACCATGTGCTCCAGTTACATTAGAACTCAACATTCTATCTTCTGACTAGCGGTTACTGCAATGCAACTGCCCCCATCCAGCCCTCCAGTGTCACAAATACATTCTCTCCTCATTTAAATTCATGAAAATTTCGTTTTTCTTTCAAGGCACAGGTTGGGTGCAGAATGCTGCTTTAAAACACTATTTGAGTCAAGAAGGTAGAATCAAGTAAATTAACAAATAACAAAAAAATATTCCGTTCTGGTTCTCCTTATAGAGTAGCCCAAAGTTCTACCACTATTAGCCCTTTTTCCTTTTTCTCTTTTTTTCTTCTTTCTTTATAAAAATATATAGTTATCACTCACGTATAGCTCTGGTTCTGAGTTCACTCAATTGCCTCAGATCTACGTTTCCTTGTATACTTCATATTTATTGTTTTTCATGGGTATCATAATATTGCAGTAACTTATTATACTGCAATATATTCAGCTGTTCTCCGTTTTTGGACACGTGAGTTGTTTCTTTATTTTGTTATTACAAATGGAGCAGCTATGAATATTTTTTTATAGGAAGGAAATGCTAAGATTTTGTTTGGAATTCTTACTACCTGATTGGCCCATCCCTTTTTTTCAACCATACATTTCTTTGATAATATATTCTATGTCCCTTCTCCTATGCAATTCTTTATTGGTAATGGATTGTACTCAAGCCTACCTTTGTCCTTTGGGTGACCTGAAACTAAATTTTTCAGAGACTGTGATATTCTATGCTTCAGATCCAAATAACATCACCAGAAAAGAACTGTGTTAAATACGATGGGCCTTTCTTTTCAGGGAGAAGCTTGCAGTTTCTCAAAGGCAATTCAAACTGCTTTCCTCTCATTCAATGTTTACTATTCATTTTCAGTGTATGTCCAAGATACATGGATGTATCAGCTCTAAGGACTGTTCATCCAACTGTTTATCATAGTCTGAACAAAAAACAATCTTCATTCCACATAGTTTTTCCTATTATGGAGAGTTAGGTCAGACTCTTTGGAATGATTATGGATCCCATTTAGGAGGCTCTGGAAGTTGCTAGGATTCCCCATCTCCCTGTTTTAGGCCACATATGATCTTCATACTCTAGGGGCACTGAACAAAGTTATCTCTGTTGTGCCTTTCAAAGAATTTAATAGAAATTCAACATATGCATGGGAAATACTTTACTGGAGAAAAGTTTTGAAGGCAAGATTTTGTTTTTTAGTGAAACATATGCAGGAAATACATGATGAGAAATGGAGGTGACCCCAGCATCTCGCAAGAACAAGAGATAACTTGTTAGTAGTCTGAATGGTCCTAGCATCCACAGAGCGCTAAAAGATCTAGACAAAAGCTCCCAGCACGTCGGTTGGATTTCCTACAAGACGAAATGGAGAGATAGATCCACTAAGAACATTTGTGATTTTAGTGTGTAATCTCATCTGCGAAAAGTAATTCTTAATACCTTCTAATAAAGAGATAATAATATTACTGAAAAATTACAGAGTAGGAATAATGGACTGGGTAGAGACGGAATTATACTAAAAAGAGCAAGGCACGGTAGAACGAACAGCGGATTTTCAGTCCGATGTCCTGGGTCTGAACTGTAGATCTGCAGCTGATTACCTTGGTGATCCCAGGTGTGTCATATGCTGTGTCTCAGACTCAGTTTCCTCATTTGTAAAATAAAGTGGTTAAGACTAGATGATTTCTATGGTCCCTTCCAGGTCTAAATCATTATCTAGGGCTTATTTTCATGTGGACTCAAATATACTGATGTTTTAATTAGGTATCCTGCAGGTAGTAAAAGTATGACAAAATAGGGGGGGGAAGGAGAAGGGAAGGCAGAAAATATGAAACTCAAGTGATTCTGGAACTGAATCTTGTAAGCTAAAAGTAAATAAACAAGTCAATAAATTTTTAAAAAGTATGACAAAATTAATCAATACTTTTCACAGTACTATATGATATCTAAATGTGACCTATTTTTGCTTCTCAATTATATCAAATGCATTTCATTTGAATGACCTTCTTCCCCTATCCTCACAAGGAGATGGTTATATCTGTTTGAAAAATGACATTTATAAGGTCGTGAAAACAAACAATACAGTAAGCAAAAAAAAAAATCTATAATCCTCAATCACTCCAAAATACACCTTGGAAAAAGAAAAAGAATAACTGTGCCAGTGTCAGCCTCAACTTTAAATGTCCTGAATTTCATCACGTGGTATATGTATCACAACCTCAATGTTACCTCACTACAGGATCGAATCTGAAAGCGTAGCAGGTTCCCAGCACGCCACTCTTACTGGAAGTCGTGTATAATACGCTTGCTGTTGACAAATCTAATTCATTACGGGTGAAACAGATGCACTATAAAACCACTGGCTCACACGGTTACCTAAAGCACCTCTTATAATTTATTCCTCTTTTCCCTTTTAGCTGAACTTGTCACAGTTTTTTTTTCAGAGTTTGAGTATTATACCTTATATTCAATACTTTCAACATGTTTAGACAAGTCATAAGTTAAACAAGCAGTAGTACTTTATATTCTAGAAATGCCAAAGATGAGTAGAACAGAGGCATACTTACTGGTTATTTCTTTCATTTCAATGATTTGCAACTAAAGACAAGCAAAGTCAGGTAGCATTAGTTTCATCGCAGACAAAGGATGAATAAAGACATAATGTTTGGGTAGGAGGAGGAATTTAAAAGAAGGGAACATAAAAAGACACACTGTAAACTCTGCTCCACTGTCATAAGAAAGACTTGGTTTTTAAATTGAATTGCGCTTCCCCTGACACTGGATATCAGATACATCAGAAGGATGACAGCTGGTTGGCACACTGACTTTTCCACAGACGTGTTAACTGTATATCTCTTAGAGGCTAACAGAATCAAGAAAATCAATAGAGTACAAATTAATCCAAAAAAATTTTTAATAAGTCAATATTTTTTGTTCAGAAATCTTAGAAAGGAGCCTTTTTTCATTTCTAAGCAGTTTGAATATAATTTTCTCAAAAGCTTGTCAGTGACAGGGTTGCCCTTTTAATAAATATCTTCATCATAAGAATTCTTCCCAACATATTTGTATAATACTAATCTAGATGGCGAGCCTATAAAAATAAGAAGATAGATCTCTATTTCACAAATAGGGGTAATTAAAAAACACAATCAACACATCATTAAATCTATCCACCCATAGTTTTTAGAAATGTGTTAATGGTTTCAAACAAAGTAAGATATGAAGTTGGTCAATCAAGAACAGATAGAAATGTATCATGGAAATGGGAGCATGAACCAACAATAAAAGTATATCTATTAATAGGATAAACTTTAGGATACAGACATTCAAACAGGCTAAAAGTTTTTGTTACAATGGGCACCTACTCAAATATATTCATACAAACTAGGCATAAAAGGAAAAAAAACGATACAGAAGAAGCTAGAGGAGGGAGAGTGGGTATTACTGAAAGCTTACTCTAATTGGGAATGGGTTAAAGAGGGAACAACATATACATCTAGAAGGGTGTGAAAGTCTTCTAAATTCAGGGAAATAAGAAGGCAAGGGAATAAAGCAAGGATTCTTAGAGGACTGGGGAGGTTAAGGACCTGGAGGGCAAGGCAGCCAGCAGAAATAAAGTAGAGGAGTGGGGAGAGATAGGGTAAAAAGGGTGAGGATAGTGAGGGGAAAAAAAGGAAGGAGGAAAATACACAAGTAATGATAGTTTAGAATGTGAATGGGACAAATTCACCCATAAAGCAGAAACAGGCAGCAGATTAAAAATCTTAATTCGACAATATGTTGCTCTTAGGAAACATAAAAATAAGAGATTGTACACAAAGATAAAATAAAAGGCAGGAACAGAACTCAGTATGTAAAAAAAGCAGGGATAGTAATTGTGATCTCAGACAAAGTTAAAATGCATTTCATCAAAAGTGAAAAATACAGAAACTTCTCTATGTGTCAGCAATATTATTCAATACTATTTCAAACCATTTAAAATACCTAGACAGTATAAAATACCTGAGCAGATAGCTGCCAAAACAGAAACTACATGAAAATAAACATAAGACAGTTTTTATACAAAATATACAAATCCTGAGATCCAGATAACTGAATCAGTATTTATTGTTCCTGGGTAAGTAAAGCCAATTTAATTTTTTAAATGACAATTTACCTAACTAATCTACTTATTCAATATCATTCCAATTAAGGTACTAAAAATTTATTTTATTGAGTTAGAAAAAATAATAATAAAGTTCATTTGGAAGAACAAAAGGACAGTAACTTCAAAGAATCCAGAGAAGGATGTGAAGGAAGTAGATTCAGCAGTATCAAACCATTAACTGTATTATAAGGCGAGAGCAGTGCCAAAGTATAAAAAGTATAATTTCAATTATTTTAAATTAAAATTTTCTTGTATAAATAAAATCTACGTTGCCAAGAATAGGAGGAATGGAGAAAACTGGGAGAAAAACTTTCATAGACAATCTCTCAAACAGGATGTAACTGAATTGGAATAATGCTGTGATATAGGAAATGATGAGTTGGTTGACAGACTTAGAAAGCAAGATGCTATCCCCCTTCGGAGAAACAGATTCTAGAAGAAAATAAGCATAGAGTCCTACATATTTGTGTATGAGTGTATAGGTGTATAGAGGTGGATATTTATAGATATATATGTATATGTGTGTGTGTGCACAATTAATTGTAACCTTCTTTAGGGTAGAGGAGGAAGGGAGGGAAAAAATTAAGTTAAAAAGTGCACAACAGAGAACAAAAGAAAACCAACAAGGAAGCAAAGAAAAGCTGGGCAATTCTGAAAATAATGTATTGTATTTATTTCATAGCTTTTCTTGGGATGGAAATTTATTGTGTTATATTGAATCTTCTGTTAGGGTCTACTCTGTACAGAGCAGTTTTTCTTCCTTTTCTCATTTTGTATTTAAATTCAAAATTAAAAAAATGTATCAAAAATGCATGTAGTGTAAGAAATGGAAAGGGTTGTTCCTCCTAAAACAATGAAAGATTTGACACAAAACATTCAGCAAGTATTACTGGAATGAATTTGTTAATTAAAAAAAATCAGTGACTTCAAAATCATGCTTTATCAAAATCCTAAACTGACCTATGGCCTCACATTTGACCTCAAATTAAACCTGATTTAGAATAATAATGGCAGATACATCTTACTTTAAGAAAACCAAATATTTGAAAATTAAAAGTTTCAAAAACATAAAAGCGAATTTCTAGTTATGCTATACCTACGTATAAAGGCAATCCTTCCATTACATTGATATACCTCTTCCCAGTCCCTGCCCCAATCAGAGAACTCAAGGGATGGAAACAGGGTTGAGAGAAAGTAGCAGAATTAAGTGAAGGGAGAATGGCAAATGTTTAAATGGCCCTCCTGAGCAGGGCTTTTTAAAAGCAACAACTGGATTGATTTGCAGGCCCAAACAATACCACAACCCACAGAGAGGCAGCCCAACCAGCAAACCATACTGAAGAAAAAGGAAAATTCTTGAGAAGCTGCCACCCCAGGACCTACAGGACCCAGCCTGAGATGCTGCAGCAGGGATGGGAGTGATTCAAAGGACTCAAATCAGCAGTAGCTGGAATAGGGGTCAGGGAAAAAGGATTCCTAAACTATGCAACAATTGGTAATTTTCCTAGAAGAAATTACAATTGAGGGCATAATAAACCAAAGCTGTGACAGATGTATGAAATATTATAGGCAAATTATTTTACATTTTAAAACCTTAGACTGAACCTAGAGGAATCTGAGTGAGCCACACAGGGGAAAGAGAAGGGAAGAAGGTACATGCCAAAGTTTCTCAACTTGTTGCAGCTACAGAATTAATGCAGCAGTATGATCAACCATACCACCATTTTAAATGAAGATCAGTCACAAACCCCTTTCTACATTTACATTATAAAACGATTTATCAAGTTATACCACACTTACAATATGATTTTATTAAACACAGAATTTTCTTACTGCATTTTAAACATAATTTAGTTTTTGCAAAACTTCTTAAGAACACATTTTAGTGCATAAAATTCTTGAAAAGAAGCACTTAAAATGTACACAGGTTTGTGCCAGATGGTCTGGGAGAAAGAGAAGCAAAGGTCTCCTGCCATCAAGGTGCTTGAAATGAATTTGGGGAAATGACTAACTAACAATAATTTTGAGATAATAATAAGCTAACATTTATGTAACACTTATCTATAATTATCACCTCATTGGATTCACACAACCACCCTGGGAGTTACTATTATTGTTCCCATTTCACAGATGAGGAAACAGGCAAATAGAGAATAAGTGACCTGACCAGAGTCATATAGCTAGTACGTATCATCCATATTTGAACACAGGTCTTCCAGACTCCAGACTCACTTCTCTACTATATCATTAATGTTACCTGCAGCTGCTGTGGAGGCGTAAGACCAATAACACCAGCACACAGGAGGGCTGCCAGCACAGGTTCTTTGATCCACCTTTCTAACCAAAGACAGCTTCAAAGGGGTCAATAATCTTACTTTAATTAAACAATGAAGACATAAGTAGAAAGAAGCATTCAAGAAAGAATCCAATAATAGACAGAGCTACAATTGTCTATTCTAAACCAAGTAATAGATACATAATCACCAGACCAGGGGAGCACCAACATCTGGGTCCACAAAGTGGTGGGGGGGACCTTAAGAATGTCTACCCAGACTCTCATCTGGCCAAATCACAAAGACGTCAGGCAATCATTCTTCCCACGAGTGAGCCCCAAAGCAAAATAACAACCTCCCAGACTATATCTAATTTTGACTAATAGGCTTAGAGCCAGAAGGCATCACAACCCTTGTGGCTCAGTGCCTAATTGGCTCAGAACCAAGAGATGTGAAAGCCTTCCCGAAAGCTAACTTTCCCTAAGCATGCTTCCCCCGAAAGCAAGCTTCCCCCAAAGGAAGTTCCTCCCCCAAGGCAATCTAAATCTATATGGGCTCTATGTGACTCAGGATGTGTCACAGTGTGAACTGGGCTGGGGCTCAAAGCAGCAAGACATCCAAGATTGAAATACCTGTGTACCTTTAGACCAGCCCCTGTTCCAAGGAAAAAAGGAACACGTGGTCACATAGGTCTATTAATGGATGGAGAAGATGTTATATTTCATTAACGCTACATCTACCCATTCCACCACCTAGCTGCCTAAGGCTTAGCTTCACTGTAGATAAAATAAGCTAGTGACTAAGGCCTTATGTAATTATGTACTAAATTGCTATGAACTAAAAGTACTAGAGAAGTTCAGAAGAAAGACAGACTTGGAATAGTTCTAAATAGTTTGGAAAAATGGTACTTTAACTGAACTTTGAGGGATAGATGGGATTTGAATAGGCAGATGGAGGAGTCCAGGAGCTTATGGAGGAAAAAATCACTAAAAGGGCAATGAAGAAATTTCCCTTACTAGGGTGCTACCCAGCAAATATTTTCAAAAACAAACACCCTTTGTCCTTTCTAGGTTGTGTGGTGTTTAGACAAAAAGTAAATGCTTTTCAAAAGAAATGTGCAACTAAGAAAGTGTTTTTAAAAGGATGTTTGGAAATATTTTTGTCATAATTTTGTGGCTGAAAATGATTTATGTCACTGTGATAACTCTCAAATCTGGATAATTTAAAACTTGGGAACAGAATTTTAAAATATTTAAAAATTTTCCACGTAATCAGTAGATTATGAACCTATTTATTACAAATATGAAAATAAAATACCTTTCAGTTGGTTTGCAAGAACAACTGTCTGACATTAGAGAAGAGGAAATTTACTGACAGAATTTCAGTAAAACCCTTGCCTTAACTGGTAGATGAAACTGAAAGGTATCACTATTTAGTCAATGAAGTTCAATGATGTACTTTTTCTGTTTAGATCTATGTATCTTTCTTTAGCTATGACAGCCATGTAAACTAAGCATCAAAATATAGAACCATAGAACCAAACACTCAAATTGCTTCATCAAGATTTAGAGAAATAATGAAACATTCAATGACATTGTTCTGCTGACAATCTGGTGATCAATTACATTGATCTGCTGACCCTTCCCTTCCTAGATCCTCTCCTGGGGGTCATGAGAGGCTCCCCTCAAACCCTACCCCCCTGAAACCTGCATGTGACAGAAACTCTTGCACCGAAATCCTAAAAACCTGCATCTACTCTGAACACTGATCCTGGCCTGGTATGTCTATTTTTGCAGTGTTCTTTCTACACACTTACATAAATCTGCTGTTATGTTTGAAGAAATCTTTGGCTCGGGTGTTTAGTTTGTTGAATATCCTAATCCTGGGGCACAGACTCATTTAGAGCCAAACAAATAGCCAAGCAAAGATGCAGATATTTGAAAGTTAGAGGTTTCTACAGACTGAATGGATTTTCTGATGAGAGAACCTGGGATCAAGCTCAGGCTCTTTAGTTTATAATTTATGTGAATTAAGATCATTTATTCAACAATTACACTTCCAGTTTCCTTGTCTGCAAAATAAAACAGTCAAATTATAAAACTATAAGGCAAAGTTGGAACTAAGCTAAGTAACTCCTATACCAAGATTTTACAGTTTTTTATGATTTTAATTCAAATGTGACCTCTTATGCATTATATGTAGATGCAAAGAATTTCATATTTATTTTGCTAATTAATGAAGAGCTATATTTTTCTGAAGTGATTTATCTTGTGAATTTGGCCCTTTCTGTTAAAGAGACCTGAAGAGTATTCATCTTTAGTACATAACATATGAAAATGTTATCTAGGTATGTAACCCAAATTATCTACAGAAATAATCAGAAAGCATGACTTAATAATAGTTATATATAAAGAGCTGTAGGATCCAGGTTAGAGTAAAACAAAATTTTGGGCAGAAAGGATCAGAAATTAAAGACTAAATTAAAATTCTGTATTAGGAGTGCCAGAGTGTTGGCAATCTTATCTCTTCCCAGATTTGAGTATTCCCCTTTTAAAAAATATATATGTATATATTTTTATATATGCATATATATTACATATATATTATATATACATGCATATATATGGAACATGCAAAGCTGAGTTGTGCTGTCAAACTGCAGAGAACAGGCCTTGTGATCACGATGCTGACAGGAGGGACATGGGACAGATGTAGACCAAAAAAGTCCATTCATTAAAATTAGCAAAGGTGTAAAATTTCAGAGGGGTGTAAATACACATATAAAATCTGTCAGGATCCTGCAGCATCTGAAACAGATGTGTTTGAGAGGACAGGGATCTCGTCATCATTACCCTCCAACCCTGGGATCATTGTTAGACTCAGGCCCTCAGGTAGTTTGCAGTGTATCCTACCACATGGACTTCAATAGTGAAGACACAGAGCTACCATGTGGTTAGCTATTTCCATGAAAGTGAGCAGCTAGGTAGGACAGTAGATAGAAAGCTGGATCTGAAGCCAGGAAGACTCCTCTTCCTGTGTTCAAATCCAGCTTCAGACACTTCCAGGCTGTGTGAACCTGGACGAATCACATGCCTATCTGCCTGATTTCTCATCTGTAAAATGAGCTGGAGAAGGAAATGAAAACTCATGCATGGCTAAAAATGATGACCAACAAGCTACCCTCTGAGAAATCTGATTAATTTATGCCATCATTTTTCTTTATTTTCAATCCTCATTGAAGAAAAAATGACAGTGGACATATAAACTTATCTATTCAAAAACAGAGCTCATATAGTACAAACAATTATGAATATACTGATGTTGTTGTTTGTCCTTCATTCTTGAAGAGGACCAATGACATCAGGAAGGTGATGTCATGGCTTGCAAGTGAAATGGATCTAAGTGACGCAGGACTGTGCAAAGTCACCAGCCTCACTGTCTCTTCCAGAGCCATCTGGGTTCAGTGGTGAGATATAGATCAGGACGACTGGAGAAGGCCCCGATGCAGCGGGAGACCTTAGTCTTTCCCAGGTCTCAGTTTGTCTGAGGCAACGTCCATTCAGGCTTACCTAGGCAAGAAAGGAGGCAAAAAATGGCCTGTTTTACCTAGTTTAAAAAAAAATTCAATCTGGTAAGGGAAGACCCTCAGGCTTTGTGGCCAAAAGAAAAATAGTTGCTATTTATACTCGCTGACATATTCAAAGGAAAAGGTAGTGTCTGAAATTCTTTAAATGACTTTTCATGCACCTACATCACTACAATATAAATTTAAATTACACAAAGAGATGTTGCAGCCTGGTGAATTAAAACTCTGAATCAGAGAGTAAAGGAAATCAAGTGATAGAATGTAGCTCCCTATTCCCCAAAGTTGGGATGGCTGGCTGAGGCTGGGCAGAAAAGTGGCACAGTGGATAGACAGCTGGGCCTGGAGCCAGGAAGCCTCATCTTGGTGAGTTCAAAAACGGCCTCAGACACTCACTAGCTGTGTGGCCCTGGCCAAGTCATTTCACCCTGTTTGCCTCAGTTCCTCATCAGTATGAGCTGGAGAAGGAAATGGCCAAACCGCTCCATTATCTCTGCCAAGAAAACCCCACATGGAGTCATGAAGAGACATGACTAAACAACAAAAGTAACCAGCATTACTTCGTGTATGGAGCTTAAGACAGAAACAGAGCTGATAAAGATGGGACCAAAGGAAGTTCATTGATAGCAGCTAATTATGTAACAGTGATATTTAAATAGAAGTGATAAAATGAGAATCATGATAACTTTTATAAGTCATCGGATTAGGGAAGGCAATGAGTTCTTCACTAAAGTAGTAAATGTGCAAAATTAAAAATGACATTCTGAAAATGGAACACAGTTTTTTTTATATTGTACAATGAAAAATTCAAAATAGATTTCCATCAAAATTATCTAGAAAATTTTAAAATCTAGCTTTCTAAGATGATATGCTGCATAGCAACTGGTGATCTGAATTGGTCGGAAGAGTTTCTTCACCAGGTGCTCTCTACACCAAGGAATCACAGGTCAAAAATCCCAGTAAAACAAACAATGTAACAGAAATAAACTCTCACTCTTTAGTTTATACCTTTCTGCCCCGCCACGGCAAAGCTTACTGAAGTGGGTAAACCATAGTAGCAACTTCAGCCAATTAGTTATTATGGAGATGCGATAAATCATCATCACCATCTCATTCCTGTTCTTCACTGCTCCCTTTTCTTATTCTCCCAATCATTTACAGGTCTCAATGTCATGGTATAACCCTGGAAATAGATGTCGTCATATTCTTAATTAATAATTAATACTAGGATTTCTGATGTTAACTTTACTGAGATAAAACATTCCTTTTTGTGTTCCTAATCAATCATATAAATGTGAACAATTTTTAATGGAGACCTATGAGTTTATCTTATGGTGAATTCCCTGTACAGAAACTCCCTTCATGGAAGCTTATTAGCCATCATTTATAATTTATAGTTTAGACAGTTGCAGAACACACCAAGAGGTTAAACGACAGTCATGTAATAAGTATCTGTAAGAGATAGGCCGTGTCTCATACGTATGATCATTAGGACAAGTTTCCCTAATTCTGAGGCATGTTTCCTATCCCCTATGCAAGCTGCTTCTCTTTTTTATTTCTAAATCAGATCCTAAAGCCATTATTTCTACAATATGAAGTATAAGTTTCTTTCCTTTCGAAGTGTAGATGTTACACGCTGCCTGGTTGACATAGTGATTGCGTTTAATTGGGTGGAAATGCTTATTTAAGGCTTTTCCTCTTATGGATATACCAAAAAAGATCTGGTGAGAAAAATATTCCATAGAAATGATAAATAAGCAGAATGTCAATATAGAAATAATGTTAGATAGGAAGGAATAAAGAAAGTCTGTTCTCCTATTAAGTCTGCAAAGAAATACACGCTGCAATATATGAAATCACCATAAAAGAATGGTTTTGCTAGGACAATTTTCTGCAAGTTTTTATGATGTCTATAAAAGAAGGCCTTTTAGAATGTATCTTTGCTGAGTGTTCCATTCCCACCACAACTCAGTTAATTTAGAAATTTTCACAGCAGAGTGGAGTTTCATGATATGCCTTGATTTTAATGCCAATATCTCTAGCACTAAGCAAATTAACCTACTTATCCCCTTCTCAAGCCTTTATCTACAAGCCGCACTCCAATTGGGTAATATAACATAAAGAGATGGAATTATTTACACAGAATAACAAAGGATATGAAAGGAACAGGAATAATACGTAAAGGAAACATAAGAACCTATATCTGATAAACTGAATAATAAGTTATTCTCATACCTAACAATGCAATTATGAAAGACAAGCAACTCTCTTAAATACATCACAATACAGGTTTTCATGTCTCACTGTCTAAAATGAAAGCAATTACTCAGTCCTCAGATTTTCTCCACTGCTCACCTTGAAGGTGATTTCACCTCACTGTAAATTTATAGGATTTTCCAAATTCATATATCTTTAAAACGCTATTCAGAGAAATAACTAGATTAGAACCTTTCATTACCAAGATTTAAATCCAGGCATCTCAGGTATTGGAATGCTGCTGCTCTCTGTGATTGATGCCCTCTTTTAAACAATGGGCAAAGGTTAGATGGGCTTAGTAAAACACTGTAAGATAATCACGATCTAAGGTACTTTTAACTCAACTAAAATCAATGGTGAAAATGGGAAACTTCAGCCTACACTGTATCCACTTCTACTTTATGGGTAATTTTTCATCTGCCTTGACTCTACTTTTCTCTACCACACTCCATCCACTGACGTGGCCCCAACCTCTCATAAATCAATCTGTAGCCTCACAATATAGAGAATGGTAGCATCCTCCCTTAACCCGATCCCTCCCAACTTTCAGTAACATAGATGAGAGAATCTGAAAGGTTTAATCTTTGCTATATGAAGAAGGAATAACTAAGTCACTACTGAAAGTGCTTCAACTGTTCTGGAAATCAATATGGAATTAAGTAAGGAGAGTTACTAAGTTGATCATGCCCTTTGATTCAGATGTCTCAATACTAGAACTACATATTTCAAGGTGGTTGGTCCTATAGTTCAACGAATTTAATTATTTAATATTTGTTCATTTTGATTACTCTTAATACTTATTAATTTAATTAATAACAGCATTATCTATAATAGCAAAAAGTTGAAAAAAAACCCCAGGTACTCAATAATTAGGGAATGGTTAAACAAAGTATGGTATTTGTATATAAAGAAATATTACTAATCTGTACAGAAAGATGAATAAGAATTCAGAGAATCATGTGTTGATACATATGAAGCAATGCAGAGTAAAGAAAGGAAAGCCAAAAGAACAAATGACTTCAGCAATGTAAACAAAGTCAATATGAAGTGGAAACAAAATTCTGGTGAAACACAAAGTACAAGGATAGTACTACATGGCTAAATTTAAAGGACATATCTCTCTTTTCTCTGATTAATCAATAATCTGTATGGGCAGTTGTTGGGAAGCATGTGTTGTGGTGAAACAAAATTATTAGTAAGTTTTAAAATGAAAAGGCTAGATTAATCTTTGTGTTTGTCCATGAACACAGACGTCGCACGCTATGAAGGAAATTTTTAATTACAGGCCTAATCAACATCAGCATTATCCAACAATTTGTAAACAGAATTCTCTCCACATCACAAAGGATCTTTTTCATTGACTCATGAAGCTTCTATAAAAAGTCAGCAAGCAGCCAAGTTAACAAAGAACCATGTATTCCTGTTGCCCAAAAGCAGAGAACATGCAAATAACAGGTGTACAGCTGGAAAGCTATGCTGAAAGTTATATAGTCCAATGGTCTACAAACTCATCTGACCTAACACTTCTACCAGGTTAAAACACAGAAAGAGAGAGATAGAGAGAGAGAGAGAGAGAGAGAGAGAGAGAGAGACAGAGAGAGACAGAGAGAGACAGAGAGAGACAGAGAGAGAGAGAATATATGTACATTTACTTATTTATAAATGACTTTTCATTTTTATCTGACTCTTTGTGACCATTTCTTTGAGATGTTCTTGGTAAAGATACTGGAGTGGTTTCTCATTTCCTTCTCTAGCTCATTGGACAGATGAGGAAAAGGAAGCAAATAGCGTTAAGTGACTTGCCCAGGGTCACATAGTTAAGTATCTGAGGCCAGATTTGAACTCAGGGAGATAAGTTTCCCTGGTTCCAGGCCCAGCATTCTATCCACTGTGCCCCTATAAATTATATACACTTAATACTAAGAAAATAGACATTTTAAAAAGATGAAAAAAAGAGGAACTAATGCTTATTTCCAGACAAGTAATATGGTCAGAGAAGCACTTGTGGAAAATCACTTTGGTGCCTGTTAGAGGATGAATTAGAGAAGGGAGAGGTGAGACCAATTAGGAGGCCACTGAAAAATTCAAGCAAGAGGTGATAAAAGTGGTGGTGGTGATTATATGAGCACAGAGAAGGGAGTCTGAATGAGAGGTGTTATGCAGGTAAATGAGGCAAGATATGGCAGAACAGGTAGATATGCAGGGTAATGGAGCGTGGGGTGCTGAAGAGGACATTAAGGAGCACCAGTGAGTAGAGGCATAGTGGTTCTCCAAAAAAAACCATTACAAAACTTCGGAAAAGGGGATGGTTTGGTGGAAAGATAACATACTAATATCTATGATGCAAATCTTAGTATATCCCTGTTTGTTTATTCTTTGCCATAGTTCCCTGCTGAAAAAATAAAAGAGGCGGAGTTGAGGCCGAGAGGGTAGGGTGACTGGAAGCGGTACAAACAAGCTCCCCTCCACAACACTCCTCCAAAGCGATCTAGAAAAAGCACCGGAGCACATCTCAATGGGAAAACCCACAAAGTCCCAGTGAGTCATTTGTCCGGCCCAGCTCAGCCTTGAGAAGCAGAAAGGGAAATCTGAAGACACCAAGGACACACACGCATCAAGAGCACTCCAATACTCAGGGAGAGGCTACACACCCAGAAAAGAGGAGGTCCAGGCCCATAGAAGGGCATCGCCAGACCGTTCTGGGGCACTGCAACAGGAACAGACACCAACTAGCAACTGTGTCACCAGCCACCCAGTTCCAAGTCCAGGGAACACAGAGGAAGGGGACCTAGGTTCCCAGGCAGAAAGGCCTTAAGGTCCCAAGCAGAAGTGACAGCAGTAGTGGTGTGGCTCAGACCACAGGTGACAATCAAAAAGAAAAAGAGCCTAGACATTCTATTTCAAGAAAACTTCAATGAAAACTGCCCAGATCTTTTAGAACCAGAAGTCCAAGTGGAAAGAGAAAGACTCTACTGGGCTCCTCCTAAAAGAAACACCAAGATAAAAACTCCCAAAACATCATAACCAAAATCCAGAGCTTCCAGGTCAAAAAAAAAAACAACACTACAAGGAACCAGAAAGCAAGAATTCCAGTACTGATGGTTACACACGGTTTAGCAGCCACCGCTATGAGGGAATGGACACCCTGGACTACAATATGCAAGAAGGGAAGGAATATATATTGTTACAGCCAAGAATGACTTACCCAGCCACCGTGAGCCTAATACCACATTTTAATGAAACAGAAGACCTTCAAGCATTCCTAATGAAAAAACCAGAGCTATACAGAAACTGAATTTCAAACATGGGAGTGAAGAGAAACATAAAAAGGTCAATGTGAATGAACAATGATAAAGGATAAACTTATGTTTACTTATGTAGAGATGTCACATACATCCCCCTCAGAACCCTGTCATCATCAGGGTTTATAGAGTGAACCCAATTAGAGACTTGGAAGTGGTTCTCTTATGGCTTAAAGGTATTAAGAAAAGAACAAAAAAAAAAAAGGAAAGGAATATATTAGGGTGAGGAGGTTGTGAAAAGGAACGAAAAGTTGTGGAAAATTGTCACACAATCAGGGTATACAAGCAGACATCTATACAAACTGGATGGGGGGGGCAGCTGACAACTGAATCTCATTCTTATCTGAACTGGACAACAAAAAAGGAAGAATAAACAACATGTTTGGGTAAATAAATACTTTTCAATCAACAGGAAAATTGAAGGGAAAAGAGAGAAAGGGAAAGGGTAATTAAAGGGAGGGAGATTAGAGAAGGAAAACAAACTCTAAGGATACACAAAATAATTTATACTTCTTTTGGAGGTAACAAAGGAGGAGAATCTCAGAGGATGCCCATAAATTGGGGAACGGAAGCACATGTTAATAGTGTGTAAATGTGATGGAAGACCATAGTCCCGAACCCTTCCCAGCATATGACCAACCATGATTCCAAAGGGCTAATGATAAAATGTGCCACCCCCTGAGAGAGGACTTTCAGAATAAAGAATGAGACAGTTGATTTTTGTACATGGCCAATGCAGACAGTTGTTTTGACTGGCTGTGCATGTTTATGACAAGTTTGCTTTTCTTGGGTTTTCAATTGGGAAGGAGAGTTGCGGTGGGAGAATAAGGAGGCATATTTTGACTGAAGAAAAAAAAATGAATATTTTTTAAAAGAAATACAAGCGGTGGTCCACTGATGACAAAATGCTCATTATATCAGGTAAAACAAAAGTGAGAACAATGACTACAACCCCTGTAACATTTTGCATCAGTAACCCTATGAGATACAATCACAAGCATAAAATCCATTGAACTACTGGAGTCAAAAGGATCCTCTTCAGTCCAAAGGTTCTTAGCCATTCATTTTACAGACAAGAACAAAGGCTCAGAGACTTTAGGTGACTTGTCCAAGGACACAGGAATGGTGGTCCCATTCAAATGCAAGGCTTTTGGCATGTAATCCAATAATGTTCCCACTATACCACTCTTACAAATTGATTTAGAACCTGTAATGCTTTGGCAGCCAATTGCATTATTCCTTAGCTTTTTCATAAAGCCACTGTTCAGTTTGGGTTGAATAGAAACTAAAGCTGCTGATTAGTCTGTTTTGTTTGAATGCATTTCCACATGGAATGTATTTATGTATTTGAGGAGAAAAAAAGAAAGATAACAATAAAGAATTGCAATATTTTAAAATCTTAAATCAAATCTGCAATTTCAAAAAAGATTGCTGAGGTAGTTTTTCTTTTATTATTGTTTTAAGTAAGGAGCATAAGCAGATGAAATGTCAACTCATAGTGAAGCACAGAATCCTCTTTAGCCATGCTTCTCATGTCCAGTTCCTTTATCAACATAAAGAGAGTTTATCACTCCTCAGATTTGTCCTCAGCTCCAGAACAATTGACTTCCATGCTCTCCAAAAGGCAAACTAACATCCAAGGCCAGACTTGAACACATTTCTTCCCGAGTCAAAGGCCAACTCTAGCTACTATAACAAACTGCCTCAATATTAATCTTAAAAACATTAATTCTGGGGCGGCTAGATTGCGCAATGAATAGAGCACCAGCCCTGGAGTCAGGAGGACCTGAGTTCAAATCCTGCCTTAGACACTTGACACATTTACTAGCCGTGTGACTTTGGGCAAGTCACTTAACTCCAATTGCCCTCCAAAAAGCAAAAAACAAACAAAGATTCATTTTAAGAGAGAAAATATAAGCCATAACTTGTTCAAAAGTACAAAAGTTCAAAAGTACCAATTTCAAAAGTACAAGAAAAAAGTAAGCATGGCTAGATAGCAATTCATCTAAAAATATTTAAGAATTTTACTGGACAGTAAGAGACAAGTGTTATTATGGCAGCCCCCCCACCCCAAAAAAAAGCGAAAGCTATCCTTATCCTTCATTAAGAGAGACTTGGTTTCCAGGAAAAAGCAGATGATAATCCTATTGTACTCTGCCATGATCAGACACCTGGAGTATTGTGTTTACTTCTGATTCTGGTTGTTGTTTGTCCTTCTCAAAGAGGACCAATGCCATCACAAAGGTGATGTCTATACTTTCTAGTGGATTGGATTTAACGGAGGCAGGACTGTGCAAAGTCACCAGTCTCACTCTGTCCTCCAAAGTCATGGGGAGCCAATGACAAGACACAAGTCAAGATGCCTGGCAATGACCCAGGATGCAGTGGGAAACCTTGGACTTACTTCTGAGGGCCACTATTTAAGAATGACACTGGAGTTCCCAGAAGAAGGTTTTGAAGGGAGTCAAATTGATACATGTTAGTTGGAGAACTTGGGTATGTCAGAGAAGAAGACTCAAGGACATGCTAACTGAAGGACAATCATGTTGGAAGAAGAATTGGACTAGTCCTGATATGGCCCATAAGCTAGAATGAGGAGCAATTAATAGAAGTTACAAAATGGCAACTTCTGACTTGACATCAAGAAAAACATTCTAACAATGAGAGCTAGTGGAAGTAGAGAGGACTGCCTTCAGATATACTGGATCATCTGCACTGAAGTTCTTCAAACAAAAGTTGTTTAACCATTTGAAAGTTATGTTATAATGTGAATTCTTTTTTCAGCTATAGGTTGGAATCTATGGACTATTCTGAAATTCAGCAGTTCCATGATCTTTTTTTTCTCCTTTGCAAAGCAGATGAAAATGGTCCTAGCACCTAAGGGAGGAGTCAACATATAAACCTACCAGTTACTGCAGCTGGAATGCTCTGCCTCCTTCCATCTGCCTTTTAGAACTCCTAGCTCCCTCCAAAGCTCAGCTCCTACTGTACTTCCTATGGGAGGTCTTTCCTGATAGCCCAGCTGCTGTTGCCTCCCTGCTAAAATTACTTTGTATAAAATCCTATTTATGTATGTCATCTACACAACAGAGTAAGTGTCTTGAGCATGGGGACTGTCTTTGTATCTCAGTAACCTATCAGCGCCTAGCATCTTCTAACAGGTATTTAATAAATGCTTGCTAATGGATGATACACACAGCTCTGTTAGAGTACAAGAATGAGAAAAATGAGCAATCACACCAAAGTTGGAAAAGGTTACCTTACCAGAGACACTAAAGCCAGTGGAGTTCCAACCCTATTTGGTTAAGATTGATTCTACCACTGTCAACACACCTGATCAAGGCACACCCAAGTTAAGAGGCAGTAGGCACTTGGATCAGCTCCTGGAGCTGTTGTAGACCCTGAGCTCAGTTCCGCCGGGTGTTTTACACAACTGGAACCTAGAACATAAAAGGCTTAGTGTTGGAGTGTTGAAGGTTATTAGAAGCCTTTTCCTGAGTTCCAACTGCTTATAAGGGGCACTCCCTTTGAGTTCCAGATCTGATGACTATCCAGAGGAAAGTTGTATTTTGTATTCTTTTAATTCTCAAAATACACACACACATATTTAGATATGTACTTATGTACATATGTGTGTGTTTAATGTTCAATTATCAGTTTGAAATTGGAGTTAGTGGTTCATGAACACCTGTGGTTTGTTTTTTTTTTTTATTAAAAATAACAACAAAACCTTCAATCCCCTAGAGTACACTAAATTTAAGCATAACCCCAAATACCCAAGGTCATCCACAGCAAGTCAATGTCAAGGACAGGATTTGAATCTAGTTCTTCTTGACTCTGAGCCAGTCCCTAATGGATGATGCTTTTGTTGGGGAGAAGGGATTTGTATTCAGATATACATATGAATAAATTCTCAGGATACAGATTCAGAAATTAATACAGGGAAATTACAAAATACATAAATAAAAATGAAACAATAACAACAAAAAAACCTGATGTCTTCTGAGTTTTCAAGACTAATGTGATTACCATTACGCCAATAAAGTTTCATAATTTGAGAATTTAAAAGAGACCTTAGAGGGAGCATCATCTAATTTCCTCATTTTGCAGATGAGAAGACTGGAACACAAGGAGTTGAAATGACTTGCTGATATCACAAATAAAAGACTAGAGCCAAGGTCTCTTAGCTTTTAGGTTGGTTGCTTTTTATGCTGTGCTACAGTTGATGAATGGGCAATTGGGCTTTTTTGTCTAATGGTTAGTAGTATGAGCCAAAAGATCACAGATTTAGAGCTGGAAGGAACCACTAAGGACATCAAGTTCAAATCCTTTTATAGATGAGGAAAATAGTCTAGAGAAACAAAATAATACAATTGGAATTTAAATTCAGGTCTCCTGACTCCAAAAACCAGTGCTTTTCTTCTACTCTGTGCTCACTATCTTAATATTTTGCATTTTTCTTTTACTTATACTTCACAGATCTATGATTTCCCTTATATAGAATAGGTATTCCCAAGACATGAAGATCATAATCTCTCTTGGAATGTTCCTGTAATTGAAAAGTTCATCACCCTAAAGCCAATCTTAGGAACTTTTCCACATAAATAGGCTAAGGTGGGACATGAAGTACATGACCATGCCTGTACTTAGCAAAGGCTTAATCCCTGGAAGTTCTATTCAGTGATTTAGTATAATGGAAATGTGCTTAGTCTCCTTTATGAAGGTAGCCAGCTATAAACTAAGAGGGCCAGAATAGTGTTTCTTTTATTAAGAAAAAAAAAAAAGTGAGTTACAGAAAGAATACTCACCACGGTCCATTGATTTACTAGATATAAGTTTAAAATTATTTAAATTACCAAATGAATCAGGCACTTTTGCTTCATAATCACTCTTGCTTTTTGAACCCTAACTTCCCTCAGATCTGACCTCCTCTATTTTAAAGTCTGAAGAGTAACGAAAACGTCTTTTCCACAATTATAACCTCTATATTTCTGATTTCCATAAGTTAAGATTCACATTTCACACACACTCACACACACACACATACACACACCATCGAAAAATTATACAGGTTCCCTTAGGATGCACCTTGATAAAGAACTGAAAGGCACTCACAACACCGGGGCCTAAAGCAGAGATGGACCCCAACATTCTACTGCTCAGGTAACCTCAAAGTGCATGGCGACACGAGCCAGCACCCCTAAATGTCCCACTAAGCACCCAACCCCACAGGGGAGCGCTCCTCTTGGAAAGCGTGGGCTACCTCCACCAGGCCAGATGGAATGAAGATGTAGAGAGATCCCAGAGGACCAAGGTGCCCGCTACGTCTGGAAAGTCTGCAAAACCGGAGGACAGGATACTGGGCACTGGAAATGGGGGGCGGGGAGGGGATCCTAGCAGCGCCCTTGGGAACACGAGGTCGGTGAAGAAGAGGGTGTGGAGTTGCACGGGGGGGTGACAAGTGGGGTCGAGGTGTCCCTGAGCCACGGACACCATCCACCAGGATCAACACTTGGCCGGTGGGACCGAGAAGGCAACTTTCCACCAACTAGTGAAAGAGGGAGCGGGAAGATCCTTAACATAATGGCTAGAGATGAGCATCTTAGTACAGAGCTTGGCACACCGTAGGCGCCTAATTAATGCTGGCTGACTGACTCGGAGTCTCCGGGTCGGGCAGGCCCTAGCCCCGCAGTCTCGTCCCGTCCAAAGGAATCACGCCCGAGAGGACAAGACTGCTAGGAAAAGCGCAGGTGAGCGCCGATAACTTACCCTCCTGACCCTCCCCAGCCCCAGGTCCAGGAGCAGCTATCTTCTCCTTAGCGACTACGCCGGAGCGTCAGTGACAACCACCCGGAAGTCCCAGCAACCATTTCCGGGGTCACGTCCGAGCGGGCGGGAAATCCGCTACTAGAATTCCAAAAGGAGTAGACCTGCTGTAGTCGCTTCTCTGCTTCTGTGTCAGTTTTACGAAGCGCCGCTCTGGAAGCTCAGCTTTGATAGCCAGACTGGGAAAGGTAATGGGCGTCCTCTGAAAAGTATCTCCCTGGTCTCTTCGAGCGGTATTTACGCCCCCTGGAGGTTCGGAGACCCCCTCTTTGGCAGCAGCGTAAGGAAGTTCCCTCCCCTCTCACGGGAATGGTAGTTTCCGTATTTCCAGACCTCCCCTCCCAGTCCCTCCTGCGTTGGTAGGACCGAACTCTAATCCCCGCCCCCACGCTCCTGGGATGGATGTTCCCGGATGCGCTGCCGCCGCCCCTCTCTCTCGGCGGGGACCCAAGGCCCCTCCTCCCGGTCTTTGCGGGGCATCCTCCCGGGAGCCTCCGACTGGAGGAGAGAACTTCGTCAGTCTAAGGCTCCTTGTTATGGGAGGTTGCCCCGCCTTCAGGTGCTGAGATTGTACCATTTCCCACCCTATTTTTTCCTCTCCCGGGAGAAAGAAGTGTGAACCTTGCAGTCCGCGGGGAGGCCGCCACTCTTCCCCCGGCCAGTGGCGTGGGGTGGGCTGGGCTGCCCAGCCCGAGCTCCCGCGCGGGCCGAAACGTGCGTGTCGGCGCCCCGCCAGCTCGGCGTCCCTACAGCTTACCTGCCTGGGGCCCGGGGCCGGGCTCCCATGTCCTGGTGCCTTTTTTTGCCGCGCTGAGATTTGTCTCCGGCCTTGGCCAGAGTTGATCTGGCTCCATGTGCCCCAATGTAGCGCCGGGCAGTCGGGGCTATTGGAAAGTAACTTTGAAGGCGGGCCGTCCTATAAAAGCGTTTAGTGTGTTTCTTTTAGGAAATAATTGAAAGAAAAGCTTAAGCTCTTATTGCCAGACTGCTTTGCGTGCCCTACTCTACTGCGCAGCTGTTCCCTTGCTTTGTTTTTATTTAATGATACGTTTGATTCTCCCCTCCCCCCCAAGACAAGGGTATTTGGGAAGAATGCTTGTCGATTTAGGAGGAGTTAGTGGCATTGTAGGTTATATCCAATACAGTAAGCATTTATTGAGCGCCGCTTTGGGCCGATGAGCATTAGGAATACTATTAGTAAAAAGACAATCCCTGCTTTAAAGGAACTTACAGTCTAATGGAGGGAGAGAACACGCAAAAGGATGGAGGAAAGAGGGTTGGGGGGGCCGCAGTGTGAACCCAGGCCAGGTGCATTTTGTCCCATGGAGTTGAAACAGGTGTGCCATGGAGCCACATTTGGTTTAGGAGTCAGAAAGGCCCCACGAGCTCTGAGTGTCCTGCAATTTTATAAGTTATTGACCAATTGCTTATCTGCATCATTAGAGGGAAAGGAATTTTCACACCTGGAGCTCCCTATGTGTATTAAAACATAGGTTCAGATATCCCCCCCCCCCATTTTTCCCTTAAGTGCGCATTCCTCACCCAAAAACTGGTGAATATTTTGCTGTAGGACTATCTTGGGTGATGAGTGAGGGAAGAAAGTTTTTAACTTAGATGGGGAACTTAGCTCTTCAGTACTTATTTGAACCTTATTATAATACTCGTAAATGTGAAAGCAAGTTGATCTGTTTTCTGAATCCAGATATTCATATACTTTGTCAGGTTTTCCATGATCTTCAGAAAACTGGATCTTGCTCTGTTTTGTGAAGAAAGCTTCCAGCAGAATCATGCTAGAGCAAATCATTAGCAAAACTTGGACTTTTTAGCAAACTAAATACATTTTTTATGCTTTTAAATTATCTTCTATATCTTTCAGCTTAATTTTGACATCTTTTTAGTCTTTGAGGAAATTTTAAATTTTCTATATAGGTGTCTCTGGCAAATACCAAAGAATAAAAACTTGTAAAAATCAATTATACTGTACTTTTTAAGTTCTGCTGTGATACAAATTTTTTTTTCTTGATATCTGATTGCAGGTAAATGTTTATTTTGCTATTTATGATAAAGGAGAAAACCTCTGTGAAACAGACTTGGCAGTATTTCATAAAATTAAGCTAATTTTATTGAACATTCAGTCAAAATACATTTATGTGAAATAGTGGTTTCATTTAACATGAAAAAAAGAATTTTTTTTTGGAATTTTATGCCTTTGTATTGTTTTTCTGAAATTAATTGTCAGCAAATTAAAAACGTTAGAAATCTTAGCTTTATAATAGTAGTGCTGACAAATGTTAAACTAAATAGTGACCCATTTACAAGCAGATCCCATTTCATGCAAGCTGACTTTAAATAAGGTCATTTGAAAAATGATTACTGAATATAATTTAACTGTTACAAACTGTTATGCTGAATTCTCAACTCATTTAAAAAAACTATTAAGGGAGAGATATGGAGCCTTTTATTATTAATAATAGTAATATTAACTGTATAGGATCAATTACTAATAGGAACAAAAAAACAAGTGCCATAAGAACTTTCAAAAAACATATTACTTATCTTAATGGGTTTGGCTCCTCCCTGCAGTAGATTAAATATGTGGTATGGTAGTAGAAGGAGCCCAATCAGCAAGACAGGAGAACTGTTTGGGGTTGAATGAGAGGAAAAAGAGATCAGGGATCTGAGGGAAAGCAGAATATGAGAATATGTGCCTAGAAAGAAGGGAGAGAGAACATCAGAAGGAAAAGAAATAACAATGAAGGACTTAGGGCCAGTCCCCAACAAAGGTGTTAATGGATGATCCGAGCAGCTCAGTGTTTACAAGCTCTTAACGTATGTCTCCCTTCCCCATCTTCCCCACCACAAATTACTTCAGAAATTGAGGTAGACCCCTTTAACTCCCTGGTTGCCTCTTTGCCCACATCTACATCTCAGCAGCCACCACTCCTTGGAACCGTCCCCACTTTGGTCTAACCCACTTTGTTGCCCATCTTATCACCCTCCTGCCCATCAGAATCTGTGCCTGTTCCCAACACCAGGGGCTCCATGCTATGCGAGTTCCATATATTTAAATGACCATAGATTTAAACCTGAAAGGACCTTAGAGGCTTTCTGGTCCAACACCCTTGTCTTACAGATGAAAAAACTGAAACCTGTAGGCATCAAGACAGGTGGCTTCCCCAAATTAAACCTGGGTTCTCTGCCTCCAAATTTAGAAGTCTGCTGCCATCCAACCTATTACCAAGATTTACCATCAGTTATTCTGCTTATAGGAAACCACCTAAAACACAAGATTCCTCATCATAGGTTTTCAGGACCTCAATGCCAGCTACCTGAAGAGCCTCAGTTGTTTGTGGTAATCATAACTTTAGAACTGTTAGCCTGGATTCTATCCATTTGTTTTTTAATATTTTGGTAACTTTCAATATAATTAGTTTCCTTTGTAACGCTATGTGTTTTATACTTTATGCACTTAAAAATACTCTGAAGTGGCTTCATCAGACTGCCAAGAACTCCTGCTTTAGAAGGTCAGGATATAGAACTGAATCCAAAAGCATCTAAACTTTCTGAATGAAATTAAGGTTAGAACTCAGCCTGAGGGTTGAGGTTCTGCAACCTTGCTATAAGGCCCAGTTACTGTAGTCTAAATTGTATATTAATTTGTACCTCTACCACTTTTATATTTTATCTCATAAAGTCAGTTTAAAATACTACAGGGAGCTAACATTTTTTAAAAAGAAAGCAGTTCTAGGAGTTGAATTTAATTTCTAAACCAAATCAAATGTAATTATTATCTATGACCTTTTGAAATAAAAGTCTTTTCTTGCATTTATATCAATTGCATTCATTGCTTAGTATACACTGTTTCATTAAGGAAAGTCAAAAAGATTATTCTCAGGAGATTTTTACATCAAACCAGTCTTACTTAGAATCATGTGCATTAAGAAACTGAATTCTCAGATATAAATGTACAAATTAATTTTTAAGGTCACCTGGATCTCTTTTATGTCTCTTTGCAGAGCACACATCTAATATGTAATACTATATAAAGCATTTTTGTGATGACAGTAATAACAATGCTACATGTTTCTTTCAAGCTTTGTATTTAAAGTGCTCTTTGCTTTAAAGCAAAAATAAGTAGTCTGTTTTTGTCTTTTCCAGCTTCCTAACTGACCTTATGTATGCATTTCCCTTCTCTACCCGGTAACTATAGCCATTCAGTGTAACCACTTGATTCCATCTACAAGTCACCTGTGCCCTTGACCTTTCTCTGTAGCCCTGCTCAGCTAGTTGTCAAGTCGTATTTAACAAGCTAAGTTACCTAAAGACAGAATCACCAATAAGGATTTTTTGTATTGCCTGTTTGTCAAATTTTAACTAGTGAATCTGTTAATACTTAGTTTCAGTCAGCTAGTATCTTTATGCAGCACCTGCTATATGCTAAGCACTTGAGACACAAAGGCAAAAAAAAACCCACATGGTTCTTGTTCTCCAGAAGCTCTCACCTGTGTACAAACAAGCCATATACAGGGTAAACTTGGGGTAGACTCAGAAGGGAGAAGAGCCTAAAGTCTTCTTAAAGCTGAGGCTTGAAAGAAGCTTGGAGGCAAAGATGAAGTAGGGAATTCCAGGCAAAGGGGTGTTAAAAGTAATTATTTGAAATAAAAGGAACCTAAGGATGAAGTTATCTACTATCTTTGATTTAATTTGCAAGGTTAGAATTTGCATATTTAATCAGTTCATCTGACTCATCAGAGGTCAGAGCCCAGGAATGATTTATAGAACTGATTTTTATAACAAGAGAAGAATTTAAAAAAACAAACAGAAACTTGTTTTGAACATAAATTTATTTGGACAAGGCAGGACACATGACTGGTTTACTTAGGTTCTATCCCAGAAGTCCTTACCCTACCTACAACCTTTTGTAACTAGAAAGCATAGTGGAAGAGAGAACTTGTAGTCAATAGTTTAATCACACCTTCCTCTTTCCCCAGCCCCCATCTTCCTTAGAAGGTTCCATTAGTCAGCTTATACTCAAGGGGGAAAAAGGGGAGCTTATTCACTAAGACTGGAAAGAAGAAGTATGCCTAATCTTTATCTAGCTGCCAGAAAGGGGAGCTTAGCCTCTGATCAACCTCCTTCTGCTAGGAAAGGGAAACAGCCTTTAAAAAGAGTAATCCTATGATTATTTTATTATATCTTACTCAAAATTATCTGTTACTAAATGATAAAGTCTTCTTTATTTATTAAATCTCTAGGTAACCTAGACTTAAGAGACTGCTTTAGCTGTTAGGGCTAACTTTTCCTAAAGAAAGAAGTTTAATCCTATTATCAAACTAAAAATAAATCAAAGTAATCAATACTAATTGATTTCCTTTTCATTTCCCCCCTTTGATCCAAAGAAAAACATTTCCTTATGGATCACTTGAGCCACAAATCAAACTTCTGGTGGTCTCTGGCTTTAACAATCTCTCTTTAGAAAGGTCTGGGTGTGACTGTAAAGTCCTGGCAATTTCTCCCTTTTCCACTAAGAAATCTTTAGAAGTCTGCAAAACAGTGGAAAAGGAAGCAGGAGCTCCTTCCTTAAGTAAAGGGGATTCTTTAATCAATGTATCAATTGGTGATCCTGTTCTGACCTTTTTGAATATCTATTCCTACTTACAGACATTTTTCCCCTTAAGCTGGAGTAGTTTCTCCTATTAGCTTGGTGATAACACATTTATCTTTTTTTTTTTTTTTAAGCACAAAAAGTATGTGGACGTGATTTGGAGTGGTTTGGTGGAGATGGTAACATGTCTGTGGGGCCAAAAAACAGTTTGTCATACCTGATTATTCAGTCTAGGTATGTGCCCAGTTATTACATATACATATTCGTTACTCAGTTGTGGCATGAGAGGGTTTATGGGCCATAGTGCTAGGACTGAAGGCAATGATAAAATTTCAGAAAATGAGTTGACTGTCCTACAAATTCAATTCTTATTACCTATGGCTGGCACATAGGCAAAATTTTCATGGGGCAGTCCTCTTTAGTACAGAAGTAATGGCACATGGAGAAAAGAAAACAAAGTCCTTTGAATTCCACAGGTTCACTGAAAATCCTTGATAGAGATGAAAAAGTTCAAAGATGTCTTCTGTACTGCTGCACCACTCTTGAATTCTGTTATCCTGCTTTGTAATTGTAGGAGGTAACATGTATATTTCTGGAACAAGTCATATTCTTAGGACAGCTCTGAAGGGGCTTATTCTAGATTTTCTTCTCAGGTTCCAAGAACATGTAGAAAGATGTAATATAAACTTAGTATAAAATAGAACTATAAGAAGAATCATCACATTAAGAACATAAAATTCACCTGAAACTTGAGAGAATTTCAGTGGTCACATCATGAGGCCCTGAATTGGAAAGTCTTTCTCTTAAAATTAACAAATAGATGCTTCACATTGGGAAATAATTTCACCTTCACAATTATCATTGCAATTTTACATGTAAAATTCTTAATCCAATTTTGAAAGTTGTGTCAAATCTCACTAAGTTGCACTGATTCTCCCTTCATTAGGATATTATTATATTAACATAGTGAAAAGCTGTTGTATGACTTCATATAAACTACTCTATCAATTATCTCCATGGTCTGTATTTTTTATGATTCAAATGACAACTCAAAATGATTCCTCACAATATCTATTATTTATTCTAAAGTCAGTAATAGGGTTTATCTCTCATGTTTATTGTAATGAAAAAATGAGACATCATTTTATACTTGGCTTTATCAATGGAATTTGCCATGTGAGAAGAAAGTCATTAGTTCTTGTTGCTTTCTGGTATAAATCATAGGCAGCCAATTGTATGATAGGATGACACAGCCAGGGTCAGAATTAACTAGAAAGGGAAATGTATGGGAAATCGAGTCAAGAGGATCCTTTCTTTAGTTTTCTTAAGCTTGCTCCCTCCCCCCAACTGTTCCTGGGGAAAGATATCCACTGGTGGGAGTTCACAGGTGCCACTTCAATTGGGCTACTGATTTACATATATATATATGTATGTATACTTAAATGATGAACCTTATAAGCCCTATGTGATGGCCTTACAAGAAGTCGGGCACTTATACCGGAAATCAAAACTTAGAAGTTTACCAAATTAAAGTCCCACAAGATTCTGCCTTATATAACAAAACTTCATTAATAATATGCCATGGCAGGATATAATTATTGTGTACGTGTGACAATAATCATAAACACTTGGTTCAAATTCATATAGTATTCATTAACAGATAAAGTTTTCATTTATTCATTATAGTTGATGCAGGCAAAATTCACTGTATATGTTCCTGTCCTAAAGTATATATACATAAAAACATTTTAGATTTTAAAACTTCCCTCTTTGTCTACTCTGTAGAAAGTATGAAAGAAGAAGTTCATCTGGCTATTTTAGGTTGGCTTCAGAATACTGCTTGCCATAACAGAGTCATTCTAAGTCCTAGAAAAAGCTTTAACCCACTGAGTCATTGAAGGGAGCATCTATCACAGGGAATGATGGAGCAGTAAGCTGGTTGGTTGAATGTGAGTAAGTTGGACAAGTACCACAGAAACTAAATTCTGGAGTTTTAAGTGAATACAGTGATCACTAGTTTACACATAGTGAAAAGACAGTTCAAAAATGTAACTTTATTACATACTAATTACTACAGATATATATATATGTATATATCATAATTTTCTAAATTATTTCAAATAAAATTCATTTTAAATAAAATTAACTCTTTTAAATAAAAATTAACTCTTAAATTTCCTACTTTAACTAGTTCCTTAAACTCCAGCACTACAGAGTTTCACAACACTATCAGCAGGACTAGTCATAAGGTCCCAAACAAAGATCTCTTAGGAATATTTAACCACACTTTTTTCCCCAACAGTAAGTCATTTACTACTATTATTGCTTTTTAAAATTTAAAACAAAAATACTTCATTAAATATTAACAGTTTCCAAACCTATTTGTCACATTCTATAACAGATACACTTACGATCTAACAGGTTTTTTTATAAGAGACATTTTTGCATACCCAATATCAAATATTTAAAACATGAAACTTATTACAAGTCAGATGACAATAATTCAATGGAATCTGTTGTAAAATTATGTTACAGGGAAAATAATTTATCATCTCTTCTTTGTTTTTTATTAATCAAATCTAATGACAACCAAAATCCAGTATAGAGTTATCCAGCATGACGTAATTAAAGACAATTAAAGAGGTACCAATAGTTCCTTTATATTGTGATACCACATGCTAGGGTTTTTTGTTTTTGTTTTCTAGTTCTTAAAGTTTACTTTAAAGAATTTCAGAGGCCTGCTTTCTGTAGTACTTTAGAATGTTCAATTTTTGATTTCTCAGTTATTGCTTGAACCACTTGCTAACTTACACTGTAGGGTAGTTATAAATAATTAAGACTGAAGTCTTACTCTTTATTTTATTTTATTTTATTTTAGTTTTTTGCTTTTTGGAGGGCAGTTGGGGTTAAGTGACTTGCCCAAGGTCACACGGCTAGTTTTTCTTGTGTTAAGTGTCTGAGGCTGGATTTGAACTCAGGTACTCCTGACTCCAGGGCCGGTGCTCTATTCACTGCGCCACCTAGCCGCCCCAGTCTTACTCTTTAGGAGGCTAACTTGGTGGAAAATATAACTCATTGAATATTTAATAGTTTTTGAACAATCTTACCATATTTTAGCAATATAAGATACTAAATTTGCTTTGGCCAAATGATATCAATTTAGTCTCCTTCAAAGTAACTTTACCCAAGCATTGTTACAAATTCTGGTTGACGATTTTCAGACCTCTTACTAAATCACAAGAATTGAAGGCAAAAGGCACTATTCACTTCAATAACTCAATAGGGAAGTAGCCTCTCTAAAATAATTTTACAATATCTAGAAAAACTTCACATAACAATATCTTTTTAAAAGTGTATTTTCCTAGTTAAAAGAGAATTCACATTACCAATTATATGTCTAATATTCTTTCAAATTCCACAATACAAGAAAACTGGGAATCTAAAGAATAACTTCAGAAACCTGGAAAGACTTACATGAACTGATGCTAAGTGAAATGAACAGAACCAGAACATTGTACACAGTAATAACCACAGTGTTTGATAACTGCCTTTGTTAGAGTTAGCTCATCTCAGTAATGCAATGCTCACAATTCCAAAAGATTGTAGATAGAACGTGCTATCCATATCCAGAGAAAGAGCTATGGAATCTGAATGTAGACTGTAGCATTCTGTTTTTCTCTTGTTTTCTTTCTCATGGTTTTTCCCTCTTGTTCTGATTTTTTTCATAACATTACTGCTGTGGTAGTATGTTTACTGTGATTACATGTATGACCTTATCAATTTGCATGCCATCTTGAGGAGGGGAAAAATTTAGAACTAACAATCTTGTAACAGTTAATGTTGAAAACTAAAAATCACTTGATATTTTAAAGGAAGGGAAAAGAATATTCAGCTAGATAAAATCTTAACTTACTCCTCTTAAAAAATCATCCACGTTGTTTTTTTATTCTTTATACTAAGCATTTTAAAATCAATTAAATCCTCCAACAACCATGGGAGGTAGGTGTTGGTGGTGTTATTGTTAGGATTATTAGCCCCTTTGGACATAGGAAGACAGATCAGATTTTCTAATACACTACCATTGCAAAATTTTCAAATCAATCAGTTCTTAATTTATAATTACTAGTGACAAAAACTAAACCTCATTTCTCACAAGGGTCCATTATGTTTAGTTGGCTCATTAAAAAACAAGTGGTGATACCCACAGCCCCCATAATTGCTTCCTTATTACTTTGAATTGCCCAAATCAATTCCTTTTGTTTTTCTAATTTAACCCTACTAGTATATCTTAAGGCATTATTTTTTGGTCTTTTTTTTGGAGGGCAGGCGTGGTTAAGTGACTTGCCCAAAGTCACTTAGCTAGTGAGTGTGTCAAGCCTTGGAGGCCGGATTTGAACTCAGGTCCTCCTGACTCCAGGGCTGGTGTTCTATTCACTGCGCCACCTAGCCACCCCATCTTAAGGCATTTCTAAAAAAATTTACCCAGATCCTTTTTTATTTTATTTTATTTTATTTTTTACGTTTTCAGGAATTTTAATGCCACTGTTTAGGGAATGGGGAACAGTCTAGTTTGATTAGAATATAGGATTCATAAAGGTTATGTAATATATATTTTTTTAATTTTAATTTATTTTCTTGGTTACATCATTCATTTCCACAAGGTTTTGAGTTACAAATTTTCTCCCCTTTTTGTCCCTACCCCCCAGCCCAGAACATTGATCCCACTGTAAGACCCCTCCCACAATCTGTTCCCTTTTATGCCCTCCTCCAACACCTCTCTAGCTTTCCAGCAGGGCAGGGAGGGGCTCCCTGCCCCCGTCCCTGTATGTATTATTTCCCAGTTGCA
>CM053594.1:338669057-338709961 GCA_028646575.1 Pseudocheirus occidentalis | reverse complement strand
CTTGGCAGCCTGTAATATTTTCTCCTTGGTGTGGGGATTCTGGAACCTGGCAATTACATCTCTAGTCAAAAGGCCGGGATATGGTGACTCACACAGTCTGGGGACATCCACTGGGTCTGAAGGGCTCCATCTACAAATGGGTAGGGCTTTTTATCTCCTTAGGTGCCTATATAAGCACGTCAGGAGGCCCAGCATTCAGAATGTTTTAACTTCACAACTTATAACTAAAAAGGCCACCTAGTTTTCACCAAAGTAGTCCTATAGTTTTAAGCAAAAGATAATATTCATTTATTAAGTCCTTTATTTAGTAAATCCTTAATTCAGTCACCTGTAAGGAGGTAAGCCTCCTTAATTGACACAAAGTAAAAAGGTCAAAGGCCATCCACCCCTAGGTTACAATTAAGTTACAGTATCATCAGTCACTACCAAGTAACCTTTTAAGGTGTAGTGGAAAGTACAAAAGCCATTCATCCCTAGGTCACAAGCAAGTTACAGTCTTACCAGTCAGCATTAAATTCCCAAGGAAAGGTCTTTTCATCTTGACTTGAGGCAGACTCTTGGTTTCTATGGTCCCAGCTCCTGCTCAAATCTAACCAACTTCCACCTGAGTTCAAAGGCAGACAGCTCTCGATTCCTTGTCCAACTCTTCATACAGTTCCTGTTCCATATTGAAGCTCATAGTGTCTAATCCACCTCAGTTCCTTCAGAGTTTCTGTTTCTGGGAAGACAAAGCTTAACCAAGCCACAATAGCATTCATGTACATTACCAGCATCCGCATCAATTCACTTTCTGCTTGTGAAATCAGCATAGACTGGAAACAGACAAAGTACTAGCACCACAGTCATGCTTCCTCAGTCTTTGATGGCTCTGGTTGGCCCTCAGAAGTCTTTGGCAGCTCCCAGAAGTTGGTAGCTCCTCAGCCAGGTTCTGGGAAGCTCTCAGCAGAAGTTCCCAGAAGAAAGGTCTCAGTAGAAGCTCCAGCTGGCTCTCGGAAGAAACTCCGCTACCATAAACTCCGTTCTCAAAATCAGCATCACTTTCTCCAGCCTGGGCCTCACCTCCACGTTGCTTGCTCCAAGACATTCTGACTCTGCAGCTTGTGCTTTTCCTTATACAAGGTATTAGCTCCTCCCTCTTCCACCCCCTTCCTGTTACATCAGGAAGTCCATTCCACTGTGGGATTCACAAGTTCTGGGTCTTAATACTTGACACAATCATGATCTTAGAACTTAGTACCAAGTACCTATTAGCTTGCCAATACAAGGGAATCTTCAAATTCCATTACTATTACATGTGCTGACCTCATTGTTCTAGGTCTGTGAAACCTGGACAGTCTACCAGCGCCATGCCAGGAAACTGAATCACTTCCATTTGAATTGTCTTTGGAAGATTCTGAAGATCACCTAACAAGACAAAGTACCAGACGCTGAGGTACTTTTACAAACTGAAGTGTCAGGTATTCAAATTCTACTGCAGAGAAAGAAACTCCGAAGGGCTGACTGTTGTCAAATGCCAAATGTACATTTGCCAAAAAGATTATTTTATAGAAAACTCGTACAAGGCAAGTGCTCACGTGGAAGTCAGAAGAAGTAACACAAGCACACTCTCAAGTTCTGTCTAAAGAACTTCAGAATCAGTTGTGAGTTATGGGAGACACTGGCATAGGAACCTTCCCAGCATGATGTGCTCACATAAGCAATGTGCCATCCTCTGTGACCAAAGAAGAATTACAGTAGCTCAAAAGAAATGTGAGGTGTGCAAATTTAGAGACATCTCCACTCTAAATGTTTATATGGACTATTTATGCCCACCCCATGGTAGTGCCTTAAGAGCTTGAATTGGTCTGATTGTCCCAGTTGGTGTGAGTGCAAGCAAGGTAGGATTTTTGTTGTTTTTTGGGTTTGGAGGGGGTTTTTTGGAGCTCAGTTTGCTAGGCTTATGTAAACATCTGAAGGATTAATCTCCTTTGAACCCTGGTAATTCACAGCTGTCTGAGTCAGGTAGATTTTCACACCTTATGTGCTGAACCAATCAGGTACCCAGTAATACTATATATAGAGAGCATTAAGAAAACAAGCATGAAGAAGAAAACTAGCAGCAGCAACAGGGACTCATCAGACAGCAGGAACTCACTAAGCAGCAGGGAACTTGCATAGCGAAGAGACCTCTGATAGCAAAGAGGAGATTTCTGGTAGATAAAGAGTGGATGTGTACTAGCAGCCCTCCTGTGGTCAGAATCTGTGAAGACTAAGGAAAATATGGAGTTTAGTGAGACTGGGATAGGTGTCCCCTGTTTCTCAGTTATTGTGTTATTTTTTGGGGTTTTTTGGTTTTTGGTTTTTGGTTTTTTTGGTAGCTAAAGCTACAAAAGGAGCCAGAGAAGTTTCTTTAGAATTTCTGAGAGCAGAGGCTATGGCCTGAGGCAGAACTTGAATGGAGTTGCCCTGCCCCAAGTTGTGCCCGAGGTTTGGGGGCCCTGGAAATGTGCTGTACCTGGAAGCTAGGTCTGAGGGATCCTTCCCTATGTAAGGCTAGGGAGGATGAACTGCCCTGGAATTGGGGTGGTGCATGCCAGAGACAGAAACTGGGGGCAGGAACTCCTGGAGCCTGCTGTGTCTGGACCCAGGCAGTAGCAGGGAGAGCTTGGAATGGAGTAGTCCCTTCCCCCATGAAGTTAGAATTGGAACAGGAGCAGAGAGCTGTCTGCATTGGGACTCTGGCAGGAGCCAGGAGTGGTAGGTCCATAGACCTGCAGAAGAAGGAACCACAGGGCATGCAATGTGGCCCTAGGTCAAAATGAAAACTTTGCAGCAAGACAGGAGCAGAAAGCATGCCTTCTTGCCGTGTTCCTCTGGGATAGTTTGGGAGTTATCTATGGTGGGATGAGGAAAGTGCCAGAGACCTACCCTGTTGGCTTCATCACCCACCTGCCGCTCTGGACTTGGAAGCTGAGGCTGCAGCAGTGTTAAGACTTGGTCTCTTTGGCTCATTCAAGCATCTGTGCGCCTGAGTATGCCAGTTGGGAGCCTGTAACAGTAGCATGGAAAGAACACACCCCCAAGAAGACTTTGAGGATTTGGGCACTCTATGTGGATTGAGGGGATTGTAACCTTCTGTGACCTAGGGGTGGAGTGGATTGTATTCTCTGCTACTCCTGGCAATGTTTTGCACTAGGGAAGACCCTGGCCTGGGACACCCTGATTATATAAGAAGCATTTTGAACAGTACCTGAGTGAGAGGAGTTGGTTGCTTATTCCCCAAAGATTTTGGCCCCCCAAGGAATGTATAAGGTGTGTATGGGCGGCATGCTGTATTGAATTCTGAATGTAGTGATAAATGCTGTGTTCCGTGTTACATACTGAATGTTGTTAAATACTCAATGACATGTTTTGTTTAAGGCCATGTAGCAACCGTGGGTAAAAGGTTGTTATGTTGTTAGAAATTGTGAATTAGTTTCTTGAATAAGGTTTAGTTCTGAATAGAGTGCTTATTATACTGTGTGATTGGATCCTTAAAGTATCTCTTATCTCATTGCTGATATGGTCAAACATACTATACCTTAACCCCTACATAGTGATGTCATTTTGGTCTTCTTTGAACACCAAGGACAACCACCACCAACCAATATTTCTTTAGACATTTAGTTCTATCTGTATTTGTTTGAAAAATGCTTTATAATTATGTTCACGTAGTCCCTGGGTTTGTCTTGGTAAGTATTTTATATTGTCTGCAGTTATTTTAGATGGAATTTCTCTTTCTGCCTCGTCCTGCAGGGTTTTGTTAGTAATCTGTAGAAATGTTGATGGTTTTGTGGGTCTGTTTTATATCTTGCAATTCTGCTAAAGTTGTTCATTGTGTCAGCTTGATTTTTAGCTGATTGTCTAGAGTTCTTTAAATATACCATCACATTATCAACAAAGAATGATATTTTTGTTACCACACTGGCTATTTTTATTCCTTCACTTTCTTTTTCTTGTCTCATTGCTGAGTATTAATCACATAGTATTGAATAATAGTGATGATGATGATGATGGGCATCCTTGCTTCATCCCTGATCTTATTGGGATGACTTCAAGTTTATTCCCATTAAAGATAATGCTTGCTTTTGGTTGGAGATAGATACTACTTGTCATTTTAAGAAAAACTTTATTCCTGTGCTTTCTAATGTTTTTTACTAAGAATTGTTGTTAATGGTTGTCAAGCTTTTTCTGTATCTTTTGATTTAATCATATAATTTTTTGTTGTTTTTGTTATTGATATGGCCAATTATGCTTATATTTTTCCCAATGTTGACATATTTGATATTATTGGCATATTTCACAGTGGTAGCATGAATATATAGTATCTGTCCTGCTTTCCTGGTATAAATCTCATCCAAATGTAGTCTATGATCTTTGTGATGTATTGCTATAATCTTCTTGCTAGTATTTTATTTAAAATTTTTACATCAAGATTCATTAGGGAAATTGGTCTATAGTTTTCTTTCTTTGTTTTTGCTCTCCCTGGTTTCGGTTTTAACACCATGTCTTAAACAACTTGATAGGACTCCTCTTTAACTCTTTTTTTCAAATAATCTTTATAGTATTGAGATTCATTGTTACTTTAATTATTTTGTATAGAATTACTTATAAATCCACCTAATCCTGGTGATTTATTTCTGAGATAGCACATTGATGGCTTGTTCGTATTTTTTTTTAATGAGTTTATTTAAGTATTCTATTTCCTTTTTCGTTATTCTGGACAGTTCATATTTTTATGAACATCCAACTAATTCACTTAGATCATCAGTTTTACTGGCATATGATTGGGTAAAACAACTAATAATTGCTTTAATTTCATCTTCATTGATGATAAATTTACCTTTTAAATTTTTGCTATTAGTAATTTGTTTTTCTCCATTTATTTTATCAAAATAACCAGGGATTTCGCTATTTTATTTGGGGGGGGGGGGTTACCATAAAACCAGTTCCTAGTTTTATTTATTATTTTTTTAAACTTTCAATTTTATTAATATCTCCTTTGAGTTTCAGAATTTTCATTTTCATGTTTAATTGGAAATTTTTAATTTGTTCTTTTTCTGTGTGTTTTTTTTTAGTTGCATGCTATTCATTGATCCGTTCTTTCTCTTACTGATGCATCCATTTAAAGGTATACATTTTTCCCCTAAATACTGCTTTAGCTGCATCCTACAAATACTGGTATGTTGTCTTATTGTCGTCGTTCTCTTTATTGAAACTACTGATTGTTTCTGTGATTTGTTCCCTGACCCACTCATTCTTTACCTTTTAATTTCCAATCAGTTTTAAAACTATGCTTCTATAGCCATTCATGGAAGATAATTTATATTACATTATTGTTTGAAAAGGATGCCTTTGACATTTCTGCACTTCATTATTTTGTTTGTATGACCTGCCATATGGTCAGTTTTTGTGAAAGTGACACATACAGCTGAGAAAAAGGTTTATGCCTTTCTATTCCTATTCCGTTTTTCCCAGAAATCTATCATACCTATTTTTTTCTAAGATTATATTCATCTCCTTAACTTGTTTCTTATTTATTTTATGGTTAGATTTATCTAGCTCTGAGAGGGGAAAGTTGAGTTCCCCAATTAGTATAGTTTTACTATCTATTTTCCTCCTAGAATTCATTTAGTTTTCTTTAAGAATTTGGATGCTATGCCATTTGCTTTTCCTTTTTTCTTTATTAAATTTCTTTAAATTGAGTTTTCGACATTGACTTCCATAAAATTGAGTTCCAAATTTTCTCCCCATTTCTCCCCTCCCCTCACCCCAAGAGGGCATGTAATTTGATACAGGATCTACATATACATTCATATTAAACCTATTTTCACATTAGTTATGTTGTAAAGAATTAGAACCAATGGGAGAAACCATGAGAAAGAAGAAACAAACAAAAAAAGAGCGAATAATATGCTTTGATCTGCATTCAGACTCCATATTTCTTTTTCTGGATGTGGACAGCATTTTCCATTAAGAGACTTTTGGAATTGTCCCAGAGCTTTGTATTGCTAAGAGATAAGTCTATCAAAGTTAGTCATCACACAATGTGACTTTTATTGTGTACAATGTTGTCCTGGTTCTGCTCACTTCACACAGTATCAGTTCATGTAAGTCCAGATTTTTCTGAAGTCTGCATGCTTTTTTTTAATAACATAATAGTATTCCGTTACATTCACATACCACAACTTGTTCAGCCATTCCCCAGCTGATGGGCACCTTCTCAATTTCTGGTTCTTGACCACCACAAAAAGAACTGCTATAAATATTTTTGTACATGTAGGTTCTTTTCCCATTTGTATGATCTCTTTGGGATACAGACCTAGAAGTACTATTGCTCAGTCAAAGGGTATGTACATTTTTATAGCCCTTTGGGCATAGTTACAAATTGTTCTCCAGAATGATTGGATCAGTTCACAACTCCACCAACAATGAATGCATTAGAGTTGCAATTTTTCCACATCTCCAGCATTTATCATTTTCCTGTTTTGTCCATGTTAGCCAATCTGATAGGTATGACATGGCACCTAGGAGTTGTTTTGATTTGCATTTCTATAATCAGTAGTGAGTTAGAGCATTTTTTCATATGTCTATAGATAGCTTTAATTTCTTCCTCTGAAAATTGCCTCTTCGTATCCTTTGACTATTTATCAATTAGGGAATAATGACTTATATTCTTATAAATTTGACTCAGTTCTCTCTATATTTTAGAAATGAGGCCTTTATCAGAGTCACTGGTTGTAAACATTCATTCCCAGTTTTCTGCTTCCAACTCTTAATCTTGGTTGCATTGCTTTATCTCTTTTAATTGCTTTTGCTTTCTTTGAGATCTTGATTTCTATTCCTGCCTTTTTTAACTTTAGCACAAGCATAAGAGATTCTGTCCCACCCCTTATTTTAACTCTGTGTGTATGTCTTTCTATTTCACTTGTGTTTACTATAAACAACATACTTTTGGATTCTTGTTTCTAATCCTTTCTGCTGTTTCCATTTTATGGACAACTTCATCCCATTCACATTCATACTTATAAATTACTAACTCTCCATTTCTCTCTATCCTATTTTCTTCTGTTTATCTTTCTCTCCTTTTATCCATTCCCTCCTCTGAAGTCTGTTTTGATTCTAATTACTGCCTTCCTTTATCACCCTCTATTTCCTCTCCCCCCCCCCTTTTATCTCCTTCCACTCCTAGTTCCCTCCTGGATAGGGTAGATTTCTATATCCAGTTTGGGGGGGGGGGGCGGGGCTGCATGTGTTTTCTCTCTTTGAACTGATGGGGTTCAGGCTCTGGGAAACCCCTTGAACTCTGATTTAATCTTCCCACTTGATGAGACTTTTGTCTGAGGCCATAAGCCTTTCATTATTGCTAGGCCCAAATCTCTTACTTTTAACCTAGCCTTAGCCCTTCATTGTCCAGCTGTTTCTCCACCCTCTGTCCTATCAAAATATCTGTACCCAAATCTGTTGTCCTTAAACTAACCTAGCCTTCCATTTTCTACCCTCCTGGTAGTCTTCAGCTATAGTCTTCAGCTATTTCCCACCTTTAATCCCATTTCTGGAGTTTGATCTCAGTCCAGTCAAGAATGTCCTTAGACTCCTCCTCAAACTCCTCCTTAAGACCCTCCCCAAACTCCTCCTCTAGACCACCCCCTAGATCCCTTCCACAATCTTTCTGTATATAGGATCCATCTTGCCTCCACGAAGGTGCTGAAACTCAATCTAGCACAGATTCATTCTGTGTCAGATTGTTCTGGCCTGCTAGTCAATACAAGCTCACAAATACTTAGGCTCCTTAAGAATCTACCCATTATGGCAAATCTTTAATAAACTTTGTTTTTCTTTGGCTCAGAGAAGGCTTGAATCGAATTCATTTGGGAGGACCCAGCATGTTGATATTTTGGGGTCTCCAGCGCCATGAAACCCCCAAACCCTAACAGAGCCAGTTTAGATGAGTGAGGTACAAGTGTTGCCCGCCCTGTCACCATTTTCCCTTGCATTATAAATGTTCTGTCCTTTACGTCCCTTTTATATAAAGTAATTTTCCCCATGTTTTCCTCTCCTTTCCTCCTCTCAGGCATCACTCTTACTTTCCCATTCTTTTTTTTTTTTTAAGATTATCTCAATATAATTGATGCCCTCTCTCTGTGTAGAATCCTTCTAACTGCCCTAATAATGATAAAGTTCTTGGTACATATATCTTCTTCCCACATAGAAACAGGTTAACTTTTTGAGTCCCTTATTATTTTACTTTCATATGTACCTCTTCTTGCTTTGCTTCTCTTGAATCTTATATTTGAAAGTAATATGTTTTCTAATCAGCTCTGGTCTTTTCATCAGGAATGCTTGAAAGACTTCTCTTTCTTTAAATATACATTTTTTTTCCCCTAGATTATACTCATTTTTACTGGGTAGGCCATTCTTGCTTATAATACCTAGAACAGGTATTACCCTTCTTGAATATCATATTCTATATCCTCCACTCCTTTGACATGGAAACTTCTAAATCTTGTGTGATGATGACTCTGACTCCATTATATTTGACTGATTTCTCTCTGGCTGCTTGAAGTATTTTCTTTTTGAACTAGGGGAGCTCAGGGATTTGGCTATAATATTCCTGGAAGTTTTCATTCTGGAATCTCTTTCAGGTAGTGATCCGGGGATTCTTTCAGTTTCTGTTTTGCCTTCTGGTTTGAGGATGGGGGGGTGGTAGTTTTCCTTGATAATTTCTTGAAATATGATGTCTGGGCTTTTTTTTTTTTTTATCATGGTTGGCTTTTAGGTAGTCCAATAAATCTTAAATTATGTCTTAATCTATTTTCCAGGTCAGTTGTTTTTATGATGAGAGAGTTCGCATTTTCTTCTGATTTTTCATTCTTTGGATTTAGATTATTTTTAACATCTCATAGAGTCATTAACTTACATTTCTGGTTTTTTTTTGTTTTGTTTTGTTTTTTAAGAAATTGGTTTGCTTTTTGTTGAACAGTCAATTATGGAGGGTGGAGCACACTGGCTTGATATTGTTCCGAGACACTTAGGTTTAATTAAGAAGACATAATAATCTATATACAATTTCAGTTCCTATTAGATTTTAATATTACATTATTTATAGGCCCTTCTTTTCCCAACTCGGGATGAAAATGCATAGACATGTACCCTGTGACTTGAGGGTCAGTTGTGAAGTAAAGCTGTTTTACCAGTGGAGGAGTCCAGCTCTTCCAGAGGGTATTTTCTTCAGTAAACGTTTGTACCTCATGAGTTGCATTTCTTTACCTAATTTTTCCTCGGCCACTCTTATTTGATTTTTAAAATAATTTTTGAGCTCTTCCAGGAATTACTGTTGGGCTTTTGTCCCATTCACATTTTTCTTGGAAGCTTTGCTTGTAGTTATTTGACTGCATTGTCTTCTTTTGAGTTTGCCTCTTGTTCTTCCCCATCACCCAAGAAGATTTTTATAGTCAGGTTCTTTTTTTCTTTCCACACTTTTCTCACACTATTTCTTGATTTTGAACTTTATGTTAAAGTTGGTCTCTGATCAGGGAATGGGCAGTCTGTGAAGCTTTAAGCTTTTCCCACACTGTTGTTTCCAAATTGGGATTTGAGAGTTTTCAAGTGCTTCCAAGGTGATGTGATCTGGGAAGAGTTGTGGTCACTGCATTGACTTGGTTTTAAGGATGGATTAGGCTTTGGAAAAGATGTTTAAAAGGATTTCAGACTAGGACTCTGATTAAGTAATGATAAGGTTTTCTGTTGAGGTAGAATTACAGATTCTAACCTAAGTGCTAGACCAATTATATTTTGAATGTATAGCTTATTGACTATATATAAGCTATATATTGGATATATAGCTTAAGTTAGGAGAGAGAGGGAATAAGCCTTTATTAAGGACCTACTATTTTATAAACATTATCTCAGCTGATCCTCCCAACAACCCTCATCCTCATTTAATTGAAGAATCTGAGTTGAATAGATTAAGCTAGCAGGATTTGAACTGAGGTTTTCCTGAGTTCAGGCCCAGCCCTCTATCCACAGTACCACCTTTCTGGAGAACAAAGCAGACTAAGGGTGTACCCTTATGTTCCTTCAGTCCTCTACTTTCACACTAAAGCCAGACTCTTTAGAATGGCTTTGAATTAGAGGCTTTCCAGTGTTCCAGGGCATGATATAATTAGCACAATGTCATCTACAAGGAGGAATCTGAAGGACCTGACCATCTTTTGGCAATACTTTTTTTGGGGGAGGGGAGGGCATTTGGGGTTAAGTGACTTGCCCAAGGTCACATGGCTAGTTTTTGTGTTAAGTGTCTGAGGCTGGATTTGAACTCAGTTACTCCTGACTTCAGGGCCGGTGCTCTATTCACTGCACCACCTAGCCATCCCGGCAATACTTTTTTAACTTGAAGTTTTTAATTGTATCTCGTCCATGACAATTTTGAGTCCATTTAGTAAAACTGTGCCTCACTTGATACAGATTAATTTCCATAGGGTCATCCAAAACAAGATCAGCTCTATCATGACTTTCAAAGTATATTTTGAAATACATGTGGGAGATAGCTGGCTTTGAAAATAACCTTCCAAGGCATTGTTTTGCCTAATCAAATAAGTTTTTACCTAATCACATTTTTTAAGTTCAACAAACAAGCTTAATAAAATCTTGTATCCTCTTTATCTTTTAATCAATTATGTGATGATAACGATATTGGGTGTGCTGTGGAATATAATTTGCAAAAGACTTTCTGTTGCTGTAATTCTGGATATCCTCCTGAACAACAAAGATTATTCTCATGGAGAGTAGTAAAGTACACATATGACTTAGTAATTAAAAGGATCATCATAGATGAAAAGCTAGAAAAGACCTCAAGCCATCTGGTCCAAATGTGGCCCATTACAGATAAGGAAAGCCAGGCCTGAAAAGGTTAGGTGACTTGTCTGTGTATACAGGCAGCAAGCATTGAGCATTGCTTCTTTTCTGCTTACCTTAAAATAAAATTCATTTATGTTCATGTTTTGTTTTGCTGTGCCAAGTTTGGCCCCAAAGAAGAGATATGAAGGTGCTCCCTCCTTCCCTTCTTTGCATATGTTTAGAACTATGGGTATGAATCTAGATATAAATAATTGGTGTGCTATTAATTTTATTCCCTCTTTTCTCTTTATTTTTTCATTAGAAAAGTTGGTTCTTAGAAGAGGGGTGGGAGTAGGTAGACATTTGGAAATGAAGGATTTTGCTAAATCAAATTGTATCAGTACAACTTTTTAATATAAGAAAAGTAAAAATTTTTAGAATTTTAGAAGGAATATCTTTCGTTGTTTAGGTGTATTAGGCCCAGATACTGCTTTAAAAGCTCATTTTATTGTCTTTAAAATATTACTGCCTAGTCTACGGCAGTTAAATCCTAATACACGCCTCTGGTGATAGATACTATTAGTAATTTTATTAGTAGTGGAAAATTAAGCAAACAAAAAAAATACTGTTCTTTTTATCACTATTACAAAGACATTGCCCTTCCTTGTTATTATTACTTAGCTTGTCACTTGAAAAAACCTGTCATTTGTATCCATCTTTCTTCAAGCACAGATTTAGGATGGGAGCCATATAATGTACTAAACACTTGGGGAGGAAGAAGTAAAGTGTTCGCAAAAGTCAGTGACCAGGGAATTGGGGATAGCCCCTTTGTCTGTTTTAATAAGTGAACTATTTATATAAATTTATATATTATAGTTTTTTGAGTTCCTTTACATGCCTATATGTGATGACATGTATATATATATTTCCCTAAGAATTTTTAGCACAAAATAAGTACTCTAGATACATAATATTTCATGAACCTGAATTTGTCTTCACTAGTTTTTTTTTCTTTTTAACACAGGTAGAAAAAGTGAAAATAATGATGTCAGTGATACCTTTTGCTATTTTCTCAATGTGTTGTCTTTGTGTATGTATATGTTTATAGATGGAAGATCCTACCCACAAACCCATAATCCAGATAACAGGATTTAGAGACAAAGAGGAAGAAGATTTAACCAAATTGCTTTTAAAACTAGATTGCACTTTTGTTAAGAGTAAGGTAAGGAGGAACCACATTTTTACTTTTAAAATATTAAGTTCAAGAGATGAGTGAGAAGTAGCAAAATAAGTACTTTGTTAAAAATAAGATAAATGTAGCACATCATAAATGATCTCATGTAAAGGCTTAAGAAAAAAGTTTTCTTAAGTAATATTTTTGTTTTGTTTTGTTTTTTAGCAATACAGAAATTGCACACATCTCATAGCAAAGCATGCTTGTAAAAGTGAAAAATACTTAGCGGCTTGTGCAGCAGGTAACTTTACTTAAACTTTTTAAGTTAGAGGAAAAAACTATAGAGAGAATAGTTTATTATGAACTTTAACCATCAAAAATAATCATCCACCTCATGTAGAAACATCTCTAGTCAAAAGGCCGGGATATGGTGACTCACACAGTCTGGGGACATCCACTGGGTCTGAAGGGCTCCATCTACAAATGGGTAGGGCTTTTTATCTCCTTAGGTGCCTATATAAGCACGTCAGGAGGCCCAGATGCCACCAGGAAGCTTCATCAAAGGAGGTGCAGCTTAGCCTCCACTCAACTCATGGGGACTTTTCTGTAGCTTTTCATGGAAAATTTAGCTTAACCCTTGGTGGGGAGGAGGAATCTTGGAAGATAGTGGTCCTTTTGCACTCCCAGACACAAGTAGTCTGCTGAATTGTCTCTATCTCTTAGACTGTTGTATTTATGTTCTTTTATGCTAATTTCTGACATTGAGTTATTCTAAGTTGATAACATCTCTCTTCTAAATTTGTTGTTTTATCCTGCATATATCACTTGTCTTTTGAGCTGTGTTCCTATCTGAACTTTATTTAACACTTTTTCATTGTCAAGTGATATGTGTTCAGCAGTACTCATCTCTTATGATTTCTGTAGCTTCTAAAGACACTTTCAGTTCTTCTGTGTTGCTTCATTATGTAAGCTTTTGTTGTACTCTTTTCCCATGCTTTTCTTTGCTGAGTGTGAATATTTTATTAATTTCCTTGCTGTGAATATTATCCTGTCTTGGCCATAACTATTTCATGTGTTTTTTCTGGTGTTATTTGTTGTTTTTGAGATAATTTGTCCAATGAATCCTTTCCTGCTGTAAAATTTTGCATTTCAGCACTTTGATTTATTGTTATACATGTTTTGATTATTTTTGTTTTTCTGAGAATTTGTATTATAATTTCCTTCTTGGGTTTTTTTTTCCCTGAGATTTTAGGTGAGAAGTTAAAGATTGTGACCCAGTTGAGGTCTGTCCCTTGCCCTCTTTTCAGGAAGTATCTCATTTTTCAGGGACACTTCTCTTTCTCCAAAGAAATGGTGAAGGTTTTAAGTCTAGTTTTGTAGCTTTTTTCTCCCATCTTGAGAACATGATGCCAACCTCGTCCACTTCTCCCATTCTCAGGCAAGGTAAAATATTGGTGGCCTAAGGAAGCTGCTCTTTGTACCCTTAGGCAAGCACCGTGTTCATGCTTTCCTTCAACTATTCTCTGCCATTTTTCTAATGGCTGTTTCTTTGGTATTGTTTACATAGCTCCACATGTTAGAGTAGTTGCATTATATCTTCATATAGACATTTTTTGCAAAAAATGTATTTGACCTAGACTTGAATACTGAAATATTTTTGGACAAAACATAATGTACATATAAGTAATTTTTTAAAATAACATTCATGACATTTAAAAGCTATGTTTTTGTTAAAATTCATGTACAATCAGCACTTTTTAAAAATTGTGTCATAATGTATTTGTTCATAATGGGATGTCATGAAGTTCCCAGTACTAAGTTGCTTGCTTATAAGTTTTTACCTGCATGAGTTTATACATTTCTTCTAATATATATTCTCAAAAGGGCACCAACTTACACCACCTCTTCCCCTCATTCCTCTTTTTTACAGTTGATACTTGTGCTTTGTGTAGTTTAGCTTGGGTTTTTCTGTACCATGAATGTCACAGGATTGTCCATGGTCCATTGAGTATTATAAAACATATTTCTATTCATACAATTCCATTTATTCAAATGGAATTTTGCTGAAGAAATTAGAAAATCAAAGTTGCTTATAAATAAAATATTTAAACTTTTTTACATGAGCATTTATTCCTTTTAAAATATAGTCTAAAAATACCTAAAAATAAAAATACTTATTGATACATGTGCTTAATTGTTATTATAGTATAATAATGAAAGAAATCAGAGATTTGTTAACACAGTTGAGAAGAATGGAAATTTGGACTAAAATACTGAGTAAGGAATATTTAATGAGTACTACATTTTGTTTTAGTTTTTGAAGCCTTCAGTTTAACTTTTATTTGAGAAAATCTAGAATTAGAATTCCCTGTCACAAAAAAGCTTAAACAAAATGTTTAATGATATTAAAGTGTTCCCACTGTTAATATTTAGAAAAACAAACAGTGCAAGAAAATGGTGGAAATGTTACTTAAGGTTCTAATGTTACATTTGCATGAAAAAGGTTGATGTTAATTTTATTTTTGGTCTTCAGTTGATTACCATTTATCTCTACCAAAATTCTTTTGTGGCTGACAGTTCATTTGCTTTCTAGGAAAGTGGGTACTAACCAAGGACTACATAATTAATAGTGCTGAAAGTGGCAGATGGCTCGATGAAACAACTTATGAATGGGGATATAAAATTGAAAAAGACTCCCATTATTCACCTCAAATGCAATCTGCACCTCAAAGATGGCGCAAAGAACTGACAAGCAGTGGTGCTCCAGGGGCCTTCCACAGATGGAAAGTTGTCCTCCTGGTTAAAGAAGGTAGTAAAGGAAGAGATTGTCTTACAAGGTAGGTTGTAACTTCTTAAAAGTTAGAGTAATAAATGAGAAAACAATTTTTCCGTGGCTAAACACATTTTAGTTCTCTGTTTCCCATACCAATTAATTTGGCCAGATAATCTACAGCATTTTATTCTTTAATCTTCATGGATAAGCCATTTCATACTTTCTGTATTCTTGCCTCAGTAAAAGGAAATCTGCTTTTACAACTTTTGTTTACCTTTCCCCTGATAGTCTGTTCTGTTCCAGATTAGTTCCTTTTGGTTAACTAACACCAAGTGAAAAAAATAAATGTGATTTAATATATTACACTAATGAGTTACCTGCAAAAAAAACCTTAGGGTTTTTTTTTCTGATTTCTTTAATTTGTGTAGCATTCTTTTCATGGTTTATATAATTTTTCAACATTTTATTTTTGCATTCAGACCAATGACAGAACAAACTTAAATTTTATGCTTTTTTTTTTTTTTTGGTGCTTTTTATGCTGTTGTCTTAATTTAAGAATCCTAAATGCTGGAAAGGCCCAGGTTTTTCTACCAAATAATTCACCCCGTGGAATTACTCATGTGATCTCCTTGGATACAAATTTAAGTGAAGAAAAAGCCAAATACACCTTTGAAGCTCCATACTACTCAGTACAGTATCTAATAGATTTTCTGTTTTTCAAGGTAAGAAAAATAATTAGTAAACATGATTAAGTGTTCTGGATTTTATTGTAGAAAGTACAAATTTATTCAGATAGTAACAATATCATTAAGAGTAAAATGAGTATTCATTTTAAGAAAAAGAATGTGTGAATCAATCTCTATAAACCTTTATATTTCTCACATTGTATGTCCCAGCTTGTCTCTTGACCACCTCTCCCCCATTATGACACCTATTAGACATCACTACCTGTCCCAGTCACCTGAAGCTCAGGTGTTTCTCTTTCTTCCTGATCTACCCCTCCTGCTAACTTCTTATTTCCATTACTGCTCAGTTTACCTTCTTGGTAATTTCTTCAACTCTTCCTTCCATTTACTCTCCAAATCCAGTCAAATAACAGTTATGCAGTATTCTCTGGTATTCTTTCCACTTGCGTGGCTGCCACCCAAATTCAAGCCTGTATCACTTCTTACCTAGCCTGTTTCAGCAGCCTTCCATTGGTCTCCTCACCTCTTCAATCTCTCTCATTTACAATTCATCCTCTCCATAGCTGACAATGATATTCCTAAAGCTCAGGTCTGATGACAACACTCCCTTGCTCAATAAGTTTCAGTGACTCTCCTTTGCTTCTAGGATAAAATATGAACTCCCCTTTTTTAGCATGTAAGGCCTTCACAATGGGACTCCTACCTATCCTTCCAGGTTGATTTCACTTCTTGATTGCATTGTTCCCCCCCTATAAACTGGCCTATTTATTATTTCCTATACTGGGCATTTCATTTCTCATATGTATGACTTTGCCCAGACTGTCCCCTCTGTTTCCTAAAGTCCCATTAAGGGTCAACTCAAATACTACTTCCTAAGACAGAGAGGCCTTTCCTGATTTACATCAATTATTTGTGCTTCCCCTCTAACATCAGGGATTATTTTGTATTTGTTTATTTCTATACATGCTGTTTTCCCACTCCCTAAATCCCAAGTAAGCTTCTTGAGGGCTTCTTGTTTTTGTCTTTGTATTATCTCACTGTTTTGCATAGTAACTGGTAGTACATTTTAGGAATTAAAATAAATGCTTATTAAAAACAGTTGTATCAGAATCCTTAAAAATATGCTCCAAAAGTGATCTTTAAATACTTTAAATCAAGTGCACATCCTGCTCCCCAAAAGTCAGTATACTAGATAATAATACAAACCGCTCAGCTGGTTTTTCCTCTTGGATTTTCTTTTCTTCATTCCCTGCCCTTCAAGTGGAAAAGTAATAAATTAGTTTGTGGCAACATCTCTATTCAATTTAAGAGCAGTATTATCTGTCACCAGAGAGAAAATACTTCTTGGCTAAATGAGTTATAGGTGGGTCCTTGAAGAAGAAAGAGTGTGACAGTTGGCAGGAAGAGCCACGGACTTTTCCTTTTGTTGCAGTGAACAATTGTAATCCCATATTCCTCATCTGCGGTCTTTTTTTTGGTAGCAACTTGATGTTTCTGTTGAACATGTATATACAATAAAGAACCTTGCACATAGTGAAGCATTTAGCAAAGATTTGTTATGTTGAATAGAGTCAGATTTTTATTATATATGCAACTAAAGGGCAGCAAAATTATAGAAACCCAGAAAAAGGATAATATAGAAAAGACTTCTTTTTGGTGTTGCTGGGTTTTTGGTTTGGGGTTTGTTTGTTTGTTTTTTTTTAACTTTTATATCCTGACATCCAAGAAGTCATAGCACTTCATAAAGATAACGAAGACATGTTGTAGAGATACTATTTAGAAACAAGAATTTGCCCGGCTTCTGAATCCTGCCTCATGTTACCAGTTCAAGGCTTAACATTAAATATAATACTTTTCCATCAAGCTAATCCCAAAATGTCTCCTCACTCAGTCAGCCTGCTATGTACTAACCACTGAACATACCCCCAAAATTCTGAAGATTGTCCCTGCTTTTGAGCAGTAGGAGAGAACAAACAAATATGTGCAAACAAGCTACATATGGGGAAATAGGAAATATTTGAGAGGAATTGGGGAAGGCTTCCTGTAGGTGGTAGAATTTTACCTGGGATTTGAAGGAAGTCAAAGAGGCAGAGCATTCTAGGTATGGGAGACAATCAGAAACAGTGTTCAGAACCCCAAGGTGGGATGTTTTTGTTCATGGAACAGCAAGGAGGCTGGTGTCACTGAATCACAGAGTATGATAGAGGGGTAAGAGGGAGGAAGGTTGGTTATAAAGGGTTCTGAACACTGAGCAGAGGTTTTTTTATTTCATCCTGGAGGTGATAGAGAGTTTCTTGAGGGGGGTGGGTCTAAGACTTGATCAGACCTGTGCTTTAGGACGATCGCTCAAGTGGCTGAATGGAGTATGAATATGAGCAGGAAGAGGCTTGAGGCAAGCAAACCTACCGCAGGCCATAACAGAAGTCCAGATGCCAGGTGAAGAGGCCCTACACTGGGGTGGTAGAAGTGTCTGCGGAGAGAAGGAGTGTTTTTCAGAGATGTTGCAAAGGCGAAATCGGCAGGTCTCAACAACAGCTCAGATATTGTGTATGAGAGATACTGAAGAGTCCAGAGTGACTCCTAGGTTTGGAGCCTAAAGAACTAGGAGAATGACAGTGCCCTGAATACTAATAGAGGAGAGTTTGGAAGGAAGGAAGGTTTAGGAGGAAAGAAAATGAGTTCAGTTTTGCACATATTGAATTTAAGATATCTACTGGATATCCAGTTTAAGATATAATTCAAGTTCTACTTAATAGAGCTACCTTTTAGCAAGACTGAAAGGATAATTAAGCAATTATGAGGTCCTTTATTTAAAAAAACAAACTTCTGACTAAGCCCCAGTTGAAGAATGAGTTTGCATGTATAATAAACAAGAAGAGCAAATAGCTTCTTAAATAATTCCTTTTTTACAGTACTGTTCAGAGTAGTGTTTTTTTCTGCTGTGCTTCTGGACAAATCAAATAAGTATTTAATTTTAAAAATTATATCACTGAAGACTTAGGCAACACTACACCATAAAAGATAAAACAGGGGCGGCTAGGTGGCGCAGTGAATAGAGCACCGGCCCTAGAGTCAGGAGTACCTGAGTTCAAATCCAGCCTCAGACACTTAACACAAAAAAACTGGCCGCGTGACGTTGGGCAAGTCACTTAAACCCAACTGCCCTCCAAAAAGCAAAAAAAAAAAAAAAAAAGATAAAGCAGTATTTTTTTTAAGCCAGACCTTAAAAGAACTGTTAGAAGTCTTCAAGCTTTTGAAAACAAAGAATACAGGAACACTCTAAAGCATTGCTAGTCATTCACGCATGCACACACACATTCCTGCGCATGCGCACACAGACACACAGACACATGCATTTTAATTTTATACCCAGACAAGTGAGACTTCCAGATAAAACCTCTGGAAGGATCATTAGCATAGGGAGACAGGTTCGGGCCTGTATGTAAGAGGACATTCATTCTTACAACTTTAGGAATTCAGTTCATCTCAACCTTAATCCATTCATTAGTGACTGTACGTAAAGAATGATGTTAGAGGGGCGGCTAGGTGGCGCAGTGACTAGAGCACCGGCCTTGGAGTCAGGAGGAACTGAGTTCAAATCCGGCCTCAGACACTTAACAGAAAAACTAGCCGTGTGACCTTGGGCAAGTCACTTAACCCTGAACTGCCCTCCCCCAAAAAAAAGAATCCTGTGGGGCGGCTAGGTGGTGCAGTGAATAGAGCACCGGCCCTGGAGTCAGGAGTACCTGAGTTCAAATCCAGCCTCAGACACTTAACACACACACACACACACACATACACACACACACACACACACACACAAAACTAGCCGTGTGACCTTGGGCAAGTCACTTAACCCCAACTGCCCTCAAAAAAAAACCAAAACAAAAAAGAATGATGTTAGATGAGGAATGAGGAATACCCAACATTTAGCTAAGATATGCTATGTATTCTCATGGACCTGATAGTCTAACAGAACGACACATATCTGCATCTCGTCCAAGACAAGAGACCAAGTGGAATCATTTGGTTCAGAGGCCATAGTTGAAAATTTGACGTAATTGCTGTAACCTTACCTACCCTTGAATGATAGCACTCCCTAAACACACATTTTTATTCTTTGAATACCCACTGGTTCATATAACTGAACTAGAGAACATATTGTAATAGTTCCTACTTTCACTGGTAAAAACTAGATTCATTAAATGGTCACAAATCAGTAAATCACACATTGCACTGAGAGCAGTACGTTAGGTATTGTATTGATCTCTCATCTATGATCTCAGTTGTGTGAACGTTTCTTCTAGTGGTACAGATCCTGACTCATCCTCTGTGACTCTTGTCCGCATTTTCCCACAAGTGTGCCTCAGGGACCAGTCGCTATACTAGGGTTCTGCTTCTCCTTGATGTTCCAAGCACAAGAGTGGAATACGTACAGTGAGGTAGCTAGGTGAGGTGAAGAGAGCACTGGCCCTGGCTTCAGGAGGACCTGAGTTCAGATTCGACTTCAGACACTTGACACACTAGCTGTGTGACCTTGGGCAAGTCACTTAACCCCAATTGCCTTGCTTTCCCCCTTCCAGGAAAAATAGAATAGAATACAAGACTGTCCCATCAATCATTCATTTGTTCCTTATTTTCTGTTGTAGATTTTTATACACACTTACCCTCCATTATCCTTTAGGTAGTGGTTCTTAACCTTCCTAATGCCGCGACCCTTTACAGTTCCTCATGTTTGGTGACCCCCAACCATAAAATTATTTTCCTTGCTAGTTCATCACTGTAATTTTGCTACTGTTATGAATCGTAATGTCAGTATCTGATATGCAGGATGTATTTTCATTGTTACAAATTGAACATAACCCACATGTTGAGAACCGCTGCTTTAGGTAATAATTGTTTTTAATACTTCCACAAAATCCCACTCTGATGCCTCATGATGGCGTGCAGGTGATTGTAGATTCCCAAAGGCTGTGCCGGTAGAGTGCAGTTCTTTAACAGGTTCTACCAGGTAGGAGAAGCTTTGAGTCCCAGCAGCTGCCTGAGTCTACTTTCTGAGTGCTAACTTACCTAAAAATCAAGTATGGTAACCATATGGTGGCAGATTCTTTACTTTGGCAATGAGTGAAAAGAAGAGAAGTATAAAATAATCTCAGCCTTGTGCAGCCCAGTTCTTCAGTGACAGTGTCAGTGACAGAAAAGGTAACAGGGTTGAAAGTGTCACAGGTTTCAGACTGTAGGTGCTCTTGTTGTGAGGTCTTTGTCTGTGACCGATCAGCAGAGCTGTTACTGGAGGAACTGAGGCTTGCCAAGCTTGACATTCTTGATGCCAGCCAATGCAGAAGACAAAAGGAAACCTAAAATTAAATGGAATGATGGCTCGTGGGTTTTCTTTGGTGAAACAAATGAAGAAAACATTGGAGTTGCTTTTAGTATATATCCAAATACAATAAAAAACATGATTTCATGGTGTGTTTGTTCATCTCACATTACAGAGCTCATAAGAAGTGTTGCAGAAGAACCTGCATGGGAATATTTTTATCTTATGCATCAATGTCTAGGCCACCTACCGTAGCAGGAGCAGTTAGTACCATATCAGTGTCTAGGCTTTCCATATCTCACCTGGCTTGTCCTCATCACCCAGACTCAGGCAGCTGTCAGCACTAGACCCAGAGCCTTTCCAACCTGGTCAAGCCTGCCAGAGCTTGGACTCTGCTGACATAGCTTCCAAGAGCCCTCCATGAAGAGACATTGGTTTGTGACTATATGAAGGAATAAAAGATATAGCCAATAATTAATTCTGAGATAATCTTTCCTATTGACTGAAATAAAATACTTTTGCATACATGTAGAAAGAATTTCAGAATGATGGAGACGTTCAAAGGAATTCTCTTTTAAGCGAACATTCTAAAGAAGAACAAAAAGCCGCAGATTCCAGGACCGACTGTGAACTTGCTGACCTGAAAAAGGCATTAAGAAAGCACTTATGTAGAGTGGAGGTAAGGAACAAGTGAGGAAAGTTCTCACAATTTCCCCGAATTAGACATTTCTATTTCTGCCCTGTGACCAGAATATGACTTAGATCTTCTGGGGTTTGTTTCTGTTTAGTGAATATGGCTCGTAGCAGTTTCTCCTTTTTTAATACTTTTCTGTAGTGGTACATATGGTATCAGTGCAAATTTGCTGCATGTGTAAATCTGTAATATTTCAGGAATCTGTGATAATACTGGTTCGGGTACTACCATGACCTGCGTAAGTTCCTACCTTGCTCCAGTATCCCTTGGTGGTGTCAGAAGTCAATGTGGTGAAAGGGCTTTGGCCGCTGGGCCATGCATGAGATACAGCACCAGACCTAAAGTCAGAAACACCTGAATGCAGACCCAGCCTCCTGTGCCTGCTAGCTGTGTGATCCTGGGCAAGCCGCTGAACCTCTGCCTCAGTTTTATTGACTGTTAAATGGGGATAGCCTATCTCTCAGAGTCATCGCAGAGACCAAATAAGATAATATTTTTAAAGCATTTAGCATAGTGCCTGGCACATAGAGGTACTTCGTAACCACTTCAGCCAGCTAGAGGCCCAGCACTTACCTCATCCTCTCTCTTTAGGTGGGACCATTCTTACGTCATCTGAGACAGTCATCATTTTTACACAAGTCCATTTACATCCCTCCATACAAATATTCCATTACTTATTTTAGGGTTTTAACAGTCCCCATTCTTTTTTTTTAATTAACTTTTGTTTATTTTTAACAGCCCCCATTCTTAAGACAGACTTTCTTATATCTGATTTAAGTTCTGTAGTATATCATAGCTTATGTCAGCCCCTCTCTATTCTTCTCTCAGTGGTGATGTCCTTTGTAAAATTCACCTTTGTTGCCTTGAAGATCTATGAAGTTTAAGTATTCCTTGTGATGGGCTAAATGCTATCGTGTTGTGCATAGCATTTTTGAAATTCTGGGGAGATTGCTAGTTAAATTTCCCAAGAAAACGTCATAAAAATTAAAAGGGAGTACCTCAAATGACTTTGAATATTTGCGTAGTTCTAGATATTAATTAACCTTGTTTGATAACTTCAGTATTTTAAGCCTTGTTGTCTAAGTTTTGTAAAAGGACAAAGTGGAAGAAAAAAAGAGGAATGCCATGCAGCATTTCTCATATTAGTGTTGTCTTAGAACTTCATCCCATAATGCAATGCACTTGAATTAGGCCAGAGATGGCCTAGTGAGGAAGTGAGGAAGAAATTAGGAATTGGGGATCTTCCTTCAGACACTTACCCACTCACCCAGACCTGCCCAGTTGCTTTGCTTTTCTCCAACTCAATTTCTCCTCTGTAAAATGAGGGTGACAATAGAATAAGAGATTAGTAACAATAATATTATTTATAATACTCATCGCAGCAAGCTCAAATGCGATGACATATGTGAAGGGCTTTGCAAACCTGGGAGTGTGGCGTAAAGGTTAGCCACCTCTATCACTTAAGAAGCTACAATGGTGAGCTACTTAGAGTTTATTATAGCCTTGACTCTCCAGGTTTCAGTCATCACAAGTGTCCTTGCTCGTACTTAGTGGGAGTGATTCCTTATGTAGGTCTTACGACTGAATTACAGAGGCCTTTTGGCTTCTTTCTGACACGCTAGACTCAAACTCACACCTGGTTCTTGAGACAACCTTTTATATTGCTGGGAAATACTGACATCATGTCTTTGTATTATGCTAAGCAAACTGTAAAAACTTATTTTATGGACCTAGATATCTTCCAAACATGAACAAATCAGCATAGTTAGACAGTGTTAAAGCACCTACTGTGTGTGAGGTTTGACTCTTAGAGTCCGTTTAAAGACAAAACAGAAAAATGGCAGGGTTACAATGACTATTTGGAAAAGACTAACGCCTTGATGAAATGATAAGATCCTAAGATTCTAATAGATTCTTAGATTTAGATCAGGAAGGTGCTTCAGAGACCATCTAGTCAGTGCCTTCATTGTACAAATGAGGAAACTGAGGCCTGTGGAAGTCAGGTGACCTGGCCAAAGACCCTGGTAGCAGATGGTGGAATCAGGATTCACCCCAAGGCCCCTCGCCTCCCCCCCAACACAAATGTGGTGCTTTTTTCTACCACGCTGTTCTGCCTCTACTGCTGGGTGTACTGATCCATCTCTGGCCACTGGACCCGGATGCTCCAGAGGAGAAAGTGTGGTGGTTGACTTTGCACAGGCCTCCCTCCCTTATGTCCAGTTCACCTTTGAGTCATGGCATCACCTCCCTGATTTCATGGTTGTCTTCCAGAATGAAGGACAAACAGCAACCATATAATATCAAAAACTAAAGATACTGAATGACTTTAGACCTTGAAGCTGAATGTGACTTTAACGTTAAGAAGGTTACAATCTAAAATCTTGAAGGCTACTTCAGCAGCAAAGATCTTCAAAGCTGAATGCAATTTCAGAAGCTAAAAATAATTTGCCCCCTAGGTTTTGTCACAGGCCAACATATGTGCAATTTGTATAATTTTAATTAACTTTAGTTAAAGGAGGGAGGTCATAAAATCATACAAATGATTGAAAATTGAGTGTCACTAATGTAAGAAAATGCAGGTGATGTTTTATAATGTTGGGGAAATGTATGCCGTTTTGTAATCCACGGTGCTATTTTTTTTAATACTTTCATTTTAGTAATGACAGGATACTCACTTTTCTTCTTATATCCCCCAGCATCTCAGAATTGCTACAGCAGATTAGGATTTTCATTCAAATGTGTATTATTTCCCCTTAATCTAATATTTATTCATTTTAAACAGTTTGCAATATAGATTTTTAAATGCTCTGATTGTTGTATCAATGTTTTGTAGGCTATGAAATACAATTGCATTGAATTAAGTAAAAGTACGGGGTGCAGTAGAGAGGTAAGTCTATTAGGTTGTTTGTTTTTTTCTCGCTCTCACATATCCATCTTTTAACTGAGATATATTTTCTTTGACAGCAGAGCTGACTGTCAAATTTTAAATACATTTTCTTTGGCCTGAAACTTTGAAAAGAAAAAAGTACCAGCAAGGTTTGTGGTAGTATATTTAAATATGATATGCTTTAAATGCCTGTTAATAATCGTAGCAACCATTGTTCCAGTACTAACAAAATAATAAAGCAGTAATGTTAATACTGCATGGTGTGGCTGGCTAGGTAGCACAGTGACTCGATCATGGGCCCTGGAGTCAGGAGGACCTGAGTTCAAATCCAGCCTCAGACACTTAAAACTTACTAGCTGTGTGACCTAGGGCAAGTCACTTAACCCTAATTGACCTGCCTTCCCCCTTCCAAAACAGGAAAAAAAATATTAATACTGCAGCATTTCAGTGGATTTGTACTCTCATTAGTGTGCATATTCCCCCCAGGGATACAGTCCATCCGTGAAATAAAGAAAAAGAGGCTATTCATATTTAACATTAATAACTGATATTAATGTTAAATATAACTTTTTGTACATTTTTCTCATTTGAGCCTCACAACTACCCCATTTGGTATTTTCATCCACATTTTTCCAAGCAAGTAGCTGAGACTCATATGTGTCTGTGGTCATACAAATAATAGAAGATGGGATTCAGACCCAGGTATTTCCTTAACTCTAAGTGAAGCATTGCTTATTCTCTACCACCCTGCCTTGAGATTATGATACTATTGCTGTGGTTATCATAGAGGAGATGACCATTATATAAATCCTAAACTGATGACTATATGGTATTTTTTGGTTACGTTGTCCTATGTTGTGCATCTCATGATTCTGGTATGTTGATGATCTCACAGTAACCCCCTTCTGCAAAGCAGGAGTACACACTGGCTGATTTCTATGTGACATTTAGTCCATATTTTTCAAGGGGAAAAAAAAAAGAAAGTGAGTGCGTTGATGGCATGTCAGATACTGCATTCAGGGGCTTGTGTTGCTGCTGGTACAAAAAGTTTTAGTGCTGGAAAGAGATTCTAGAGATCATCTAGCTTGCTGTCCTTGTTTTACAAATGAGGAAGTTGAGGCCCAGACAGGTTGGGACCATCCAAGTGTGTGTATTATAAAGTGGTCACTATTGGAAGAATCCTGTAACGAAGCTGACAGGTTGAGAGGCGTTAGGAGATTGTGGAAAGCGTTTGATTTTGAGTCTGTTCTGCCGCTTCCTCGCTGTGTGACCCACAACTGAGCACGCTGTGTAACATCTCTGACTCTCACCTTTCTTACATATCCGAATGGAGGTGTTACGCGTGTGAGAGGCCTGTGTGAGAGGCATTCAGAGCACAGAGTGAGAAAGGACCGAGTCTGAGTCTTCCTCTCGGAATTATTAGCTGTGTGACCACGGGCAAATCACTTCGCTTGTTCTGACATGAAGGAGCTTTGTAAAACTAGGCGATAGATGGGTTGCTCGCCATTGGTGGAGGGAGTTCCCACTCTGCTAAAGCCATCGGTGCTCCTGACTAACGCTGACCTTGTCTTCTCGCCTCAAAGGGCTTTCTGTGCAAACACTCTATAAAGATAAAGTAGCAGTGTTGTTTTTAGTTGTGGTGATCATTGCCATACTTAAGATTCTAGTTTTCTTTTTTTATCCTAGATGGTTGTTCTGTTTTTAGGCAGCTCAGGGCGACTCTGGGCCTAGAGTCAGGAAAAAGACCTATATTCAAATTCAGCCTCAAATTTTTGTATGCCTCAATTTCTACATCTGTAAAACATCTGAGGATAGTAATAGCACCCAAGTTTACCTCCGAGGGTCATCATGAGGACCGCATGAGGTTGTACTTTTAAAGCACTGTAATGCCAAGCACAAGCAGCTTCCAGGTTCTGTTTACTAGAGCGTAGTAACTCTCCATTTATTCAGCAACAGATTAAGGCAAAACATTCACAGGAAAGAGGAAGTCAAAATACAGGGAACTAAAATCATTTAGTGAGTTCTCAGTTACAAAACACAAAGACCATCCACAACTAGGTTACAATATCCTCACAGCATTCAGTACCCAAAGACAGGGCTTGTCTTCATCTTGCCCCTAGGCAGTTTCTCAGCAGTTAACAAAGCCACAACGTAATACACATTGCCCATGTCCTCATCAGTTCCCTCTCTGCCTGTGAGATCCACTAGACCCAACAACAAGGTCTGAGAATCAGCACAAATCATCAGTACAGTCCCAGGACCCCTGAGAACATCAACAAGACCCTCCTCCAGGATTTCTGTAAACATACACAGCAAGAAAATCCTCTTTTAGGGCTTCTGAACCAACAGCCAGGTCCCAGGACTTCTGCAACCACAGCAGCGCCCTCCTTCAGCAGACAAGTAATCTGACAAAGTAACATCAAAACAGACGACCAAGTACCGGCACCACTGTCACGCTTCCTTCCACTTCAGTCCCCAGTTCTCATTTCTCTCTCTCTAGCAGTAGCAGCTCCAGATGCTGCTCCCAGGAGTTCTTCTGGCCTCTCTCAGCTTGGGCCTCTCCCTCTATCCAGGGCACCAGCTCCTCCCAGTTCAGCCCCCTCTTGTCACATCAGCAAGTCCATCCCATTTGTGGGATTCACAAGCTCTGGGTCTTGACACTTAACCTGAAAACCAAGCCAATGCAAGGGAGCTTTAAATTCCATTACCATTACAAGCACTTAGCAAAATTCCTGGGACATAGTAGGTGCTATATAAATGCTAGTATTACTAATTATTACCATTGTTTTTGGGGAAGACTGGATTGTTTTCTTTTTTGTTTGTTACAAGGAACTCTTCTCTCAGTAAGTAGACTGGGAAAAAGCTAAATTGTTGTTGAACTGTTGGTGTTTTTCTAAAACTTTATAAATGCAGAATTATAAGCATTATAATGTTATGGTTAGTACTTGAACAAGTTGCCCCCTCATCACTATCCCCAAAAATAAGTAAATAAAAAGAAAGATTTGTTTTTCCGATGTTAGTATTTAAGTACAGCTAAGTATTGGAGACTACACAAAACTTTCCCTCGGGCATACTTTACATTAATATTTATTTAGGAAATAAGTGTAATATATAAGCTACTTTTCAGTAGCTAGAAACAATGGGCATTATGCAGTGCGCCACAAAAATTCAGTGTTATTGCACTTGAGCAGACCCAATTTTCCTTTATCTGTTTGCCTAGAGCTATAGCATTTTGCAGTGGCCATTCATTGTCTTCATTGAACAAACTGAAACCACTAATAACAGAACTTAGAGTCATAAGAATTCTTGCCACAATCATCATTTAGCTTTTGTCCTCAGCAAAGGCAGAATTTATGTTAAAATGAATTTATTATTATTAAGGTAAGGGATTTTTTTGTATCCTTGTATGTATGTGTGTGTCTTATGTTTTTTATTCTTTTTACAGTTGATAGAAATGTATGGATTATTATCACCTCGGGGTACAGCTGTTTTCCATGTGTATGTGTACAAGAGTATGTGTGTGTGTGTGTGTCTGTGTGTGAGCGTGTGACTGCCACATATCAACAGATACACAGACTTTCAACATAGCTGACTTTGGAGAGTGTTTTAAGATAGCTTTGCCGGCTGTGTTATATATCTTTTATTTCCTCATTCTTATTTAGTCATGCTCTCTTTTGTTTCTCAGGTTAAAAACGCTGAACTTCCAAGAAATATCCGTAATATAATTGAAATCCTCATTGAAGGGCAGTTCTTTACAGAAGCTCTTGAGGAGCTCCTTTTCCTACAGTCGCACTATATTCCCCCAGTCTTTCTACTTCATGCGCTTCTGAGCAACATGCTGCAGGTGAGAAGGCAGATGCTTAAATGTGATAAACTATGTTCCTGGTACCTATTGACAGGCAATCCTCTTTTTTCAGTATTATTATATGAATCCTGAACTGAAGTCTGGTTTCTGTTTGCTAACTTTTTCCTTACACAAAATTCATTTCTTTTTTGCCCCCTCCAAAATTAAGCCTTAGTAAGTATAAGATAGAAACTCCTTGAGCCATGCAAATGCTTTAGCTCAACTAGAATTCTATTCAGTAACCTACCAGTCTACACATTGACCACATTCCTCTTGTTTGAGAGCATAAAGGGAAGAAAACTTGTAAAATGGATCTTTGCTTGTATTTTGGTGGGGGATCTGGACCTATGATTTGTTCATTATGAACAGAGTTTTCATGAAATCACCTAAAGTTACAAGCATATTTTTAAAAACTGCTCTTCCTATTTGGGAGTGTCACTTTTGGGGAAAAAAAAAACAAAACATTTTCTAACTTAAATTTTACCAGAGCTCAGAATTTAAGTAAGTGGGCTACTCTAAGGTACTCCTTTCAGGTAAATTCAGGAAGTCAGTTTCTTTGGTATTAATAGGAAAAATAGCATTCTCTCAGATAATCTAGATCTGTTACTCAGAACTACATTTAGGGAGATTCATGATCCCACCCTGTGGTTACTTTAGACTAGTAGTATCAGACTCAAATAGGGTCACATATTGACTTAGAAAACCACAAATTAGCATTATCTTTGTCATACTGTATTTTAATTTATTTTGTTAACCATTTTCCAATTACGATTTCATCTGGTTCAGAGCTGCTGAGTTTGATATCTCTGCTTTAGATCACATAACAACTGAATCACTCTATTGTTTGCTGTGTAAAACTTATACTACTACTTTTTTATTTTTAATTTTCAGTTTTAAATTCTCTCCCTCTTTCCACACCCCTCCCCAATCCACTGAGAAGGCAAGAAATACGATATACCTTTTCTTTAAGAGTATTCATGTAAGACAGGTGACCGGAGGAGGGACACAATAGAGGGTGAAATAAAACATTCTAAAAAACCATTAGTAATCGACTGTTTCCTTTCATTTTATAACAGGGTAATATAAAGAACTTGATTGATCGGTACTTCCGTGTTTTGTCAGTTCTTCTGCATCTTCATCCTCCTTGGAAGTCTCCTGACATGTTGAGTTATTATCTAAAATTTTTTCAGTGTCCAGACTGTATGAAAGGAACATGGTCTTTTGTAGAAGTACTTATCAGGTAGGAGAATTTAAGATTATTAATATAAATTTAGACTTACAAATATTAGATAAATATGGAGTATGTTATTATAGATCTCTTAGAAGAATAACTTTCTCATCAGGAAAATACTTCAACATTATGAAAATCAGTGATTTCATTAATATGGGTACTCACCTCCAATTCAAATGGCAACTGATCTGTGACTTCATAGAGAACCTTAGAGAGTTGCTGTGACTGAAAAATTCAGACCACAGTGGTGAACCTGGTGATGAACCTTTCTAACCTTACTTAGATTTCTCCTCACACAATAAATAGATGATTAATCACTGGACCTATATTTGAAACCTTTCCATTTTGGTAAAATGTGACAACTTGCAATCAGATGGCATGGTTTTTCAAGAACCCAGGGCCACCCCCCCCCCCCGCCATAGTGAGTCATAAAATAGGACTTCAGAAGATGAGGAAAACAGTGAATTTACATGTTCAGTAGTAGGCTTTATACAAAAGTAATTTCTTTTATCATACTAAATAACTCTCCTGTTTTTAATCCCTATTCTTTCAGTCTCTCTAGCCAAAAACCTTAAAAATTATCTTTGATTCTTCCCTATCCAATATACTAATGCTGATTCTGTAATTCTCCTTATAAGTAACTTTCAGCCCTCTCTCCCCACTTCTATTCCATTCCTTAAGTCACTTTGTCTCCATGCCCTTGTCACCTCACACACAGACTACCAGCCTCCTAAGGTTACCCTAAATTTAGTCTCTTTCCCCACCTCTATCATATCCTTGCTAATTGTCCTCAAATACTGTTTTCATCACATTGTTTGAGAATTTATAGTAGTTTCTCAGTACCTAGTGTGGCTTCTCTGCCTGGCTTTCAAGACCCTTCATAATTATGCCCTGTGCTCCCTGTCCCATTTGTCCCCACAACTCACCCTATCTTATCAAATGCTACCACTCCTTCAAGGCCCAGCTCGAAGCCCACATCCTTATCTCAGTCATCTTTGATCACTCTGGCCCTCATTAATTCTTCTTTGACTTTGAACTACTGTAGCACTTAGAGTCTTTTTCACAGAATTTTGTACTTAGTACAAAATTCTCTAGCCCTTTCATATGTTACAGAATCACAGGATTAAAGAATTTGAATGAACCTCTGTGTCTCTCTAGTCCAGCCCATTGCTAACCAAGGATCCCCTCTATAGTATTCCCAACTAGTAATGATCTGTTCTTTATTTCAAGACCACAAGGGAAGGAAATCCACTACTTCCTGAACAAACCTTCTAATTGTTCAGAATTTTTCCATAAATTGAACTAAGATAATCCTCCCGGCAGCTTCTAAACTTACCACACCTAGTGTTGCCCTCAGGAATAGGCAGATGAAATTAAATCCTTCTATGTGAAAACCTTTCTAATATTTAAAGACCTTTATCACAGTGCATGTAAGCCTTCTCCAAATTGAACTCTCTGAGTTTAGCCCAAACCTCTCGAGTACAAAAAAAGTCAACTTTGCCCATACAAGATGGGGAGACATGACTAGATTACAGTTCGGCTAAAAATGTTTGCTGGGGAGGGTAGCAACTCAGTAGCTGAATATGAATCAGGAGGATGATGTGACAGCCAAAAAGCTTATGAGACTTTAGCTACATTGAAATTACTAGTGTCCAGGATCAATAAGATCCCAGACCTGCTGGACTCTGCCTTGGTCAGATCCTGCCCACCATGCTTTGCCCAGTTCTGGATGCTACATTTACATAGGCCATTAATGGGTTGGTAAGTATCCCAAGAAGAGCAACCGGAACAGTATTGGACCTTAGATTCTTGCAACATAAGAATCAGTTGAAAAATTGAGGATGATTACTCTGAAGAAAGAAGACAGGGGAGGAAATGAAACCTACCCTCTAATATTTAAAGAGCAATCACTGGGGAAATAGTTAGGAACTTTTACATAAATTTAAGAAGGTCTAAAAATAATTTAGACCTATGAAAAACATATATTTTTTCCCATAGAAATGTAAAAACCCCACATGATAGTTAACACTTTTTCAGAAGTACAGTATAAGACCATCTTTCAAAATACTGAGGCCTTCAAGTTTCTGATGTCAAATACACTTGATTGAAATACATTTAGTAAACTTTTTTTTTCTTTTTTGAAAGTATTGTTTTAGAGAATGAACACAGCCTATGAATGTTAGAGTCATTGTGTAAAATAAATCACAAATTAATCTTTATGTTTTTCTTTTTATGTAAAATTTTTAAAAGAACCAAAAGTATTTGAATTGACTCACTTAAATATATTAAGTAGATCTATTTGTGCTACTTCACTTATTATAATGCAGAAAATAAACATTGACATAACTTAAGGGGCTTAACATACAAATTACCCATATATGTGAACATGTAGTAAAGAAGCCCAAGTCCAGGGTCCCTGACCACTGTGGAGAGATACTGTATTCCTCAGTTCTAAATACATGGCAATTTAGTGGTCAAGTGGTTCCTTCTCTTATGAAAATATATTAAAGCTTAGAAAGATCTACTTTTCCATTACTGCAGATGATGCTCTTGTCCCCTGATCCTGGCAAAACAAGTTAGAAACCAGAATATTCTTTTCTTTTTTTCCCCTTAATATTTATTTAGTTAGTTTTAGTTTTCAACGTTCCTTTCCATAAGATTTTGAGTTCTAAATTTTCCCCCTTCCCTTGCCCTCCCCAAGACAGTATTCAGCCTGATATATTCATATTAAACATATTTTAACATTAGTCATGTTGTAAAGAAGAATTAGAACCAATGGGAGAAATCTCAAGAAAGAAGAAACAAACAAAAAAGGAGAGCAAATAGTATGCTTCAGTTTGCATTCAGACTCCATAGTTCTTTTTCTGGAAGGGGATAGATTTTTCCATCATGAGTCTTTTGGAGTTGTCTTAGATGCTTGCATTACTGAGAAGAGCTAAGTCTACCAAAGTTATTCATTGCACAGTGTTCCTGTTTCTATGTATGGTGTTCTCCTGGTTCTGCTCACTTCATTCAGCATCAGTGCATGTAAGTCTTCGCAGGTTTTTCTGAAGTTTACCCGATCATCATTTCTTACGGAACAATAGTAGAATAAATGTTCTTACAGAAACATTACAAATGCTGATTTAGTTATATTTAAAATAGTACTGTTAATAAAATGTTCTGGCTACATAATGGATTAAAATGGACTATATGGGCTGGTTTAGGTATTTAGCCAAAATGTTAGAAATATGTGGAAAATTAGGAGAGTGAGGTATGTTATTTTAGAACTCCTATGCAGCTATGATCTTGTGTCCTGGATTTCAAACAATTGACTTTGCAAATGAATTTTTGGAATGCAAACTGTCTGTACATTAGAGATTACCTGTTTGCATATAGCTATAAAAATATTTATTTTTTTAAATGCATACAAATATATGATTTTTTAAGAACAGTATATATGTATAAATGAATATGTAGAATCATAAATTATGTCTTAAAACTTTGAGGTGCTGCTGTTTAAGTATTTCCTTAATGTTTCCTTAATGAATGTTCCTAAGTTTTTATTTTTATTCTTTGGATTTTTTTTTTTGTTTTTATTTACCTAATTTATTAAGTGAAGAAGTTGGACCAAATTACCTTTCAAGTTCCTTCCAGCTCTAAAATTTTCTTATTTTATGATCCTTTTACCTTGGAAGTAAAAATATAGAATGATTTATGTTTTCAAATCCCTTAAGAATTAGGAGGAAAAAGCAACTACAGACCCAGTGCCCAATGTCTTCACTTACTTTAGAGGTGCTACTTCGTAGTAATACCAATAGTGTTTTAGGGTTGTTGCTTACTTGGATATTAAAGAAACTGGGAAAGAAATTATAAGAAAAACAGTTACTTTAATTCTTTTGAATTATGTATTTCATCAGTGACATTTTCTTCACTCACCTGTATTCCAAATCCCCACGCACCCTCTTCACCCACCTGTCTTCTTAACCTGTGTAGCATTGTTCATGTCTTACCATAAAACTCATCCCGTCCTCCATATAGCCTATTCTCCATAAAGGATCTGAACATGGCAACTACAGTTAATCCAAGATAATTATTTTAGAGAAATGTTATGAAGTCTTATTCTTTTAATTATATATTACTATATTACTATTAATACCAGCCTTAATATTTCTACCTAAAGAAACTTTTAATGTATTCATACATTTTTACCCAGGATGAATATAATTTATATAACAACGTCAAATTTAGACCCTACAATATTCATATTTTATTTTCATTGAGGTAGTTACTAGAGTGATGCTTTCTGAATGTTTTTTCTTGTTCTTTGCAACAACAAACTATTATTACAAAAAGAAGTAATTATTAATGTTAGACAGAAGGGGAACAATGTATTAAATGTAGTACAGAGCCAAAATTGAAATCATAACTTTTGCCAGGCCAAGATTTCTAAGACATGATCTCCTTCACACACACACACACACACACACACACACACACACACACATTTATAGTTTAGTTAAGGAGCTAAAATAAAATACCCATTAATTTCACTGTGGATGTCTCTCTGTGCGCTAAACTCTCTCTTTTCATTCTCCCTCTGTCTCTTTTTATCTCTCTTCTCTCTTTCTCTCCCCCCTCCACCTTCGCCTCCCCCTGGCTTTACAACACATTGTGCTAGGGACTGTGAAAAGGTATAAGACGTTGTCTTGGCCATTGAGACCAGCCTGCTGTTTGGGGAGACTTGGTTACGTATTGGCTTTCACTGCCTCTCTGTATCATCTTCAGCCTTTCTCGGCTGTTCCTTTTTCTCCGTTCACAAACGTGGGTAGGTCTCCCCTATGTTAAAAAGTACCCTTCCTGGGAACCTGCTGTATCATCACCCCTTGCACCTGTGACAATTAATTTTCAAAAAAAAAAGTTGTCTATAATCACTGGCTCTCTTTCTTTACTACTCATTCACTCGTTACTCTCTGGTCATCCAGTTTTCATTGTTACAAGTGTATTGAAATTATTCTCTTCCAGATCTCAGGTGAACTCATAATCTATAAAAAAAAAAAAAAAAAGCAATTGACAATCTCAGTTCTCTTTGACCTCTTTGTAGCATCTGATACTAATGACCTGTCGCTGCTCCCTCTTTCTTGATATTCTTTCATATTCACCTATGTGATATTTCTTTCTCCTTGTTCTGCTTTTCTTTTGTTTACTTAGAAGAGTCCATTTCTTCTCTCCATCCCTTAAGTGTAGGCACCTCACAAACTCTGTCTTCAGATCTCTTTTTCTTTAAAGATCTCTCCTTTAGCAATCACTTCCACTCCTTTGACTTTATCATCATCTCTATACAGAGGACTCTTAAATATATTTTCCAGACCTAGTTATTCTTGATGTCCAGATTTACATCTCCAGATGGCTGGCAGTCACCTCCATCTAGCTGTCCCATCCCCACCTCCAACTGAACCCTTACAAACTGATGAGTATAAACAGTACTCAGCATCTTGCCTCCTTCATACCTCTCCTGTTTGTTCACCATTCCCCAAGCCATCCACACTTGGACCCTCTGAGTCATCTTTGACTCTACCCTTCCACTCACTCCTCCACATCTAGTCATTTGTCAGGTTCTAGTTATCTTGTCTGCACGATATGACAAGCTTCTGTTTTCCTTCCATCTCCTTTATGACTGTGCTGGCTCAGAACTTTGCTCATGTGTCTCATGAACCATTGTTATTGAGTTGTTTCAGTCACGTCCAGCTTGTCATGACCCCATTTGAGGTATTCTTGGCAAAGATGCTGGAGTAGTTTATCCTTTCCTTCTCTGGTTCATTTTGCAGATGAGGAAACTGAGGCAGACAGGGTGAAGTGACTTGCCTGCTTTATTATAGTCACTTAAATGTTCTGTCTGTCTCTAATCTCTCCCCTCTTCAGTCTATCCTTCATACTGCTGTCAAAGTGTTCTTTCTAGTCCTTAGGTCTGATCTTGTCACTTCTAGCCCAGATATCCTCTGTATTTCCCTCCCTCATACCGTACAATGTCTTTGCGATAGAACACAAGTTCCTTAACCTGGCATTCAAGGCTTTCTAAAGCCTGGCTTCAGCCTCCCTTATTTTACAATGGTATTCATCTAAAGTTCCAATTAAACTGGACTCCTCATTATTCCCCTGTCTCCATGCTATCTTAGGATTTCTCACTCTTTCCTTTGTACACAGTGCCCTGTGCTTAGAACATTCCCTTTTCTATCTCTGTCTGTTAAAATTCTTGTCACCCTTCTTGGCCGAGCTGGGGTATAACCTCATCCATGAAGTCTTGCTTTGATGTCTTCCCTGAGCCTCTTTGACTTCTTCTCTTCAATCTGATTCATAATTATGTGTGTACATGTTAGTTTAGGGGTGCTAACCTGTGGTCCACGGACTTGCACGGGATGGTAGGGGTTAGATATAATTTATTTCCTTTGTAGTCCATTGCATCTTATTTTATGCATTTGAAAATATTGTTCTGTGAAGGGGCCTTGACACAATGTCCATGACACAAAAAAAATGAAGAATCCTGATATACTCATCTCTCTATTAGAGAATCACTCATTAACAGTAGAAACTGTCATTTTCATTTACCTCTTCACAGCCCTGTTGTAGGCATTTAATAAATGTTGGCTGAATAGAATTGAAATCTTTTGTTCCTCTCAGATTCCCCTCCCCCAACCCTGATTCTTTCCATTCCACCAAACTTCCTCTCCCAGGGGATCTGGGGGGCTGCCGGGCTGGAGCTGTATATTCAGAGAACTGTTTGGGCTAAAACTGAGTAGTTTATCTTTGAAAGGAATGACTGGACAGTGTTTGCTAACCCAGTTTGGAAAAAATTCTCAGCTAACCTGTGGTTTGTCATAGTAATGATAGTAGATATCATATAGAACCTTAAAGGTTGTAAAGTGCTTTTACATATATTATCTCATCTGAGCCTCCTAAAAACCCTCTAGAGCAGTGGTTCTCAACCTTCCTACTGCCGCGACCCTTTAATAATCCTATGTGGGCGGACCCTCCTGGAGAAGGATAGAGGAGCGGTGTCTCAGTTCCTAAGACCATCGATGGTCTTAGGGGACCTCTGTGAAAGGGTTGTTCGACCCCCAGAGGGGTCACGACCCACATGTTGAGAACCGCTGCTCTTAAATAAATGTTAGTATTGTCTCTAGTTTACAGATAAGGAAATTGAGGGTAAGAGAGGATAAGTGACTTTCCCAGTCACACAGCTAATAAGTGTTTGAGGCAGGGTTTGAACTCAGATCTTGCCTGATTGCACACCTGGTTCTCTGTGTACTGTGCCACCTAGCTGTGTCATAGTAGATGGTTGGGGGTGGAGATGATGAGAAACCATGTGTAAACAACATAATACGAGTAGAATAAATGAAGAAAAAAAGGAGAGTATAGTGATAAAATGACATGAACAATAGTATTGGTGTTTAAATTTGGAAGAAATTATCTTTTCATCCTATCTCTGTGGCTCAAGGAGTCATAGATGGAGAACTGGAAGAGACCACAGAGACCATTCAGTTCCATTCCTTCATTTTTCAGGTCAAGAAACTGAAGCCCAGTAAGATTGTGACTTGCCCAGGGTCATATAGGGAGTATCTGACTTGAGAGTCACTGTTCTTCCTGTTGTACCCCCATGACTCTGTGTATCTGAGTAATCTGACTTCAACCCACCCTAGAACACTAGAGAAGATGAAAAGGAACAAAATTGTCATTTTTTTAAAACTTCATAATTATGCTTTGTTAAACAGTGAACATGGAGATGATTTTGTGAGAAGAGGAAAGGTAAAGTTGAAAGCGTTGAAATGTTCAAGGTAATTATTTGTTTGCTAAAGGCCTACACCAATTAAGTTCAGTACCCATCGTCCTCCTATTTACCAGAGAAATGAGGAAGATGTGAAGACCATAACATAAGACAGTTGAACATTGCAGTCACTGAAAAGAATGAGTGAAATTAGGTCAGTATTAATTTAAAACATGCAATGATAAAAATGTACCGATTGCTAGAAGTAATAGGATAACTGTTGGACGGTCCGACCTGTCATTACATTCATAAAGGAAGCACAAATATTAATCATGTAGCTTTGTTTAACTTGTCCCATAATTTGTTGAGCAAACTGTTATTTAAACTCTGGCATTATTTTAAGAGGCACTTGTCCATCAGTTAATCAGTGAATTTGTTTGAATATTGAAGATTCTTGGGTTCTTGTTTTTCAGGTCCTGCCTCTTCAGTGAAAGTTTTTGTCACCCCGTTCCAGAAGGAGTTGTTGTGTCCAAGACGCTCAAGCTGGCATTACTAACATTCTTCTTCAAGCTAATGAAAAGTGAAGTCCAGCATCTGAATCACAAGTGAGTTTTTACATGAAGGGACATTTCCTCCTCCATTTGCATTGTTCTTGTGTGCCCATTTTCTACTTTATTTATAAAGTTTCATCCAAAAAAGTCAGTCATATTTTGTGTCTGTTTTTGTACAGTTATTTAGGGTTAGATTGTTGTTTTGGGTTGTTTTTTTTTTTTTTTTTTTAGTTTTTGGCATTAAAGATAAGTTCTGTCAGCAGTAGAGTGATGGTTTATCTAGTCTTTTTTTCTACTTTACAATTCACATTTTATTTTCACTGAGTTATACATTTGGATAGGTGTTTAATTTTATATCATAAAGGTGTGAGGCTTTTCATTTTTCAGGTTTTAATTTTTTATTCTTTAGTAATTTAATGCTTAAGTGAAAACTCCTTCTTGGGCATAACACTCACTCAGTTTGTACATGTAAGTGTTAAAAAGCATCTTGAAACTGAGCATCCAATATGTGTACATTGTTGGTTGTTTTACAGCCCGATACTATAATATTTTCATATACTATATATTTTCATCTCTTCTCCATTATTATAATCCTGTTTGTCCAGTGTTAGCACAACATTTGAGTTATTCCAGTTTGACTGATTGTCATTGTTACTTTTGCATATGACTCATCAAAAATAGTGATAGTTCTATATTTTAAAATCGTTTAACTTGTTTGTGCTTTGACAAGAGATTTGATACTTTCTCCTGAGTAACTACACTGATCAAACTGACTTACATTTAAGTTTTATTCTTTCTTTTCCTAGGTTATATGAAGAGGCTGATTCTCAGAGCCTAAAAGTCCCAGAACAGGCCTTTCTTATTGAAACCTTTTGGTCTGGAAATGAAATCTCAGTTTTTTTTACCAAGCCAATAACTATGCTTTTGGATTGGACTGTATATGCTCAAAAACAAAAATTCAGATCTAATGATGTGAGTAGAATTTGCCTTACCATGATGACTAAGAATAACTGGTCTATAAGGGGAAAAAGTACTTTTGGTCATTCATTTTTTCTCTTCCTTTCATGCCTCTTTAGCTTATTTTTCTCTGGGGTAAAAAAAAATACACACACACACACATATATATGTATATATATTTCTGCCATACATGCACAAGCACATCTATTTGCTCCTGAGTTCTAGAATAAAAAGTGTTTGGGATTAATGGCCATAAATAATACCTATAAAATGTAAGATGTTGATTATGTGCTATTATTTCTTGCTGTTTCTAATCTTTTTACTTTATGTACATTTTCAGTGCATAAAGAATACAGATAAAGAGGTGAGCCAACACATAAAGGTTTTCAGAATGTGACTGGGGAAATAACAAATGAGTTCTTTTTTTGTTTGTTTCTTGTTTACATTCGTTTTCATGAGATTTTTGAATTAGAAATTTTCTCCCTATCTTTCCCCTACCCCAACCCCAAAACAGCCATCCCACTGTAGAACCCCTCCCCTGGTCTGCTCTCTAACTTTCTGATAGGGCAGGGAGGGTCTCCCTACCTCAGCCCCTGTATATCTTAATTCCTAGTTGCAGTTATTGCAGAGCTTTAAATTCTAGATTCTTTCGATTACTCCCTTGTCACTCACCCCCGCTGGAAGGACAACCAATTCAGTACAGGCTGTGTAGGTTTGATTGTACAGGACATCTTCATAGTGGACATATTGTGACAGTGATCATATGTCCCTAAAAATGAGTTCTTAAAAAAAAAAAACTTAAAGGCTATCAAGGGGTCATTATTCTAATTTCTTATCTTGACCAGTGCCTCCCATCCTAGTCATTCCTTCTAGGTAGATAGATATAGAGATATATACACCCAACAAGTCATTTTCCAGTAACAGTTGAACTTAGTTCTTCTTTTCCTAACTCTTGGAAGATCATAGATTTGAGTTTCTCAGTTCCAAATTTTATCAGTTGTTCCAAATTTCTGTGACTTCAAATACTGTTGATTTCTCATTCCCTGAATTAGTTATCATAGGTCCATTTTTTGACCCGAGTCAGTCTTTGACTTCTTTTCCTAACCTATACTTTGATAGTTGATAATCTGTCTGGTTAGTGGTAAAAATAAAACTAAAAAATATGTACTTACCCCTCTTTCAAAAGGGAAAGGAGGAAGGGTCTGTCAGGCTTCAGGCTTGATCAATGAGTGGAAGAGCGAAGGTTGATGATGTCACTTGAGTTGTGATTGGAGAGTCACCATGGGATACTTCTTAATCTCGTTTAAACATTAATACAGTTATTTTCCTAGTGGCCAATGTCCAACTGAACTTTAAATATGCTTTGGGTTAAAGAATCTTTTTGCCTGATGATTTGGTGCATACTCAAGAATCTAAGGTATGAAGGTACAACTTGATACTTAACACTAGAAAATATTAAGTAATGAGGCTCCGCCTCACATTCTGCAGATTGGCAGGGAGGAGAAAAGGTAGGAATAGTCGGTGTTGGGGGAGCTAAGGAAAGACAAGATCACCGATATATTTTTCGATGGATCTATGAAGTGGTCTAACCATTCCAGTTAACAATTTTGGATTATGATAATAAACTGCCTAAAATATCCATACCCTTTGATCCACAAATTCTTCTATCTGACATGCAGAGGATGCAGATGATCAGAGAGAGAAAATACTAAAATATTTTCTAGTAGCAAGTTTTGTAGAAGCAAAGAACTAATCAGAGTAGATGCCTGCTAATTAGTGAGTAACTAAGCAAGTTTGTGGTATAGGAATGTAACGGAATATTATTGCATGGTAAGAAATGGTGACTGAAAATTATAGAGAAGGATGAGAGACTTATATGAACTGATGCACACTTAAATAAGCAGAACCAATAAAACAAGTAAGTAGAGAGAACCCCTACCTATCCTCTGCCCACCAAAAAAAAAATCCCCAAATAGAGGATAATTATAATAACCAAGCCTGTTCCTTAAGAAGAGTTCAGAAAAATAATGAGTATATAACATTGCCTGAATATATGTATTTTTTTTTATTTTTTAAATTTTAATTTATTTTCTTGGTTACATCATTCATTTCCACAAGGTTTTGAGTTACAGATTTTCTCCCCTTTTTGTCCCTACCCCCCCAGCCCAGAACATTGATCCCACTGTAAG
>CM053594.1:338600377-338668557 GCA_028646575.1 Pseudocheirus occidentalis | reverse complement strand
TGTGGAGAGTTTTGGAGCTTGAAAATCTGTTTAGCGTCCCATTTTATGAGTTTTTTAGCGTGTTTGTGTGGGAGCTGTGGTGCTTTGCTGCTTCTACGCCGCCATCTTGGCTCAGCCCCTGAATATATGTATTTTTAAAGGTTTTGTTGTACCACCTTTTTCACCCTCCTTATTCTTTGTTTCAGAGGATGACTTTCTGAGGGAGAGGGGTATGTTTGTGAATGTGAAGGTGTACTTTACATGCATTTATGCATATCTATGTATTCATTTATTTGAAATGAAAGTCATATAAAAACAAAAGATTTTAGTAATATTTTTTAAGAAGAGTGAGAACTCAGTAGATACGATCTTTGCTGTTCAAGGAAAATAAATGAGAGCTATGACTTCTCCAGTGCAATAATTAGTTATTTGGTTATATATGTTCTACAATATAATTTTGATAAGGAACTCCCCATTGACTCTTCATCTTCTACAGTTTCTCAGTATCTCTGAGTTCAGCCTCCAGTTTTATGGTTGCCACCTTGACCCAAACCAAGTCGCCTCCAACAAACACTTACACTTCCTTTTGTCCTCTAACGGGTCTTCTCTACATGACGCAGATTATAGTTCATCTACAACTTCTTGTTCTGTTTCTTTCTTGTCCGCATGGACAATCCTCCCTGAAGAATGCTGTGCATAAACACGTGTGTCTTCTACATTTCACAAATACCAGTGTAGCCTCTGGGCTATTTGTTATACCAGCCTCTCAGCCATTCTACTAGAAGTAGTGAGAATATGAATAAGATCACATTCATTCTCACGTGAACTTAAATGACAAACTCAATGACCAAAGTCAGGAAGACGTGAACCTTTTATCAGGCCTCAGACACTAGCTGTGTGACCCTGGGCAAGTCACGTTACCTCTGCCCCCAATTTCCTCATCTATAAAATACAGATAATAATAATACCTACCCCACGGTGTTATTGTGATGATGATGACAAAGATAGTTGACTCTTTGGAAACTACAGGAAATGGGCAGTGAGGTGGCACGGTGAATAGAGCACCAGCCCTATAGTCAGGAGGATCTGAGTTCAAATATGACCTCAGATATTTGACACACTTACTAGCTGTGTGACCTTGGGCAAGTTACTTAACCCCAATTGCCCTGCGTTCTCCCCTTAAAAAAATTCCAAGAAATTATATTAAGGTATAAAGGCAAGAGATAGTATTTGGGGGGGGCGGGTAGGTGGCACAGCGAATAGAGCACTAGCCCTGGAGTCAGGAGGATCTGAGTTCAAATCCGGCCTCAGACACTTAACACAAAAACTAGCCGTGTGACCTTGGGCAAGTCACTTAACCCCAACTGCCCTCCAAAAACAAACAAATAAAAAAAAAAAAACAAGAGATAGTATTTGTGAGTCTGAACCACTAGCACCTCGGTCCATTTTCAGGGTTACACAAGATGTCCAAGGCAGAGCCCATTATTACATTTTTATTTACCTATGAGTTGTATGAAAAGAAAGTCCATGGTTCATAGTTCCATATGTAGGAGCTGATGATGAATATTGTGAGTATCTGCTTCCTTAACCCATATTGTAATATTCTAACACAATTTTCAGTGTTGATAAAGAGAACCATTACCTAAGTATGTAGCTATATTATTGAAATACCTCATTGATTTTTAATTTCTCACTGAAATACAGTTCAAAGTAATGTTTTACACTTACATACTACTGTAGTTCATGATGTGTTTTCTATGTGACATCTTACTTGATCCTGAGAGATATTACGGAGAGATAAAGGTGGTATGTACTGTACCAGTTTTATAGATGAGGAAACAGTGTTCAGAGTGGAGAAATGCCCTGCCAAAAGGCGTGGAGCCAGTAAGAGACCGAGGTGGGGGCTGAACAGAGGTCTTCTGATCCAGAAACCAACGATCTTCACTATATGTATCACAATGCATTCTATTATAGTTACTTCAGGGATGACATTGCATTTAGCTCAAGTTACAAAGTTTGAGACTCTAGTTGGACATTAAAACTTTCTAATCAGAAGTAACCATTCATCCAAAGTGGAGCAGAATCCCAAGGGAATAATGAAGTCAGTGTGATGTATAACAGCTTACATCTAATGCATTCTCAGTAGCCCTCCTCTGACACATGGAGGTCACCATATGTTGTCAGAGGCTGTTATAACAGAGCACAGTCTTTGGTAGGTCCTACAGATCTGGAAAGGTAGCAAGTGTGATCCCCAAAACAAGCATCATCTCTTGTCCAATAAAAAAGGCTGCATTCCAAGGGTGTCATCACCATAAGATTGCCTTTCAGAAAATAGATTTTTCAAAGCACACAACCCCACAAAAAAACACTTACTTACTAAGGCAGAGACAAGTTCAGCTTATAGTAGTGCATAATTACTCCCAGATGAAATTGCAAGGATTCTTGAAGGACTGATACATATATATATGTATATATATATGCGTAATAACAGAAATATATATATATAATGCATAATAACAGAAATAAGATGGCATCATATTTCCTTAATTTTTCTATTTCATATTAATGAGATTAACGAATCACGAGTGTGGAAACAGAAACACGTAACAAATGATGTGTCTGGAATTTCAGGCAAGTCTCAAATGAGGCTTGTTTCCTTCTTAGATCATGCCTCAAGGTGAGTGTTGCTACTTGTATCAGTAGTGCAAGGTGCGTGGTTAGGATGTACCAGACCTTCATATAGAAGACTCCCAGTAACCATATAGCTTGTTCATAAAAATAAATAGATAACAAAACTATTTGTAAACTGCTAACCAGAAGCTAACTAGATATGCTAGTATTTTTCTATATAATGCACCTAAAATGTCAAACTTTCAAATTAACAGGAAAATTTCTAAATACTGAATGATAATATAGAAAACATTTTTGGAAGGCCCTAATAGGAAGTCTAAGGTTTAGCCTCAGCCCAGCTTAAGGTCTCCTTCAGTGTGATTTTAGCTCTCTCAAAGCCATGATATACATCAGAAAAGTGTCCCTTTACGTTATTCACCCTAAATGATCACTGTCTTTGTGGATATTCTTTTAATTTTCCCTCTGTGCCCACCCTCCCTTCACTTTCCCCCACCCCATGTAGAAATATTCTAGCTGATGGTTTCTTAAAGGTTCCTTGCATTTTTTTTTTTACTCGTGCAGTAACCAGTCAGGAGAAGACAGCACGTTTGGTAAAACTCCTTATAGGACAAAACATACCTGAGAAGGAGGGACCTCTTTACAGGGCAGGAAGGGAAGAAGATGATATTTATCATTGTAGGCAATAGTCCCATTGAAGTATCAATGTTGTATAATCTCCAAATCAAACAAAATTCTCCCAAATCAGATCAGATTTCATTATGCAAAGTCATCACATCCTGGAGGAGACAAACAGAAATTATCGTGCCATCTGTCAGTTTTACTCATGCTGTAATCTAGCTGTAGAAGGATTTTGCCTTTACTCCCATCCTGTTGACCCTTATTGTTATTAGGTTAGTACATGTGACACCTCACTTGATCCTGAGAGATATTACTGTAAAGGTGATATGCACTATACCAGTTTCATAGATGAGTAAACAGTGTTCAGAGTGGAGACATGTCCTGCCAAAAGTCATGTAGCCAGTAAGAGGCTGTTCATGCATACAATAACATACGTTATGTATGTTGCCAAGAACACATGAAAAGGCATCATATTTAAGCCAGCCTTAAGTTTTACTGACTTTGTTCAGCTTCAGAAACCTCAATATTAACATTGTAAACTTTCCTATTCATTCATTTTTTGGAATTTACATGTGGCGAGGTCTGACGTAAGCTTAAGCACCCCCTAGTTGCAAAGCAGTGTATTCAGAGATAACTGAGGCAACCCCTGATTGCTTAGTGTCTGAAATATATGTGCCTTCATTTTTAATATATTTTTATGCGCTTGGATCACCTTTATGGATCACTATGCCCAGAGCCAGGATATGGGGGTGGTCATACAATAATAGTACCTACCTCCCAAGGTTGTTATGGGGAGCAGATGAGATCATAATTGCAGTGCACTCGGTGCAATGCCTAGAAAACATTAGTAAGCATTATATAAAAGTTAGCTGTTATAATATTCTAATACCAGTTGCTTGGCCAGGCTTAGGGGCAGAGGTCAGTAGGAGACAGGCAGAACAATGCTTGTTCAGTATCATAGCGTGAGTTTGCTATCAATTTTAGAACTTCATTTAGGCAGTTGTCAGAGATATGATTTAAATAGCTGTGTGGTTTTTGTTTTTGATTTGTTTTTAATTGGCTCCTGGCATCTGTTCTAAGATTCAGGGGCTAAAAAGGGAATTTGCTCTGCAAAAAAAGTACATAGTGTTTTCTCTGTACCTTGTCCCCTTGTCCTATGATTCAGCTGTTCTTCTATAGGGTCATTGGAGATTCAAGCCCCTTCCTATGTGATGGTTGAAACTGGTGAGTAGGCACTCTCCGGGTGTGTGTTTGGCTTAAAAAGAAGCATAGTTGCACAAGGATACAGGAACAGAAAACATTCATTATAACTAGAACTAAATATAGTACTATCATCTTTAAATGAGAGGATGCTGGATAAAACTGGTAACTTCTTTATAGATTATCAAGTGCTTGCTCAGCGTAATCTGCCTTTCATTTATTTTTTTTTAATGCTAAAATCATTACAGATAAAAACGTCTTTTCACTTTGTGGAACATTTCTTTCTTTCTTCCATTTGATTGTATTAGATGAAACTGCTCATTATATCTGAAGACAATAATATAGACCACAGCATTTTTCACAGTTTACTAAATCACCAAAGGACTACTACCAATGTGAAAATGCTTAGAAAGCAGACTAAAGTTGTAAATAGTAACAGATTTTATGTACTTAGTTTGAAGATTTTCATTACACTTTATAAACAAGAGCAACATATTTGTTTAGCAGTTACTGCCACGTAAAGTGTAGTGTTATTAGATATTAGAGAACTAGCCTTAAACACTTCAAATTAGTATTTTATTTTTTAAGACCTGATTAGGATTTTTTTATTCATATGAACTTTTTCTATTAAGTTAATTTTCACTGCTAGAATTCATTCTTGTACTTAATTCAGGCTCTTTGGCAGTTTTCAATTTAAAGAATTCCATGCATGTTCACAGACATCACTTTCAGTAGGGTAAAGCATTTTGTTTCTTGATTTACAGCATTGAAGCATTCAATTTAAGTCATTAGCTAAACAGAAGTCCTCAGTTTATGCTAATGTTGTTTTGTCATAATGTCAGTCAGCCAGTCTTGCCAAATGACATTGTGGCAGTGAATTTCATTGTCATGAATCTGAGAGTGCTTTGGGCTTTCCCTGGCAAAGGGCAGAGGTGGGGTGTGTCTCTTCTTTTAAAGGAGCTGCAAATGCAGCATGGGCAGTAGCTACAGAGCTTAGTAGCTTGTCTGTAGCATTTCTCCTTGGGATACCCTTATACAACACATAGAGGTAACTAGAATTGCAGATCACAGGGAAGCCAAATGGAATATATGCCTTTTATACTTTTGTAAAATGTCCCTTTAGTCTCCAGCTATTGGTTTTTCTTTCCTTTTTTTCTTTCTTCTTTTTTTTTACCTTGTAATTGTCAGTAAGAAAAAGAAGGTAGTGTAGTACAATGGATAAAGTCAGCAGCTCCAGAGTCAGAGAACCTGGGCTCATATCCTTTCTCTGATACTTTTTACTTTTGTGTGACCTTGGCCAAGTTATTATTCCTCAGCCTCTTTTTCGTCTGTAAATGAAGAGGCTGTACCAGATGCCCTCCGAGATCTCTTCCAACTGTAGAATATGATCTGATGGTGGCTTCCATTTTTTTTCTGAAATTCCTGTGATATCTTTTCCTTCATATTCTTATCTTGCTACAATGAAAGGAAATAAAACTATACTTTAAAGAGAATCTTAAGTATTACCTAGTTAAACCTCTTTATTTTACAAATGGAAAAACTGTACTTTAGAAACATTGTCACTTAGTAGAATTCACATTGGCTGTTCTGGATAGAACTTTAATTATGGCCCAGGTTATATAGCTCCCAATTATGGATTCTTTCTGCTACAACACTCTCTCCTGTGTTAAAACACTATTGTATTCAAATCCTTCTTCAGATACTGAGGAACTATGTAACTGTGCACAAATCTCTTAATATCCCAGGGCCTTTGTTTTTTCATCTATAAAGCAAGGGGCAGTTATACTTGGAGTGCTCATTTTGATGGGAAGATGAAACGAAATCATGTTCGTTAAATATTTGTAAACCTTCAAGCACAGTATAAACGTCCGCTTCTGTTATTGTTTTGAAAGAGTTGGCAGTACGCTAAATTATTGTCATGCTCTATTTTATTGTACTGGTGAAGCTCTTATCTCTAACAGCCTATCGTGGGCTCATCCACAAAGGTGGATGGTGAATGGGAACAACCTGGACTAGAAGTCTGAAGACCTGTTTTAGTTTTAATTGCACCTCTTTTTTGTCAAAAAAAAAAAAAAGAAAAGGTCATGCCACTAAACCCTTACAGCAGCAAGCACCCTAGCATACCCAGGGTGGCTGCTAGCATAGGTTCTTTGATCTGCTTTTCTAAAGGAAAGCAACTCAAAATGGGTTAACCATCATACTTTAATCAAACATATATTATTTACATAGTTCAGGGGAAAAAGTCAGCACCCCAAGCTTCAGAGAATATAAACAGAAGTTACAAGAGAAAATAACACAATTTAGCAGACCGGGCTTCTAGCTGTCTGACCATTACATCCATACCTAGTTAGTCACCAAAGGCGGGGAGGGGAGCTCAATGGCTGCTTAGAGTCTCATCTTGACAAATCACACAACTCTTTAGCCCAAAGCAAAACCTTGCCTATAGATCTATCTATCTATCTATCTATCTATCTATCTATCTATCTATCTATCTATCTATCTATCTATCTATCTATCTATCTATATCGCCTTCTCCAGGGTCAGAGAACATCACAACCCTCAGTTACCCACTTGACTACAAAGTAACAAAATTTGTGTTTTCCTAAAAAAGCAAGCCTCCCACCATAGACTCCAGGTGAGCACATGCAGCCTATTAGGGGAGCACAGTATATTTTCAAATTAGGAAAGATTATCACATTCAATTTAGGCTTATTAAGGGGCAGGGAAGATCTTCACATTTCTATTACCATTACAACCCTTTTTAGCCCGAGTTTCCAACTCTGTCTATAAAATTGGAATGGTAGTATCTACCCTGCTTCCATCACAGAATTGTTTGAAAGATCACCTGAAATCGTGCATGTGGGAAGGGTTGATGTATAGCCATTGTGTTTGTTTATTTTACTGTTTGACTATATTTACATGTTAGGAGGAAGTTTGCCTGTTTGGGTTGTGTTGCTGGGCTAGTGGGTAGTGATAGAGATGCAATTTTTTAAAAAAGAGCTTCAGTAAAAGTTAAAAAACAAAAGAAGTAAAAAGATATTCAGAAGGGACATAAAAAAACAGGACAGTGTTGTTACTACTTTGTTAAATTCAGTGTATACTTTGAAAAACAAACTACATCACAGCAACTCATGGTTTTTAATATAATCTTTTTATTTATTCTGAAAAGTGTATTTTGGTGATGACTAAGTTCATCATAAAAGTAAATTTGAACAAAACAACTCGTATTGGCCTGTGCCAGTATGGTCATCATCTTTACTGACCAGATGGTGAACACCTTCCTTGGTATTGCTCTGATTAGTTAAATATTCCAGCTATTCTTAATCAGTGTTCCAGTTACCTCAGTATTCTAGTTAATAGAGTTATTAGCAGTATTCCGAAAATGACAGCGAAACAAAACAGACTCAACAATAAAACTTTATTGAACCACACATCATTATATTAAGGACTTGTGATTTCTTCTGTACAGTAACCCTTTCCAATTTAGTGAGATGCCTGAGGCAGTGTCATGATTGTGTAGCTAGCAGAATCTGAGCCCAGGGCTTGCTACCTCCCAGGATCCCTTTCTCTTCATCACTATGCTCCTTCTCTATGCTGAGTTTTTCCTCAGTGACTCAAGGAAGCATGTAGAGTGTTACAGAAGCTTCATGGCACAACTGTGGACATCTATTTTCATTGTGTTCCCCAAGTACAAATAAAATTAGCAATGGAGGACAGCCAGGATATTAGCAAACTGCGCCCACATTTAGCTTTTAGCAAATGAACCATTTTCTTGTTCGTTATGTTGTATTTTCTTCTGGATTATTGATTTAGATTTGGGAGATCCTGAGGTATCATCTGGTACAACCTCTCATTTTATAAATGAGGAAACTAAGGCTTGGAGACTTTAAGTGACTGGCCCAATGATGCATACAGATAAGTAAGCAACAGAGGTGTTATTCCAACCCAGTTCCACTATTATATTTGCCTCCTCCAAAGCAGTTTACACACACACACACACACACACACACACACACACACACACTCTCTCTCTGTTTCTCGCTCTCTCTCTCTCTCTCTCTCTCTCTCTCTCTCTCTCTCTCTTTGAGTATTTGAACCTAAATTACATACAAAAATGACTTCAGTACTTCAAAGCCCAGTGTAGATAGTGCTGGACCTAGAGTCAGGAAGGCCTGGGTTCAGATACTGTCTCTGGCTAATGTCTGTGTGACTATGAGCAAATCTTAGTATCTCTAGTTCCAGGCAACTCTTTAAGACTTGTACTAAGTCATAGATACTTGTGGTCTTTGTGATTAGGGGGATTTCCCAAATTGAAGAACAATGTTTAAGTGTCCATCATCAGTATCCTTGATGTGGGTCTTCCCACAACCTTCAACCAAGAGAACTAGTTGTATAACAAGAGGGGACCAAGACCCTTGAATTAAAAATGCTTCCTTTTATAAAACCAGTGGGTGTTTATTAATGTACATGATATTAGAGCATGAAACCTTGGCCAGGGCAATCCTCTGCATGTTAAGGAAACTGGTACGTGGATTTCAGGTGTGTCTTGTAACCAGCTCCTACTCATTCTAAGTGCCGCAGAGTTTCAAAGTTCTGCTCCTTTTTTGTATCATCAAGCCTATAGATGCCTTCTCAGAAAAATATTTTTAAATGGGAAGGGAAAGAAAGAAGCATTTCTATAGTGCTTACTATGGGCCAGGTCAGTGTTAAGCAATTTTTACAAATTAATATCATCTTACTTTCCTACAAAGAAACTGAGTATTTTGATAGAGAAAAGCGGGTTTGTTTTTTTAATCTAAATCAGTTTAGTATTTTCTGAATGAAAATTTCTGGACCTCAGTTAATCTTGCACCTTAGTTCTTAATAAATTTCATGAGTGAAGAATAAAGTACACTTCTACAAGTTCCAGTGACAAGAAAGCCTTGATGACTGATCAGCTTGTTTAATAATATTGAATTTAGAAGGGGCAAAAATCAACCAATGAACTTACCCTTTCTTTTTCTTAACTAGTAAATATCTATAGACATATTTGTGGATAGGCAGGGTAGATTTGATTTCTAGCTAATCATTATTTAAGAAGACTCAATCATTTTTTTCAGTAGCAGAAACTACCTAATGGAGATAGTTCCTCTTTCTGTTTTACTTTGTGTTTGGAAATGCTCGTTTTCTGTGATGTTTAATTCAGAATTAAAGCTAATCATTTTAAAAAAAAAACAACTTATTTCCTTTTTCAATCCATTCCTGAAAATTACAAATGTATAAAGAGAGAAAGTTTGGTTCAATCTGTGGACATAGTTTACAAAGAAATAGCAGAGGTTACACCACTTCTGTCTGTATGTGCTGTATGTGCTCTTAGTTAACTTAGACCCTAGAGTCACAAATACCCTGCAAGAGCTGAAACCAAACATCTCTTTGATGTTTCCTGGGATGTTATAGAATGCTAACAATATTGGTTTTCCATAATCTTTTCAAATAATCTGTAAAAGAAGCCTGAGAATGTCAGTAAGTCTGGGTTTCTACATGGTCTGTTTTGACAACTAAAAAAAGTTTCTCAGAGGATGTATTCCTCTCTCTGTCATGTCCTATGTATCCATCCATGTTAAATATTTGTCTAAAAATAAAACTGAAGGTTACTTCCCACAGTAAATTTTTAAGTAGTATGCACATGATTAATACACTTTTCTAATCATTTAATTACCTTCTTGTAAGTAATTTTTCTCACCTATTAGGCCTTCAGAAATGAAATGGCTTATCTGTTGATTGAGATTCTTGGAGCAGTAGTAGAATATTGGATATTTCTTCGTCTTAAGGAGGACAGAAATGTGATGCAGCATATGTCTGATCTTGGAAATTATGTTGCTGTTTCTTGTGATGGTGAGTACGTCTTTGGATGGATTGTCAGTCATTTTCAGCCTTATTCAAGGAATTAATTTTATGTTTTTGTTTAACATTTAGCAGATATTTATGATATTTTGCTAATTATGTCAACTTTTTTCCTAATTCCTGTTAATTACTAAGAGTACACAATGATTAAGCGTATTACAGTTTGCAAAGCATTTTTTACATTCTGAAATAATTTATTTTAGATTACATGAAGAAACAAATGCTATTTAATTGCTTATAATGAGCATTGGGCAAAGCATGAAACCCAGCTGAACTTCAGGTATGAAGTGCATTGCTGCATAAAAATTCTAGTCACTACCCAGCTCGCAAAGAAGGATCCCACATTTAATTGTGATTGGAGGTTTCTCATTGACTTAGGACTTTTTTTTTAACTTTATTTTTTAAATTCAATTTTATTTTATATTTCAGATTCTCTCCTTCCCCCTCTCTTTGTTGTTATTCAGTAGTATTTCAGTCATGCCTGATTCTTTGTCACTCCATTTGGGGTTTTCTTGGCAAAGATATTAGAGTGGTTTTGCCATTTTCTTCTCCAGCTCATTTATAGATGAGAAAACTGAAGTAATCAAGATTAAATGACTTGCCCAGGGTCACACAGCTAGTAAGTGTCTGAGATCACATTTGAACTCAGGTCATCCTGATTCCAGGCCTGGTGCTATATCCACTGTGCCGTCTAGCTGCTCTTCCCCCTTCCCTCCTGCCATCCATTGAGAAAGCAAGACAAACATATATTGTTGTGAAAAACAAATACCTGAATTAGCCATCTCCAAAAAAAGAAGAAAATATGCTTTGGTTTGTACTCAGATCCTATCAGTTTTCTATCAGAAGGTATGGTATGTTTCATCGAGTCCTTTAAATTTGAAGTTGGTTATTATGTCAGTCAGAGTTTCTAAGTCATTCAGAATTGTTCCTTATATTATTACCATTACTGTATAAATTGTTCTTCTGGTTCTGCACATTTTGCTTTGTTTCAGTTCATGCAAGTCTTTCCAGGTTTTTCTGAAACCATCCCCCTGGTCATTCCATATAGCACAATAATATTCTATTATATTCATCTGTCATAATTTGTTCAGTCGTTCTCCAATTGATGGGCATCCCCTCAGTGTCCAATTCTTTGCTTCCACAGAAAAAGCTGCTATAAATATTTTTGTACATGTCATTTCTATTCCTTATACTTTAATCTCTTTGAGGTATAGTCCCAGTAGCAGTTACAAAGCATTTTCACAACAGTCCTTGAAGGTAAATAGTGCAGTAATCCCCATTTTACAGATAAAGAAATTGAGACTAAGCAATGTTAAATAGCTTGGAATAATCACATGACTAAGTGACAAAGCCATCATATAATCCTAAGTCTTTTACCTTTATTTCCATTACATTGTTCTACTTCTTCCAAACTTAATCACTTGAATGTGTTTTTTAAAAGGAATTGAGTTTTTGTTTTTAATTTTGAATATGTATTGTTCTGTATGAAAATGATAATTTGACAGAAAAAATGCTATATTCTACAAAGTGAATCACTCTATAGTGTTTTATAAGTCTTATATAGAATAATTTACAGCATTGCTTACTTATCTCTACTTGTTCCAATAGCAGAGCAAATCATTTTAATAAATTTTCCTTCATCCTGTGAAAGAAGAGAGAATAAACTACTGTATAATTAAAGATGTATTAGCTCTTTCAAGACTCCTGATCTAGAACAGGTAGTGCAGGTAAAGGTTAAGCTAGATCAATGTAAAGTTGGATCTATACGCTCCTTTTCCTTGGAGTATTATTAGTTCCATTAAAAATTGCCAAATTTTATGAGGGTTTCTGGCATTGTCTTTTTTAGCTCTTCATTATCTTAATGATGGTTTTTTAATTGGTATAAGTTTTGTAGAACTTCTAGTATTAAGAACTGCCCTCTCAAAACTTTTTTAAATGCATCTAAAGTAGAAGATAGTATGGATTTTTCTCTATCCTTACCAATGTCACATCAACTTAACTTTCAAGGCTCCTACTATACAAAATCATTGAATGATATTTTATATTGCATATGTATTATATCACTAGTTAAATCATATTGCCAGCTTACACAGTACATCTCTTTTTTTAATATCCTAGAAAACTTATAATGTTGGATTATATTTTCCCCATTTTTAATTTTTTGTTCATTTAGTATTTTATTTTTTCCCTAATTAGATGGAAAAACAATTTTTAAGATTTTTTTAAAATGTTAAATTCTGGGCCAGGTAGGGTGCATAGTGGTTAGAGCACTGACCCTAGAGTCAGTTGGACCTGAGTTCAACTCTGGCCTAAGACACTTACTAGCTGTGGGAACATGGACAAGTTACTTAACCCCATTGCCTCAAAAAGAAAGAAAAGAAAGTGTTAAATTTGAGTTCCAAATTTTCTCCCTTCTCCTTCCCCCTCATTGAGAAGGTAAATCATATGATATAGGTTATACATGTGCAGTCATGAAAAATATATTTTCATATTAGGCATGTTGTAAAAGACCAAAATAAGAAAAATAGGAATACTTTTAAAACATATGCTTCAATCTACATTCAAACTCAGTCATTTCTTTCTCTGGAGAAGGATAGCATTTTCAGAATAAGTCCTTAGAAATTATTTTAAATCATTGTATTTCTGAGAGTAGCTGAGTCATTGACAATTGATCATTGCACAATATTGCTGTTACTGTGTACAATGTTTTCCTGGTTCTGCTCATTCCTCTTTGCATCAGCTCATGTAAGTCTTTCCAGGTTCTTTTGAGAGCGTCCTGCTCATCATTTTTTATAGCACAATAATATTCCGTCACAGTCATGTTCCATAATTTGCTCAGCCATTCTTTGCCACCACTGAAAGAGTTCACCCTATCCGTGCTCAAAAATGTTTTGCTTCTGACTATTGCCTCCCCTAATCTGCCCTCCCTTGCAAACGGTCTCTCTTCCTTCTCCCCTCCCCAACACAATCCTTTTCCTTCCTTCTTTGTTGTAGTTTTCTGTATCCAATTGAGGGTGTGTGTGTGTGTGTGTGTGTGTGTGTGTGTGTGTGTGTGTGTGTGTGTGTGTGTGTGTGTGTGTGTGTGATTCCTCACCAATTCCCCCATTTCCCTCTCCACTGTAAAAGCTATTTTGTGTGTCTTTTATGTGAAACAATTTACTCCCTTCTGCCTCTCCCTTTTGCCTTATCCCAGTGCATTTCTCTTTCTCATCCCTTAATCTATTTTTTTAGATATCATCCCATCATATTCTAATCTCACATGTGTCCTCTTTCTCTATATACTCCTAACTACCCTGATCAGAAAGTTCTTGGGAGTTACAAGTATCATCTTCCCATGTAGCAATGTGAACAATTTAACCTTATTGAATTCCTTATGATTTTTCTTTCCTGTTTACATTTTTGTGCTTCTCTTGATTCTTGTATTTGAAAGCCAGATTTTCTTTTGAGCTCTTAACCTTTTAATCAAAAATATTTGAAATTCCTTTATTTCATTGCATATCCATTTTTTTTCCCTTGAAGGATTATTCATGGTTTTGCTAGGTAGGTGATTCTTTGATGTAATCCTAACTCCTTTGCTTTCCAGAAGATCATATTCCAGGCACTCCAGTCCTTTAAAGTAGAAGCTGCTAAATCGTGTATTATCCTGACAATGGTTTCATGATTTTTGAACTGTTTCTTTCTGGTTCCTTACAGTATTTTCGCCCTGACCTGGGAGCTCTGGAGGTTGACTATAATGTCCTGGGAGTTTTTATTTGAGGATCTCTTTCAGGAAGTCATTGGTATATTCTTTCAATTTTACCCTGTGGTTCCAGAATATCAGGGCAGTTATTCTTAATAATTTATTGAAAAATAATGCCTAGGATCTTTTTTAAGGAGTTCTTTTCTTCAGTGAATTTTTATGCCTCGTTTATTATTTGACCTATTCTCTTTTTTAAGATGTTATTTTCTTCAGTACTTTTTTTGTGCCTCCTTTACCAAACTGCTGACTCTTTTTAATGATTTTCTTGCATTATTGTCTCTATTTTTCCTGTATCTTGCTTATTTGATTTTTAAAAATCCTTTTTGAGCTCTTCAAGAATTTGGGGTTGTTTTTTTTTTTTTTTTTTTTTGGTCTGAGACCAATTCACATTTTTCTTTGAGGCTTTGGATGTAGCTCTTCTGAGTTTGTGTTTTTATCTTTTCTGTCACCATAGCAACATTATACAATATGATCTTTTTCTGTTGTTTGTTCATTTTTCCAGTCCATTTCTTGACTTCTTATTCTAAGGTTAATTCTAAGTTAAAGTTCTCTGCTCACAAGGTTGAAGGGACCCTGTCCCAAGTTTTGGGCTTCTCTTGCTGCTGTTCTCAGAGCTAGTTCTGGCTGCCTGTAAGTTTTCAGTTCTTCTGACATGGTATGTGTGATTACTGCCCCCCTGGCTGGTGTTCTGGTCTGTGTGCAACCACAAGCACTTTTTTTCCTCCATGAAGCTGTGACCACGTTACCTGCTTCCCTGCATCCTTAAGCTCTGGCATGCTAGTGTTCCTCCTCACCCTGGCACTGCAGTCTAGGACTGTGACATAAATCGTGTATGAGCAATACAACAAGAGTCCTGCACTCAGTGCCAGCAAAGGGTCCCCTGTAATTTCCTGACCAGTTGTCCACCTCCTTTATTTTCTATCACCAGAGAGCTCCAGGGACTGGTGCTGCCGAAACTGATTCAGTCACCCCCAAGGCCTACTTCTGGATTTTCTGGACCCTGGCCTTTGCTGGCACAGCTTGTGTTGGACCACACTCCACTCTCAGCCTGGTCAACAGACCTTTCCTGCTGACCTTCTGAGTCGTCTTGGGCTGGAAAATTGTTTTACCCTGTCCTTTTGTGGGTTCTGTCAGTCCAGAATTCATTTTGAAGTGTTATTTAAAGATATTCATTGGGAAATTGGGAGAGCTCAGCGAATCCCTGCCTTTTCTCCACCATCTTGGCCTTAACACTGATATTCTAACAGTTTCATTAGATAATGAGTATGAATTCATCAAAAAAGGAAGTTTAAAAAATAGGAATGATTTGTATACATGGTTTCCCACTTGGTTCCCAATTATCTTAAATTATCCTCTCCCCTTCTCTTCCCCACCAAAAAAAGAAAAAGAGGGAGAGGATTGCCTGAATGTGTACAGGCCATACCTTGAAAATATTGTGGGTTCAGTCTCACAATACCACCACAATAAAGCAAACATCAAAACAAAAGCAAGTCACACAAATTTTTTTGTCTCCTAGTGAATGTTATTGTTAAACTATACTATAATAGATTAAGTATGTAATAGTCTTATGTCTAAAAAAAACCCCTAATGTATATACCTTAAAAAATACTTAATTGCTGAAAACCATCATCTGTGCCTTCTACAATGTAATCGTTTTGCTGGCAGAGGATCTTGCCTTGATTGCTGCTGACTACTCAGGGTAGTGGTTACTGAATGTTGGTGTGACAGTGGTACACCAGACAGAAAAGACAACAGGGAAATTTGCCCCTGGGATTGGCCTGTCCTTTCACTTGAACACTTAGAGGCCATTGTAAGGTTTTTTTATAAACCTAATATCAATATTGTTGTGTCTCAGGGAATAGAGAAGCCAGAAGAAAAGGAGAGAGATGGAAAATGGCTGGTAAGTGGAGCAGTCAGAACACACACAACATTTATCAGTTAAGGTCACCTTTTTTATATAGCATGGTTCATGGCTCCCTAAAGCCATTACAATCAGAGATCGCTGATCACAAATTATGTAACATAACAGATACAGTGATAATGAAAATGCTAGAATTACCCAAATGTGATGCAGAAACAGTGTGAGCACATACTGTTGGTAAAATGGTACCAATAGACTTGCTTGATGCAGGGTTGCTACAAAACTTAAATTTGTTTAAAATTAAAAAAAAGAAAGAAAGAAAGAAATATCTACAAAGTGCAGTAAAATGACAGATGCCAGTATAGCCTTTTAACTCCCAGTTCTCATGGATCTCAAATCTCAGACATTGTTTTACAACCTATCACAGATTTCCAAAGTTGGAAAAGACTTAAGGGAACAACTATTTCAACCCATATCTGAACAACAATCCCTTTTACAACACTCCTGACAAGCAGTCATCCAGCCTTTGCTTCAGTATCGTCAGTGAAGCTGTGATGGTCAAGAAATGTCTTCTGCCATCGACCTTAAATCTTCTCTTTCTATAATGAGGCTTCTTCTGCCAATTAGTTTTGACCTCAAAGTAACCATAGACATAGGTGGGAAGAGACATGAAATAATCTAATCTGACACACTTATTTAGAATATGTGAAAACTCAGGTGTAGAGAACAGTGACTTGTTCAGGGTCCTGTTGGGAGGAAGTAGCAGAGCTTGAGTTCAGACACTGATCCTTAGGCTTCAAATCCACATTTCTTTTCATTACAGAGGGTAACACTTTATTTATTTTTTAAAGATTGTTATTGTGAATTGTTATTAATTCTGTGATTAAAGGTAATATATTTTTTTTTTTCTTTTTGGAGGGCAACTGGGGTTAAGTGACTTGCCCGAAGTCACATGGCTAGTAAGTGTGTCAAGTGTCTGAGGTCGGATTTGAACTCAGGTCCTCCTGACTCCAGGGCTGGTGCTCTATTCACTGCGCCACCCAGCCACCCTGATGGTAGCACTTTAAAGAAGGTAGTTTAATAAAGAAAGTTCCTTTCAAACTGTCATCCTAGATCTCTTTCCCTTTCAGAATCGAATTCTTGGCTAGGTGGCATGGTACAGTGGAAAGAGAACTGGCTGGTCAATCAGAGGTCTCAGTTTAAATCTCACCTCTGATGCTTATTAACTGTATGGCATTTGGCAAGCCACTTAACATCTCTGGGCCTTCGGTGGAAGGGTGGGTGAAATAGCCTCTGGTCTAAGGTCCTTTCCAGCTCTAGGTCTGTGATCTTTTTTTTTTTTTTAATTAAATTTTATTTTTTATTTTAACCAAAGTACACCCTTTTCTCTTCCACTTCTCTCTGTCCCCAATTGATAAAGCAAGACAAATACTAGTCAGATAGAATTCCTGCATTGGCCATGTCTAGAAAAAAAATAAATGTCCCCATTTGCAGTGTGAGTCTCTCACCTCAGTCAGGAAGTAGGTAGCACGTTTAATTAAGAATCTTTTGGAAACATGGTTGGTCAGTACACTAAACAGAATTCTTAAGTATTTCAAAGTTGGTTGTTTTCACAGTTTTATTTTTATCATATAAATTGTTCTCCTGGTCCCTTTCACTTCACTCTGAATTGGTTTTTGCAAGTTTTCTTCTGAAACTATTGTGATCCTTTTTCTATAGTCCAGCAAATCAATATCCAATGCCAACACATCCCAAATTACCTAATTTTTTCTGATTTCCTCTATCATTAATGATTCTTGTAAAAACAAATCTTCTATACTTCTAAGTTTTCAAGGAAGACAGTTTTTTCAGTAAGAAATGCTTCCATATAACTTGGTTTTGTTTAGAAGGGGAAAGTAGTTCTTGAATTTGCTATCAAGCACTTTAGCATTTAGAAGAGAAAATTTCAGAATAGATCATCTAAGAATGTGGGTAATAAGTGGGTTTAGGATTTGTACAATGTTTCCCCCTTTCTGAAAAGAGGTCTTTTTATGGCACAAAAGTTAGAAGGTTTTGAGCTAAAGTATTGCTTCTCATTTTTCTTCTCCTTTTTCATTGAGGAATGATGTGATGACTGTCCCTTTGAAAGATAGCTGTCCTTTGTTGCATGACTTTTAACATTTCTTAGATCAAACTCAATATCCCTTTACTACATTGCCTGGTAAATTTCTTCTTGATTGTCTCTAAAGTGTAGTTTAATGATTGTTTTCCTCCTCAAAAACAATGGAATAGTGATCAGTTCTCATTCTCAAAGAACTTGATATTTGGCTACCCAAACCCTCTATTTTTCTCATCCTGGTGGAGATGCACTTATGTTTCAGGAACAGGTGATCGCGAATACCATTTGGAAAAAGGTGAATGTGTGATACAGTAGGGACTGAATTGCAGTTACCCTTCCACATTTTACGTTTGGAAGATAATATTTTAAATTTCATTTGAACCTTCTATTTTATCAACATTGAAATCAGTTCTTGAAGCATGTTTTGAATCAGTGATACCTGATGAGACAAGATGGGAAGGGGATGGGTCCACGGGAATATTTCAGTAATCACTCCCAAAATGGCTCTAGATTGACTCTATTTATTTTTGAGGTTTTTTTGCCTTTTGTTTACCATTCAATCTTACTTATTCTTACTCAGAAGCTAGAAAGTCAGTACTTAATACAAATGGGCAGCAACTTTCTCTCAGCGAATATACAGAATTAATTATTTCTATGTGTTCTTTTAATGCCATGATGTCGTCTTGTGCCTGAACCCAGTCTTTCATGTTGCTGTCCTAAATTCTGCATCTTTATGGTAGAAGTCTGAAAATCTGCTGCCTATTATTTCCTTTTGGTCATTACTGCTTTCCCCTATATTTCTTACCTCTTCTTTAATTTTAGGGTTATTCACCACCCCCTGGGAAAACCTGACTTGATTTGAAAAACATTTTAATTTGATTCTCTGTTTCTAACTGACATTTTCACGTTCCTTTGCCCTGCTTTGCAGTTTTGCTGAATATACACAGAGTTAATAAATCTTTGGTTTGTTTATATTAGGCCATTAATAATGATGTTAGCATTGACCTCTCAGTATTGCTGTAACTTTCCATTGGACATATAACAGTAGTCTTTCTCATTACATATAAACAAAGCATCCACGTAATAAGTACTCAGATATAACTGACTGAATTTTTAGTGGCATTTGTTGGATTTTTAAAGTTTTTTTTTCATAGAATCATAAGGTTAGAAAATGTATCCAAAGCTGACCTATATCCATGTTTCTTTCTTACTACTAGGTTACGCTTAACTCAGACAGATGAAATTATATTTCATTTCTAAAAACTATGAGAGGAGATTCTTCATACAATTTTAAAAATATCTCTTTAAACTAAATTCCTGATTTGGGGGTATAAGTTCATTTCCTCCATCTTCTGTCTTGAGGAAAGATGGAAAAGAGTTGGTAGCCATCTTCTATGTAATATAAAATAGTATAACATACCATTTTATATATATAACACAACATAACCTACTTTACAGCTGGAAGATGACTTTCAGTTATTTTTTCTTCAAGCTAATGATCCCAGTTCCTGTGTCCTTTCTGATTAGATTTTTTTTTTTATTTCCATCTTTATTGGTCTTTTGCTTCTTTTTCCCTTCACTTTTAGTTGACTGGATGAACTATATTTTGACCATTACTTTTTAATCCCTTTGAACTGTTGCTAGAAATGTCTTTCCAAATCCTTTGGTTAGATCTTGCCTTCAGCACTTAGTTTTACAAGGCACTGAGAATACCACGACAAAAACAAAATAATAAAATAATCCCTGTCATCGAAGAGAGCTGTGTGTGTGCACACACACACCACACACACACACACACACACACACACGAGTTGTGATGCAGGTCTAATGTACTGAGAGCTAAATTCCATTTCACAAACCACATAAAATCTCAGATGCTTTGGGATACAGAGGAGAAAAAACAACAAACAGTATCAGCCCTAATAGAACTCACAGCCTGTTGGGTGATTCAACACGTGAATTTACTTAAGAAAATACAAGATCGTTTAAGGAGGGAAAGAGCCCTGGTATTCTCGTGATACTAAGCTGAATATTGAATGTGGATAGTGTTTCAGACCGGAGAGGAGAAGAGGGAGATTCCAAGCCTGGGAAATAACTTATGTAAAAGCCCTGAAGATAGGAGATACAACACATATTCATCAAATAGCTATTGACTAGAATGCAGACTGTAAAAGGAAGCAAGTTTGCAAAGGGGAAGAGGGTTGTGTAGCTAGATCATGAAGGACTTTAGATGTCAGTCTGAGGAATTATTATTTCATCCTAGAGACAAAAGGGAGCCCCTGAAGATCTGTGCTCCACTGTCAGATCTGTACCTTAAGATTATTTTGGCGTATGTGGAAGGAAAGGTTGGAGGGGGAGAGACTGGCAGTGGAGAGACTTGTAGAGTATTCAGTATGAGAGGTGATAAGGACGTGAACTAGAGGGGTGGCTAGGTGGTGCAGTGAATAGAGCACCGGCCCTGGAGTCAGGACGACCTGAGTTCAAATCCAGCCTCAGACATTCAACACAAAAACTAGCTGTGTGACCTCGGGCAAGTCAGTTAACTCCAATTGCCCTACCTTCCCCCTTCCAAAAAAAAAAAAAAAACCTGAACTAGAAAGAGTGGTCCAGAGAGTAGAGATAAGTGGAAAGCTGAGAGAAGTGGTGTGGAGGTGGGTGAACAAGAGGGAAGAGTAATCAAACATGAAAGTAAAAAATTATGTAATTGCAAGCTTCATTGAGAAGGCATAGCCCAAGATGAGACAGGTGATATGGTCCAGCCATACCAGGGAATGCTGTTCAGATGATATTTGTAATAATTTCGTTCATTTCTGAGTTTCCCTATTAGGAAGGACACTGATAAATTGAAGTGTATCCAAAGAGGGTGTTGAAGACAGTGAAGGGCTTTGAGATCATGTCATAAAAAGATTAGTAGAAGGAATAAGGGATATTTAGTCTGGTGAGGAAAACACAGAAGATGATAGCCAACTGCAAAGGACTGCCATGTTTACAAGGGATTAGACTTGTTATTTTTCACCTAAGAAGGCAGAAGTGGGAGCGATGGTTAGAAACTGCAAAGAAGCCATCTTCCTCACTGAGCTATCCCAAAGTGTAATGGGTTGCCTCTTGGGATCCTAGACCCCTTTTTCCTTCTGCAGCTCTTGTATCAGAAGAAGCTAGCCACTTGTCAAGAATATTGTGGAGTGGATTCTTTTTCCAGTATGAATAGGACAAAATGGTTTCTGAGAGCCTGTTAACAGAAGCTGTACCAACTTTAGATTGGGCTGGTTTCCTCATAAGGATACATACAAATCTACAGTGGATTAGCATTGGTTTGGCTCCTTTGCTTCCTGAAACATCAAAGCTCTAGCTTAAAGAGAACTCACCTGTCCAGGGAGCGGGGGAAGGGAGGGTATGGGAGGGAGGAATTGAGGGTAGGTGGGTTAGAGGAACTGAGAGAACTCTGAGGCCGGCCAACTCTGGACATTTGCTAAGGTGAATATACAAATTGGGGAGTGGGTGGGAGGAGGAGACCTTTTACCTAAATATATTTTAACCTTAGGAACAGTATGCTTTCTCCATCACCAATAAAATTGTTTTCTTAGCATTTTGTGATCTACCAGGTTCTTTATGTCATTCTGATCCTGAGTGTGCATCACTGGGTTGACCTTGAGATAGGCGTGACCCAAGAGAGTTGCTTTCCAAATCTAAGGTTCTATGAAGTATTACTCTAAGATTTTAAGCTTGGATCATTAAAAGAATGTTGGTAACCTTGTGAACTCAATAGAAAAGGAGAAATTTTTTGGAGGGGGTAAATATAGGAGGAAGACAAATTTTGTTTTCAATATGTTGAATTTCAGGGGTGGTTGGATATCAATGTTGATATATTTAACAAGAAGTTACTAACATAAGAAAGTATATTCAGAAGAGCTCAGGGCTAGAATATATGCTTTCTGCTATTTCTGAGGATTTGAAAACTACATTTGAGCATTGGTCTTTTCCTTCTGTTCTATAACATCATCCCCATCCCAACTATGTAAAATTCTCTATTGTGCAGAATTGTTTACCTTTTCTAAAAGTGAGAAAGATGGGTTGGTTTAAATGTCTAATTTAGTGATTATAATGGTCAGAGGAAGCATTCTAATTCCTTTCCTTCATCAACCCAACCCTGATTATTTGCAAATTATATATCAGTGAACGTTAAAATCTGTTAGAACTAATACTGTATGGAATGCTACCATGTGATTTTTTGAGCTGGAAGAAACCATATAGATCTAGACCTGGAGGTTTTGACTTTTTTTATGCCATGGACCTCCTCTGGGAACTGGCAAAGTCCTCAAAATAATTGTTTTTTTGAATTCGTAATTGAAGGAAATGCTAAATTTTAGGTAGAAATGGATGAAAATAAAGTTGGCATTTTTTTCCCATCCAAGTTTACAGATCATCTTAAAATCTGTTCATATATCTTTGGGGACTCCAAAGGGCTGAAGTTAGGAACTGATTCTCTTAAATCTAAACTAACCCAACTCATTTTACAGATGCAGAAGCTCATGCCCAGTTACCAGACCTGGAATCCAAACCCAGGTGCTCTGACTTAAAACCTATTGTTCTTTGTACTATGATACCTCCAGAAGAAGAACTCTGTCTTAGGAAAACCTAGATATATAATCATCAGGTCCGTTACATACAGTGATTGTGCTTCACCTCTCTATTTCTCTTACCTATCATATAATACTGTATATGTGCCTACTGTAGTGATAGCAAGCTCTCCCAGGGCAGGAAACACTTCTAAAGTCTTAACCCCTGTTTCCTAGAACAATGCTTATATACCTAGTAGACAGTTAATATATTTATTGTGGTTCTTTTTCTTTTTCTTTGTTTCCTTCAGATTTTTCTTCACAAGAGTTAGAGAGTTTTATTAGTTCCTTATCTTCGTCATGGCTTCAAATGTTCATTGCAGAGTCAATCTTTAAAAAGTTATGTTTGCAGAGCTGTATCAGTATTTCTTCTGAACCACTGTCTCTTCAGAAAATGGTATAGTACCTTTCTACTCAAGTCTATTTAATTTCTGAGTTGTCAAATATGATGAGTTTAATTCGTTACAAATATCCATTCAGTTATTTCCAGCATTTGCCTGTACATTGGTATTGTTCCCGTCAAAGATGGAAAAATTAGAGAAGGGAAAAAAATTATTTAAAGAACTTAAGAAGTTTAAAATATCTACTTTAGGAATAGAACACAAAAACCTTTATCCTTCATTCTTTAACTTAATATACAAGACTAGTCTTTTAAATAGGATCAAAAAGTAAACAAAGGAAAGAACAATTCCACTTAATATCCAATATTCCAAAATAAGGTTATTTGTAAAAAAAAAAAAAAAACCACTCTAAACTTATCAATCACAAGTGGTGCGTTTAGGCCATCCTTCTCTAGCTATATCTTGCCAACACCATTACTCGCCCATCTTTGGATACTATTAAATGCTCTCAAGCAGTTCCATGAAGAAATGAGAATCAGACATACTTGTTTATGCAATTTGGTTGGGCAAAATTCTCTGTTTTGTAACATTTCTTTGCCTTTCATAGACTTGCACACCCATTATTGTATGTCTTACACCAGACTTGTTTCCTAATGTACAAATGCATAATCAAATTGAAATGGCAAAATACCAGTTGTACATAAATCAGATGGCTTTTTTTATAAATAAATTATGCAAAAGCAACATAACATGCTAGGCACAAGACTAATCAAAGGATCTTTTCTGAATGAGCATAATGCCAAAAAAATTAAATTAGGAAAGAATAATTATTTGCATCCAGGCATTTTTTCTTCTTTTCGTTCACGTGGTATTGGTGTAATGATATGAAATAGTCAGTTTAGCAATCATTTAGCATACTTAGCTAAAGGAGTGTAGCAGCCGTACTGATGGGGCAGAGAGTGTCATCAGATTTTATGAGAAATGATCAGGCAATGATTGTCAGGCTTCCTGTTGCCATACGTAGGATCATGAAAGTGATACAGTGTTACTTTTTAACAGGTTTGTGCTTATTTGCCCGCTTTGGGAAAAGTGGATAGGCTTGCATGGAGAAAGGGGCAGAAAGAGAAGAGAATGGGGCTGCGGGTTGGCCCTGACTCTCAGAGGGCACTGAAGACGTTAAGTGATGGTGATCACACTCAAGCCAAGGTCTTGCCTGAGACACCGTAAGTAAAACCTAGAACATCACTCACTGTCTTCCACCTCGAGGTGAAGCTTCTGCCCGGACACAGCTTCTTGAATGCCACATGACCAGGGCTGGTCGCCTATGCTTCCTGATGACTGACAGAAAGCCTCTTTCTGAACCTACAAGATTTTGGTTTTTTTGCTGCCCCTCAGTATGTATGTACATTGATTCATATCCATTTCCTCAGCATTGAGGCAAAATGTTTCCCAAGAGAAATGAAATAGTCCACCCAGTGACTGCTTTACACAGTTTTTTGGTCTGGTTTCATGATTACGATTATATACATGATATGCACCTTATATGTTACTTAAAATGCTGCGGAGATTCAGCTCCAGAGTTTCTGGCCAGTCCTGTAGACAACCACATCATAAATCCTGCACGCATCCTTAACTTCTCATGAGACACTGTATAGTATTTTCCAAAGAGGGAAACCTTTAAAAAACACGCAAAGCTCACCTCCAGTGAAAAGGATAACAGAACGTTCTGCCTCAGACACTTAGCTGTGTGATCCTGGCCGGATCCCTTCACTTCTCTCTGCCTCAGTCACCTCACCCACCTACCTTACAGAGGTGTTAGGTGTGTGCTGCACAGTAAAGCCCTTTGCAAACTAAACTTAAAGTGCTGCATTAATGTGAGCTGCTATCGCTTTTATCATCACATGATGAGAAGGAAGAGCAAGGAGTAAAGTTGAGAAACTGAAGTGAAGAGCGTCTAGTTTCTAACTTGGGCTGCTTCTTGTTTCACATGCGTCCTCAGTTTCTTACCCATTTATTGGATGTGTACCGTTCTTGAACTTCTCCAAAAGTAGTTAGGTAAAGGGGCCAGCAAAGTGAAAAATACCAGTGGGATAAATGATCTATCTAGAAAACAGAATGTGGTTTTACATGACAAGGGGGAATTTATGATCAAAAGAGGCTAGTTTCAGGGGCGGCTAGGCGGCACAGTGAATAGAGCACCAGCCCTGGAGTCAGGGGGACCTGAGTTCAAATCCGGCCTCAGACACTTAACACTTGCTAGCTGTGTGACCTTGGGCAAGTCACTTAACCCCAACTGCCCTTCCAAAAAAGGGGGGGAGGGCTAGTTAAAAAGAAAAATTTCATAATCTAATGTATGCTGAACGTGCATGACCAAAAAAAACAGTCCTTCATTATTTCTTATTTTTCTTTTAGTGAGCTGAAGCATTCCTTGTCATTAAAAAGGTCGCAGAAGAAACGAGAATTGTCATGTTCCAAAGAGAATTGCCGCTCTTTGCTTCCAAAAATGCATTTTCGCAAGACCAATTTAAGAGGTATTCAAAGTATCTAAATTAATGTATGCTAAGAACTTTTCATGGTTGCAGTCATTACTTGCAAGTTTAATACACTTGTCCTGATGAATGCTTGAGCTAAAATGTTGGCCTACGTCCAAGAAATACCTTCCTGGATAGCATGTTAGTTTTCTTAAAATGTCATTAATGAAAAGATTATACTTAGTATAATAGCACATTCCTTCTCTTCTCCCTCTGCTTCTCCAAATATTAAGCACAGTTTGTAGCTTATATGAGCTCATTCCAGACTTGCCCGCCTTACTTTGCTAATCCACCTCAACCTGTGTTGCTTAGGATCAGCGTCTTCTGATTTGAAAGTATAATTCGGTCTTCATCTCTTTCAGTCCTAGACATTTTGTGAACAAAGACTGGGGAGTAAGCTATGTTACATAGCTGTGTTAAGCATATGGACTCTTTTCTTCCAGGCATTGAGCCCAGACTATGAAATGTGTTTGGCTTTTAGTCCTAACTATACTAGCATCTAAGTACCTAAAGGATGGAATAACATGGCCATAATTCTTTCAGGCTCCACTTAACTGCACAAATTTAATAAAATACACCTTACATGAGGCTGTAACTGGCCCAAATCATCTGCTACATCTTTTTGTTTATGATCTTATACCTTGTGTATCATACATCTAATAGAAATATGTTTATTATTATGACCCCCATGGGATATCAGGAACAATATTGGCAAAGAAACTCTTGTTCTGATCTTTCAGCATAATATAAATTCCTAATTGTGTGGTATAAAATGCCACATACTTGTCCATTTTGCTTAAAACAGAAGAGTGATTTATTAATAAAATTTGTTAATTTAGGGAAAAAAATCAACGTCCTTTTTATTTGTTCTGTTTTTAATACATGCTGAGCTGGACAGCAGAAGAAACTATGGGTAGGGGAAAGAGGATTGAAACATAATAGAGAAGAATTCCAAATGTCTTTTTCTCTGTGCATATGAAAGGAATTTTCCCATAGAAACACTTGCAGAGACCAAAAAGAGGTATTTAGGGTGTGTACCATGAATTTAAACCCTGTAAAAAAAATGTGTTACATTATCTCAGTAAGAGAGAAAATTAACTTTAGCTACATATGCAGTTTCTGTTTGATTTCTAGTCTGTGTGGCACTGCAAGAACTTCTTTTACCCTCCTCGCATCAGGTTCATGGTTTTGGTTCTTATTCATTCTGATCACTTGGTGACAACAGACATGTCACTGTGACTCGATTTCACCTTGCTTGCATTAATTGCACCCTTTTGGAAAACCCAGATTGCAGGACCTTCCAATTCTATTTGTCACCGTTGTTTGAGCTTTAAATGGTACTAGGGCTTTTCCCCCCTCCGTGTGTGTGTGTGTGTGTGTGTGTGTGTGTGTGTGTGTGTGTTTATATTAAGATTCCTTCATTTCTCCCTTTCTGTGCTGCTGTAGCCAAGCCAGACAGCCTATTGAGAAGCAGCAAACCATCTGTTAATGGATTTGAAGTTCTGAATTATACTTGAGTGTGTAGAGGCACTCGTGCTTAGCCAGAAACATTCATTTGAATTAAGCTATAAATGCTGTGTAAAAAGAGCCATACATTTAACGTAGGTTCATGAATAAATTTAAGAGAGGGCAACTGCACTCTAAACTTTTATTGCTTCAAAACCCAGTATTTTTGGTGTTCTGTGATCATTCAGAGCTTTTATAGTGGGATTGAAGCTTCAAACCTTGAACTAAGGGGAGATAATTTCTGTGTTAAACCATTTGCAGTAGAATTTCATTGCTGGATCTCTGACGGAACAGAAGCTCTGTGGGTTGTGGGGGGTTTTTGTTGTTGTTCCTCCACACATTTTTTTTTAATTATCCTAAAAGATATTTAACCTGGACAAAAAGGGAAATCTTATTCATTATTGACTGTTCTGGCACAGAGCCAGGATGCCTAGTCCCATGCATTCTGATTATTTTCTTTAGTTGATATCTTGCCTTCTCTGGAATAATCTATTAATTTTTTATGGTAGGAGAGACAGCCCTGCATAGAGCTTGCATAAATAACCAAGTGGAGAAATTGATTCTTCTTCTCTCTTTGCCAGGAACAGACATTAATGTTAAAGGTAAGTTCTGAATCTTCACTGTCTAATCAAATCTGAGGATATTCCTGATTTTGCGTTATGAAATAGTTGCATGCTAACACTAAGAAAAAATACAAGGAAACCTAACTGTGCTTTACTTGATGGCATTGAGTCATTACTGAAACCAAGAATGTGAAAGTAGGGCTGGGGGTTGGGATGGGAGAAGGGTGGAGGAGAGGAGGAGGGGAGGGAGAATGGATTATAAGCAAATCTATATAAGAGAAAAAAATCATCATTGTTAGAGATATTTGTGGTTGGATCTCCAAACTAATTTGGAAAATGATCTTCATACAGATCCTTTTTCCCCCTTTAAAATAGAGTTACAGTTACATAGCCCAAGCAAGTATATGAAAGGAACCTTCTGGTAACTGAGTGAGATGCTGAAGAGTTATTATGCTGGAGAGAAAAACAGGATAGCTCTACTCCACCATTGAATAACTCCTACTTTTGCTGTTTTAAAACTTGCCTTGATTTCTAATCCAGACTATGCTGGCTGGACGCCTTTGCATGAAGCCTGTAACCATGGCAACACAGTGTGTGTCCAGGAAATTTTGCAACGTTGTCCAGAGGTAGATCTGCTCACTCAAGTGGACGGGGTGACTCCTTTGCATGATGCACTGTCAAACGGACATGTAGAAATTGGCAAGCTGCTACTCCAGCATGGGGGTGAGTGTGTTTATGCTAAACTGGTTTTGCGAAATTATCCAATTTTTGATGAATCCCTCAGAAGTTGATAACACTTCCTTTTTAGCTTCCATAAAGAAGAATGCCTTTAAAAAATACAAAGAAAAAAAGGTCTCTTTTTGAAAACAAGCACCATTTTGTCAAAATGGATAAAAGCCTTTTTTTTTTTCGGTATACATTCATTATATCGAAACCGTTGTTTAAACCAGTGTAGCAGAATACACTTGTGAATTGGGTATATGGGGTTTAAAAATGGATTTGTTTCATGTCTAGTATGGTCTTTTGATGAGTTAGTCAATTCTGAAAGGTTTATTAATAAATAGATGTATATGTTTAGCTGTTATTCTAGAGGTCTCTTTAATGTCCCTGCATTTCTTCTATTTTGTTACTGACTTGACTAATTTTAATTTCAATATTTATTTTCTTATATTTCACTAAAGTGATTTTCAGTATTAATAACATTTCATTAAGTCAGCTAAATTGATAATTAAGTTAAAGTAAGGACTTTGTAATTGTGATAAATGCTTGTCGGTGGTTTTCGAGGGGTTGAGAATGGGTGGATTATACCTTAACAAACCATTCTATGTGCTGATTTATGATCTATGCTCTCAGCAAGCTTCTGCCTTTTTAGTGACACAGTATTTGGTCTGAGCTGGATAACATAAATTTTAGATCAAAACATTAAAAACATGCATGGGGGGAGTGGAACAAAGGGAAGCAAATAAAGATATATATGTATGTATTTCCTGTTAATTTCATATCAGCCTGATTAAATTTAAGGGTATGGCTTCTGATATTTTGGGTAGTTAAAATATTCATGTCTTTATGAAAATACAAAAGTATGCTGCATTTGGATGTTTCCTAACTATATCCAGCTTTAAAAAGGGCACAACTAGCAGCCTAAGACTTCTGGTTATTTATAGTCTTCTCCTGCCCCCTAAAGGCTGCCCTGTATGTCTGTTGTGCTGACACCATCTTGCAATCGATACATACATTCCTGGACTCTTCTACATTCCCCTTGTATTCTGTGTTTACCGAATCTCAATGTACTATCTCCCAGGTGTTTTATTTATCTACCAGATCTCGTATTTGACATGTCAAGCCAATACTTGCCCTCTCTCCAATTGGTTCAAGTGAAGCAAGAGTCAGTGTACCAATGTGATAGAGTAATCTGAACTTTCCAATAAAGAATGGCATTACACTGGCAGATGTGCATTTTTCCAAGGCCTTAGTGAAGAATAGGAAATGGATGATCTTCTCATCCTAAGGGAGAGATCTGCTTGCAGTTGCATTCATCAAGGCCCTCTAGCTGCTCTGGAGGTTGAAGGCAGTCTTGTCTTCGCCTTTGTCACATTCTAAGTTTGGGCCTGTCAGACAGTTTGACACCACCATGGCAGGAACTGCTTTACACGCTCATTGTGGATTCATTCAGGTTTAATAGAAGTCAGATGGAGCCCTTTTTTAAAAATGCCTACAAGAACTTAGCTTACTGTCACCATTTGTTTGTTTGTTTGTTAATTGTTCATTTAGCACACTGCAAAGCAATGCAGCACTTCAAAAGACTGTTTGACCTTAAGCTAGCTAGATATTCCTCTTATTTTATCAGTTATTATGTTATTTTATGTAAAATATATGTGTGTGATATGTATATACATATACATGAAATTATGTTGAATGTGAAACTATGTATAGTAGGCCAATACATTAGCTAAAAACTTTTTTTCCTTCTAAAAACAATATTTTACATAAACATAAATGTTGCTAACAAATGACTAAGTCATGGATTTTGTATTATAGCTTTGCTACTACCTTTAAAAGAGGGGGAAATATCTTTTATAGTTCTTACAACAGTTGTTTTTCTAATGTTGAAATGCATAAAAATTAAACCTGGCACAGTCCATGAAACAGATCGGGTGCTTACCATTTGTTTACTGAAGTTTAACCAAATACAACACTGTTGATATTCTGCTGCTCTCCTGTTTCACCTGTCCTCCCGCCAATCCGAGGCAAAGGGATGAAGAGGCTACAGTGATTTACAAGCAAGAAGATAGACAGGTTGGGATAGAGTAGGTGGGCTGTAATCTGGGCAATTTAAGGGTTGTTTGATTTTGGTTTGGGTTTTTGATCGGCCACACATACAGGGTAGACTGTGAAGGACATGCTGCTGTTGAAGATTAGTCCCTCTGCCCAGCACGTTTTTTTCTAGACTTTCAATTCTGCCACTTTTTAGTTTCCTTATGAGTGCTAAGTTACCACGATGAGTATTCTGAATATTTCAGGATATTTAAGCACATTTCTCACAGTATCAAATTAATAATCCAATTCAACAAACTTGTTAAGCACATATTTTTAGTATGTTCAACGCTCTGTGCTGGGTATTGAGAATAAAAAAGCAAAAAACAAAAAGAGCCTCTTCCCTCAAGGGGCTTACATTCTGCTTGGAGGATACATGTATAAAAAGAGGGAAAATTAGAGCGAGAAAGAGCACTGACATTTGGTACTATATTAGGGAGGAAATGAGGAAAGCCTTATGGGAATGATGTCTCACTGAGTCCGGGAAAAACAAGGATTCAGAGAGATGAAAATGAGGAAGAAGAGATGTTCTTGGTATAGGGAATGGCTTGTGCAGATGAACAAAACTCACGTGGAATATCAAGTCCAGGTAATATATAGTAGTCTAGTCCAGTTGGAATATGTAAAGAGTTTGTGAAAGGGAGTATTATGATATAAGGTCTGCAGAAGTGGAAGCTGAATTGTGTAGGACCCTGTGTGCCAGACTGAGTTTGTATTTTTTTTGTCTTTTGTGTATGTGTTGTGGGGTGTGTGTGGGTGGGTGGGTGTGTGGGTGTGTATTGTGTGCGCACACACTCATGAAAAACGTTCCCTGGGGAGGTACGTATACCTTTTTAATCTTGAAGCAGCATGATTTTTTAACAGTAATCTGTAAAATTTCACAATATCTTTTTATTTGTACCTCATAGACCAGCTGTAAACTAATACAATAGCCTTCTATACCATCTTCAAATTAAGCAGTTGACTTTAATTTTTTTTTTCTAATGTGCCTTGACTAATTGTGTCCACCCGGATTAGGACCCAAGCTTGCTGTGAATGTTACTTAGCACTTTGCATCACTTTTCCAGGCTCCGTGCTTCTCCAACAGAAGACTTCTAAAGGAAAACTGCCTTTGGATTATGTGCTAGCTCCCCAAATCAAGGAAGACCTCTTGGCTGCCCTACACATCAAAAGTTCCACTGAGGACCTTCATGCACAAGCAGAGGAACATTTCTACCAGCAACAGATTGAATTCGGCTCATTCTTACTCAGTAGAATGCTGTTGAATTTTTGTTCAATATTCAACTTGTTTTCAAATTTCTCTATTTTTAAGGAGTTAACTCATCTACGTGAAAGGCTGTTTACTTCTCCTAGGACTTGCAAGGATGATACCAGTCACCATACTGATTGGGTCTTGGATCTCTATGCTAGAGATCTTATGACTCTGCAGAAGCTCCCAAGTCACCTTAAGGAGATCCCTGAGAACTTGGGAGTGTTTCCGGGAGTTCAGACACAGGCCTTACTCATGACACTAAAAACTATGCTAGAACAGTCAGAGACTTTTCATGGCACTACCTAACACAGATAGACTTTCTAAAATAGTTTAAATTCTGTGTTTGTAGATGCAATCTTTGACATGATTTGTTTCAGAGGTGCTTATTAGGTGCTTTTTCAGAAAAAAAAAAGTTTAACTCTGCTCTCCAAAAGAGAAATGCAAGTTATTTACAAATTTAATAGAAATTTTTTAAATAACATTGTGTTTTTAAGAAGTGATTCTTGTTTGTACTGTAACCCTCTTCATCTAAATACTTATTAAAACCTAGTGAAATTATTTTCTCTCTCCCTTATGTATCTGAGAATCCTGGCAGGTATCAACACAATTACGTACACATAATCACTTAAAAGCAAACGTAGTTGGGAAATGTTATTTTTAGTCAGAATACTAACCATCAGAACAGTTTCCTTTTAATTCTGTGTGTTTTCTAAAATAACTGTTTCTAAAGTTTGCAGCGTTAACTAGTGCTCCCGTCTAGTGGCAAGAGAATAAGTTTGAATTCATCTCTGTCTGCTGCCTACGTACACAAGGTATGTTACTGCTGCAAGTAGCCAGTGAAGTTGGAGTTCATAGATTAAGTTGAGCCAAGGGCTTTCTGTGCACTATGACAACACAGGCTAGAAGTGTTTCAATTGGAGATCCTTTCCTCGTAGTGATTCGTGGTAAAGCTGAAAGTGAAAGCACGACTGGTCACAGCCACTAGTGGGGATGTTATGTTTTTCTCTAACTGGCACGGAGATCATTAAGACTTCCATTTAGCTTTTGTGAAGTTTACATATATAATCTTGCAGCAGTTGATCAGCACCCATTGATTTTTATCATAGAAACAGATCTTTTCACAAGGTATAGATATTCAGTGATCAGTTGCAGAGGTTACCATCTCATATCATTGTCATCCCCTATAATAGTGGATAGTTCTGGTTAAATTCTGTTCTTTTTGTGACTTTCTTTCGTTGCGTTTAAAATTTTGTGTTTACATACAAGCAGGTCTAGGGAATATCACATTTTAATATCTGGTAGACTACATAGAGGAGATGTGGTGCAGAGTAATAAGGTAAACAATGTCCAAACAAGACATCTGGTCTGTACCAGGACTCTGCATGTCCGCTGCTGCATCAGTAAAATGTTCAGTTTGTTCTAAATCATAACTTCCATTTGCTTATTTGTTTTTTCTCACTGTGATCCTGCCTGATCTCTCCTCTCATCAAACACTACAAAGCAAACTAAACGAATGAAAACTGGATATGGAGAAGATAGTTTATCGAAGTAAGGGAAACAGGGCCAGGCAGAGGAGATAAATTTCTGAGTATAACACATGTCCTATCTTCAGTAGTTCATTTAGACTGTCGTTTTTTTTTCATTGTAATGGAAAAATAGGGGATTTTTCTACACTGAATCATCATGAAAATGTTTTCTTTTAGTTGCAGGGTTTATATTTTCTAAATGAATGTTGTACCTGTCAGCTTTCTCTTACCACAAATAAAGTATAAGATATGTACAGTGACACAATTTGAATTAGATGCAAGGTAAAATTACCTTCCTAGTTTTCATTCCCATCTTTTTAAAATTGCTATATATTTTCTATGTGCATGTCACACTGCTAGGCATGATTAGGATTTATGAAAACCTTTGAAAGAGGTGGTCCTGGACAGTGAGAAGTTCTTGTCTTCATAACTTCTAATTTGATGAAATTTTGAATTTTCACCTGTTAATATGGTTTAACTTGTATAATGTTAACCATGCTATGAGAAACTTAATTCTCATATTTGTGTTTGAAAATGCATAATCTGTCAACACAGGTTTCCAGTTCTACAGGATTTGAAAAAAGTTATGTATGTTGCCTAAAAAAAGAGACTATGGCATTGATAGAACAGTGTACTTAACTAATAGTCAGATTGTTTTAAAGAAGCCCTCAAACTAGATACAGGTACATCTGGTTGTCAGTTATTAAGCCAGAAAGATTTTCTGATGTTCACTCTTTAAGTATCAAAATAATCCTGAGAATTTGAGTTAGATGGAAGTTCAACATTGTTTTTACTGTTTTTTAGTCTTTTTTTAACTGAATATTCTAACAGATCATCTACGTATGAAGTTGGAATTTTTCAGTTAAACAGGTTCTTTTTTTTTTTTTTAAGACTAGATCTGTGATTTCATCTATACAAAATATTCCCTATCCGAAAATTATCGCATGGATGCAGACTGGCAACTTACCTTTAGCTTACACTCTTATATTGCCTGTGACTCTGAGAGGTGACTTACCCATAGCCACACAATTAGCATTTGTCAGAGACAGGACCTGAAACCATGTCTTTCTGACTTTGGGTGTACTCACTACTTGGCTTCTCAGTTTTCTTTGCATTGGCTACAAAGGATAAAAGAGGACAAGAGCTTAAATGTTCTTAGTTTTCTGCACAAATAAATAGAAAAAATATTGTTTTAAATTTGCCTTTCAGCTTTGTGCCTCCAAAACAAAGCCCTAATACTTGTAGCTTAAATAATGCTTTGCCCAAATCTAATGATCAAATGTTGAGAGAGTTCTAGGCCTGGAGGCAAATGACTTGCATTCCTGAATGAACTTCAACACGTCTGTCTCTGGGCCTTATGAAAAACAGAGATAATAATTCACCCAAGGTAATCATGAAGAAAACATATTGTAGCTATAAAGTACTTGATAAATAGGAGCCATTATTATTTGCAATTATTCTTGATACCTCGTACCTTTTGTAAGTGGGAAAAAAAATTCAAACCTTTATGTGATGGCGGAAGATATGAAGTAATCCTTATTGCGATATCAGAAGCTCAACTTTTGTTTTCAGTGTCATAGTTTTCCTCACTCAGGTTTGTCTTTTATAACACCAAATGTGGTATGCGTGTTAATCAGCCATTCCCAAGCCCCAGCTCACTCCCACCCATGGACCAGGTTGACCAACCCAGTGTGTTTCTAACATTCCGGTGAAAGGTATGCCATTTTTGGTTACTGTAAAACCTAGAACACAGCTTCCTTAAGATGAATGCCATCATATGCAGAAATCATCAGGGTAGGGTGCAATCCATATGCATGCACACACCTTTCCAGTTAAGAGAGAGAGAGCTTGATGAGAGCCTGTCACTGTTTCTCCTTAATCAGCAGGAAGGGGTCATTCTTGAGTGACATGAGGCACTCTTTCCCCCAGGCACTCTCCCACACCTCCTGCCGACATCTAGAGAGCAAGACTTAGAATGATAATTTGTTTTCATAACGAATATGGCTTGAATTAAAGGGTCAGTGATGACATTGTTGGAGTTGGGTATATGGTAGAAACTCGACAACTTCAGAATTGGTGACATGGGGTACTTAACTGTTCTCAATAACCAAACTGCAAAAAATGTCAAATTAGATTCTAAAAGTTAAAGTGGCAGAATATACTTTGATATTTAATTGCCTTAACACAATATGTTTCCATATATTAAAATACAGTAGGTAACATGAGAGAGTTAGAAAGTGATTTGGGGTGTTGTTTTGTGTGATTTTAAGCACACAGTGGTTTTTTGAGGTACAGCATATCCCTTATGTGGAAGACGTTTTTATATGGCAGGAGGATTCTGGTAAGAAAATTTTGTAAAATTCATAGTTCATATGATCTTATATCATTTAATAATTGCATGCTATATTCATCAATAAAACTAAGACGCCACATATTTTATATTGAGTACCCGTAACCTATGGGTGAATGCATACTGAGGTGAATTTAAGCATATCTTCAATACTCTTTTGCAGATGCATTAATAAAATCATTGCCAGCTTTATGTTTCAGGAACTCTGGGTACTAGAGAATCAGACACCGTTATAAGGGTATGTTTTAATGCTTTCATTCCTGGTAAATAACATCTGAAGATTGAAAATTCACTCTAGCCACTGATTTATTTCATATTTTAGCCTTTACATTCTTTCTGGCTTATGGAATCTCCAAGCACAATATATATAGCCAGGAAAATTCAATTTTTTCACTTTGAATAATTTTAGGTAATTTGTTGGAGGAAAAATAGGACTATTTTTACTGTTTTTTTTAAAAGAAACACGTATAGCTTAATTTTCTAAATTTTATATTTTTAAAATTGCCAAATGAAGATTTTTTAATAAGATATATATTTTTTCTTTGAAATGCATAACGTGTGAGAAACCATGGTGTTACTTGTTAGAAGTAACTAATTCTGAAAATCCTTTTGTGTTATTGAATATGTAGTATATTTGTACTGATTATCTTTGTTTTCCCATTTTAGAAGAGCAAAAACAGTTATTTGGTTATATGTTAGAAATCACTTGCCAAATCAAGAACCAAAAGGCATTTAGTATTGCATCTAAGCAAAGTGGCCTGTGATCTGAGATGTTATAGAAAGATAGCCACTGAGATATTACTAATCTGCAGCAATATAATACAGAACTTGAATCTACTTTTAAAATGATTTCCACTCAAATGGAGTTATCACCAATGGTGGTTGAAGTCTTTCCCCCAGTTTTTTCATCTTTTACTTGTGCTCTCAACATCTTCTATTCTTTTTTCCTAGCCCCTCTGTTGGCATGAGCAAATTAATAGAAAATCACAAGCTACTGTCAGGAAATGTTTAAGATCCATCAAGGGAAAGCAAGGGAAAAAAAAATAATGTGTTTTCTAGTTTTAGCATGTGGGATTTGCCAACTGAGAATCTGAAATCCAGATTTGAATATATTCTTATAAGACTGTCATTAATCTTTATGGAGGATGAACTAAAAAAAGCCCCATTCCCTCTATCTGCCTACCCTTACAATGAAGTATAGTCCTTCTGAAAAAGATCATTAATCTTAAAGTGGTGAAACATAAAAAGAACTTAGCTTGTCATAAGTGACATCCCAAAAGAACTCCAAGGTTAGGCCAGTGGTGTTCTGCTTCTTAACACTGAAGTATCTTTTCCTAAGGATGAGAGTGGTTTGACTTAGAATGGTTTGTCTGGGATTGTACCCCACCCAAACCTTCCCCACCATTTCAGATTTCAGCAGCTGGTTGTGTCATTCAACACAGGTTTTATTTAAAACAAAAAGATACATTTTCCTCATCCACGTTATTTCCAGCCAGAAAGAGCCAGTACACTGTGCAGAAAGTTATTAATGATGATATCTGACACTTAGGTAGCATTGTAAGGTTTGCAGAGACCTTTGTCTACATCAGCTCATCTGATCCTCACAACAGCCCTGTGAGGTAGGTAGTGCAGCCATTCTCCCCATTTTAGAGATAAGGAAACTGAGGTTCACGTAAGTAAAGTGATTTGCCTGTGCCCATTGTTATCATATTAGGTAGACACACATTAATTAAAAAGGGTTTCAAACCCTTTGGGCTCCAAGTTCATCGTTCTTCTGTTACATCACACTGACTCTTATAATGTTAAGTTGGTAAATTAAACTACTTTTGTGCCTGAACAGTTTTGCAGTCTCAAAATTATTAGGATTAGCAGAAGAAAAAGTGCCATTTTTAAAACAGTGGTTAGGAATCATTGGAGGCTGGGAAGAATTCTGGGAGATTCCACGTGCATTGATTGCAATTATATGTTAGGCATATTGGCGAAGAAGAGGCAAAGGCACTGATTTGCATGAAGTGGTCAGTTATTTTGGTTGGCTAGAAGACAGAGGTTAAGGCTATGGGGGCAGGGATGAAGTTGAAAAAAAGTCATTGAATTGGGCTTGTCTCACTGGGAGGGGTAGGGAAGGCCATGTATACGTATTTAAAAACAAATACCACCAAGTGATTGAAGTATAAGTAACTGAATCGGTGTCTTAGTAGCCTCCTGTTTTTAAAAGTTGTTTCCTTCCTAGGCTTCTGATGGTTGTTAGTCTCAGTTTAGTGCAATAACCTTATCATAAACTATTATCATTCCTCAAAGATGGGTAGTTTTTTAATGGGCTCTGAAAGCATCATCTGATCCATATACCAAGCAATATCTCCTCCCTCTAGATGTGGGAGTATATCTATTCCCTCTGTTTACTGACATGGGCATCCTATCCTTCCTGCAGATCTTCCCCCAGAGTTGGGGTGAGGGCATCCTGTCTAACCTGTGAAAGATTGAATTCTTTCATATGGATACCATGTGGATTGATGATAACCTATCTCTTCTATCAACCCCTTCTGATTTTAGGAGTGTTCATGGGACATGAAGAATTACTTGTTTCCCTGATGGGTCTTTTCAGAGTCAACACAAAAAAGCAGGGAGGAATGGGTAAGATTAAATAATGGATACATGTACCAGACTCTACCTTAGATGCATTTTCAGGGAGTTCGCTGCTGTTAGTCAATTAAGAATTCTCTTTCATTTTGCTTCACAGATGTAGAAAAACCCCCTTTATAATGTGGGTTTTCTACTCTGCTGTATTGATAGCAGATTAAGCAGCCAGCCTTCTGTGAGGGAATTCTGTAGGGAGTCTGGCCATGGTAGGGGAAAAAAACACTCTGATTTTCACAGTTTTGTCAGAGGCTGCTACCTTATACCTCCCTCTGTGAGAACCAGGAAAATGGCTTTTTCAGAGGTGCCTTTTAGACAGAGTATGATTTCCAACTACAATCATTTTACTTTGTAAACATTTCATCTTTTATTATCTGCTGATAGAATTGGGGGAAAAAAACACCCTTAACTAGCGATAGGAGTCATGAGTTAAAACATCTAATCACCCAAAATATCTAGGGTCAAAGAGATGAATGAGAAACACAACTCCATTGGGTAAGCATTTAGTAGCTAGGCTGCCCACCTGGTAACTTACAAGTGAAAGAAAGTATTGAGTAAATTTGCTTGCTTTGGTGGGATTAGTCTAACAAGCAACCAGTAGGTCCCTGACGTGTAGCTAAACAATTAAAAGAAACTTTTTTTCCTAATGTGATAGGCACTGCGTTAAGCGCTGGGACGTCTGTCTGTTTGCCAACTTGCTAAGCCACCATTGTGGGCAGTGGCTGACTGGCTGTGCTGCTGTAAAGAGGAGTGAACCAGATGGGCTGTCAACACGTGTGGTTGTTGTATTGTGCATGGAATGTTAGGAGTGTTATACACAAGAAGAGAGAATGATTGCTGTTAGCTCATATTGCTGGATCAATCAATTAACAAAACATTGATTACAGGGCCTACTCTGTGCCTGGCGCTGGTGAGGAGCAGGAGTGCAGAAGTAGAACGAGAGTTTGACCACAATGAAACAACCTCTGCCCTCAAGGACTTTATCATCTAGTAAGAGACACAGGACGCTGATAGTCTTAGTACTGACTATTGGGATGCCCTGTCTAAGTAGCCATAAAATTAGTACAAAATCATTTTGATAGGAAGGCACTCTGTCTAGGTATGTTTTTAGAAATTGTGTCACCAGTAAAAGAAAAGGCCAGGGTGGAAAAAAATCTGCCACATCCTTGGAAGCACTAAATCCCTCACCACAGAGCTCCACTAAGTAAAATACAGTGTGTTGATTTATGTCCTATGTGGGCCTATCTGTATATTTTTATGCTTTCCCATTCATAGTTCACAACTGGGCCATTGCCTCAGCTCCTCAAATATTCTGCCTGTTCCCAACAGAACTTAGTGCTTTTCAGGCTTGTAGGTTTAGGCCTTCATGTAGTTTTGCTTATTTACCAGTCAGTCCCCTTGCATCCATGGTCTGTGATGCCCAAAAGAGCTGCAAGCTAGGGAACTTCTCCTGAATGCCCTGCACCGTTCTGTTTTATTTTGTTTTTCTGCCCTCTATCTTCTCCAAGCTGCCCCCCATGCCTGGCTTTCTTTCCTCTCCACCTCTTAGAATCCTACAAGGCTCTTCTCAAGCACCACCTCCTACATAAAGTGTTTTCTGCTTCCCCATGCTTGGCTGTAAGGACCTTCCCCCCAACCCCACCAGACTGCTGTTCATGTTATGGCCCTTGGCTAGACTATAAACTTTAGGTGGGCAAGGACTGTTTCTTTGTATCCCCAGCATCTACCACTTAGTAATTGCTTGTTGATTGATTGCCTAATAGAGAAGGTTGATTTAACTCTGAAATTTGGTCACGTTAACATTTGGGGAAAAAAATAGTGGAGGCACATCATTTTTCCAAGCTCTTTGGAAACAAAAAGACACATGGAAACACCCTAAATATCCTTAGCACAGCCAGTATACTGAGTCCTTCCAAGGTGGGAAGGTGGGAAAAACCGAACCATGACTTGTATCAGTTAAGGTACACGATGGTTTCAGTGATCTACTGATTTACTTCTCAAACTATATTATTCTTTAAATTCTTACAGAGGTTTCACGTAGTTATCCCTAATACAAATACATCGTTTGTATTGGCTTGCTGAGGAAGGCTTTTAGTTAAGCCTCAGGGTTTCAGGGGAGGCAAATGGGTTTATGGCAACTGAGGCACAAGATCCGGGTTTGCTTTCAAAAGGCTTTTTTTTTAAGTGTCCTTACCCCCCTCACCCCCCACACACACACCTGTGTTGTTTTTAGCCCAGGGAAATATTGTTTTCTTGCAATGCATTTGCATCAGCCACCACAGGAAAGAGAATTAGAATTGAAAACAGTGAAGAGCTATCATCATGCTGGGGCTTTACCAACAAGAAGAATGTGACTTTATTTCACACAGAACAACTAAAAACACAGGAAAAGCTCTGGAGAAGCTAGGAATGGTGGATATTCAAATTAAAGATGAGTGTTCTGCATACAATGTGCAGTTATGATTGTCTTGCAATATATATTCTGCTTTCCAATATTAAAAAAAATAAACAATAAGACTAATATACTGGGACTTTGACAGGAACTATAATTCATGATATTTCTGTCTCTATACATTTCTGCAGTGCTGCTTTTGCTCAGTTGTGACCAACCCTTTGTGACCCTGTTTGGGGCTTTCTTGACAGAGCTACTGGAGTAGTTTACTATTTCCTTCTCCAGCCCATTTTACAGATGAGTAAACTGAGACAAGCAGGGTTAAATGACTTGCTCAGGATTACATAGCTAATGTCTGAAGCCAGATTTTTACTCAGGAAAGATGAGTCTTCCTGACTCCAGGCCTGGCACTCTATTCACTGTGCCACCCAACTGGCCACAGTGCTGCTACTTTGGTGCTAAAACCCAGGACAGGATTAAGCATACAAAGGCAACAGAGCCCTGTTGAGTTAGTCGAGGAGTCTTTTATTACAGAAGGGACGGGGTCATCCACTCTGAAGAAAGTAAATTTGGATACAGAAATCAAAAGATTAAGTAGTTGTGTTCACATATGTGACAGAACTCATCACCAATTCCTTCTCTGCTCTTAAGATACTGAGTGGACATTCTATAAAGGACTTGCTTGAAATATTTTTGAAGTCCCAAATGAACAAAAAGCCCTCGGTGTAAATCACAAAGTAAATGAGAGAAAGCTTAGAAGGGAACTCCCTAAATAAGTAGTGTTCTACGAGATGTACCAAATAATCTCTCTGCTAATATTATGTCCCGCTTACTGATTAAAACAAAAAACACACAGTTGATGTCAGTGTTAAGATAATGTGAGAACTTTGGAAACTTTGGATTTTTAAAGTGTATTCTCTGTGGTGACACATTGAGAATTTAGAATCTTCTTACATCAAATTTACCTAAATTCCCTAGAATCATACGAAACATATATAAATAGAAATGCTTTTCCTTTGAGGGATAATTGTTTGTTTTTTAGACTGGACCTGTGATTTCATTGGTGTCAGCAAGGCCCATGAGGAAATTTCCTCCACCAGAGGTTTGCAATGTTTTAAGTCTTTTAAGGTTTGCCGCAGGCACAGAAATAAGTCAGTCATGGGTTAGCGGCAGAATTTGAATGCAGTTTTCCTGGTCAGCTTTTCTCTCTCCTACCTGAAAGGTGATAATACCAATTTGTGGAATATGTCCAAGCAAAGCTGAAGGATTTTTACCTCCATATCAAATATTGAGACACAGTTAATTAGTGCCATAATTTTGGTGATCCTCTTTCTAAATCAGGGCGAGAGGTTGACATCCGGCGTCCATCTGTTGAAGATAGGCATGTTTGAGCACTTATGTCACAGCTGACTTTCCAAGAGCTCTTCAGACTGAAATCTATCACCTGGCTCTGAGGAAACAAGGCTTCACAAGAGGGGATTTTCAAAAAGAAATGGCTCAGTCTCCTGCTGTTAGACAGTAAGTAGGTTTCCTCCAACTTTTATTTCCAGGCCATGTCTGTAGCATAATATCAACCCCCTAATGGATTGTTGGTATGCTAAGAGAGGGAACATTAGCAGAGGAGAGGGGATAGTCCTTGAAGTCAGAAGTCCTAAGTTTTTGACCCAGTTATGGGACTTTAAGCCGGTCATAGGACTAAGCCTGAGTTTCCTTATCTGTAAAATGGGAGCAATTCTTATGCTACCTACCTTATAGAATGTTTGTGAGCCCTTGACATCCTAAAGTGCTACACAAATGTTATTATCATGCAAAGGGGTAGTTCAGGGTCATTATTCCTCTCTTGGCCTGCCATTCCAGAGCTTCATTGGAATCTCTCTTGGAGAGATCTGTTGGGATCTCTGCTCCTAAAGAATAAAGTTTTAAAAAAAAGAAATCCTTCCTAGGCATCATTAAAAAAAAAAAATCTTTGGGGATGATCAGACAAAGCCTGTAGCAATACTAATAGTAACTAGCATTTGCATGATACTCCAGGTTTAGTAGATGTTTTCTCATTTCATTCTCCTAACAGCCCTTTAAAGTAGGTGCTGTTGTTATCCCCGTTTTTATAGATAAGTGACTTCTTGCCCAGGGTCGCACAGCTAGTTGATATTTAAGGCAGGAACTGATAACAGGTCTTCCTGACTCCAATTCTAAGACTATCTGCTCTTCTACTTAAAAGTGTCACTAAGAAAAGGTATGCATTCCAGGAAAAGAGACCGAGAGAGGAGGACCATGACTGTACTAATTATACTTGGAAATAATCATTCTCTTTTGTGGTTTAATGCAGTAAATGTGTAATAAACATTACCACCGAAGTAAACATCTGAAATTGGCTATGGCGGAAGAACAGGAATTTGCACATAGATTAATGGTTAATATTCCATTGGGCACATCTGAGCTTTGCAGAACGTCCGGCTTACTGATCATCCAAGGTCTGCAGACAACATCGGAATGGAACATACATTTTACAAACGATCCAACTGAAAGTTATTTCAAACAAACAATAGGTCTCCATCAATAAAGTTTCAAGAGTAACAACTTCATTCATGGTATATTGTTCCTTAACAACAAATAGTAACGGTATGGGGATGTGTGTATTCCCAGTTGTTCAAGATAAACTGGATGAGCCAAAAGAAGCACATTGAGGTCAAAGCCTTTTGGCAAAAAGGGAATTTGATTGGCATCTTTCAAGCATATTGTATAAACAGAAAGGATCAAAATAGTTCTATCATAAGAAACAGTATTTGTCAATATATCAGTAACATAAAAATATTTTTAATCAGCTTTCATGAGATAAGTGCATTTTTAAGGAATATTCCTATAGACAGAAATATAGACATTTCTCCCCTTCCAACATTTTTCCAACTTGTCTCTCTTTAACTCACTCTAACATAATCCCTACCCAAGTCTATTATTAGAATGGTAGAAAACATTCTTTGTAACAATTCCAACCAAAGCTTGATCCCCTATCAAGTCAGAAAAGTGAGAATTTCTCTCCAGATGATTTCTCTCTCGAGGTGTATTCTCTACTTGACACAGAGGGAATTAAGTATAAAAACTGCTGTGTAGAGTCTTGCAAATGGTAACTGGAAGTGTTCATTCTGCTGGGATTAGTGAACATTGTTCAAAGGTAAACCATTCCCCCCCCCCCCCTGCCAAGTGAGCAGTCTAATTCACAAAACTGATTTTCATGCAGGGGGACCAAATCAATATTAGTAGAAATTACCATTTCACAAATGAAAGATGAAATATTGCCATATCACTCACCATACTTCCTCTAAATTAAAATTCATACTGAGAGCTGGAAACGTCACACACAGTGAAGCACTTTATATGATGTAATAAAAAAAAGCAAAACTTTATGAAAATTTCTTTAAGGGAAGGGGCCTAGGGTTCATCACCATCAAGGTGGTTTATTGCAAGCACAGACCTTCACTCTTTAAATACAACTCAACTCGTCTATACCTTCTAGTCTTAGCAAGCTCTCTGGAGAAGTTAAGTCATTTGTCCAGGTAAATACAACTATTATGTGACAGAGGCAGATCTTGAACCCCAAGGGGTCTTCCTGATTCCAAGGCTGGCTCTATCCATCATCTTCACGCTGCCTCTTGAGAACAATTATCTATTAAAATTCCTTAGTCAAACAAAGGGCATTCATAACCTGATACCAAAAACCATGATGGACTCAAATTGCTAATGCTATTTATTGATAACTGTACTGGGTTTGCTAATCTGCTAATTCAGTACAAATTAAAATATTACACTATAATAATATACTATACAAAAAGTCAAATGCAATCACTTAGAAACCTGGCAGTATTTAATTTTAGACCTATCTAGGTTTTAAAGTCCTCAAATGGAATGATGTACAAGGAATGGAACTTCTGTTCCTCGTGGACCTCAAGAGCCGACAGTTCTCCTGAAGGCTAAATGTACCTTCATTCATTCATTTAGAAGCAGCCCTAAGTTAATTTGCACCCAAAGTGAATAGGGTCCAAAGCATAGAATCTGTGATAAACTTCACCCCAGGTTATGGGGTTGGCTGGTTGTTTTTCTCCCCTGCTGAAATAAGAAAAACTGTAATGGATAACATCGGATTAAAAATAGTCAGTGAAAACCAAACAAACCACAACTCACCTCTAAGAATCAGATTGAGATTTACATTTTTATAGATTTAATCAGACACAGCTGAGTATTTAATCTAATATTCTAGCCTGTTCACTAACCGTCAGAAGTATCTTCCCAAGTAATTTTTTTTTTTTTTGCATTGGCTTTTTTAACATGTTATAGTTTATCCACAGCTAGGGAGGGTTTCACGTAACTGAAGCCAAACTTGAAACCCTTATCAAACTGGTTTTGTACAACGGAAGTATATTTTCAGTGACATATGCCTTTGTACAATATTTACAGATTCTCTCCATCATGATTAAAAAAAAAGACAAAATAAATAAAAACATAAAGGAAGGAAATGTTGTTGAGGCTGGGGGCTTTTTTTTTCTTTTATCTTTCTCAAACAGATGCTGCTGGTCTCCTCAGTGCACGAAGCTGGCTAGCCAAGATTGTTTTTCTTCCTTTTACACGGGCTATGACTGGGATCTTGTTTCAGTTCTTGGTACTGCACCTGTTTAAACAGAGAGTTCAGAGAAAGACTGGTCAGGTGGCCACTTACTGGCAAAAGACTGAGAAGCAAAGGAATGAGAGAGTGTGCCTGGGGGAGGGAGGAGGGGTGTTCTCTTGATGCAAGCTGCATGGGATCTGCAGCTGGGCTGCCGAAACAATGGAGTGATAGAGCTGGAACCAAAAAGGAAAACAGCATTAGGAAAATCCTGCCAGGAAATACATGAGTGCACTCATGTAAACTTTGGTGATGGGCTGGGGTCTTTTTCTCTTCACCACAAGATACTACATTGGGAGGGGGAAAAAAAAAACCCCAACAAATAACCACATGCAATAGTATTCAAAAAAGCCCTGGATGAGAGTTCTTTGCAACTTCATGAGGCTTTTTGTTTGTTTGTTTCTGAATACATTTTTAAGCTCAGGCTCAGCTTACATTCTAGTGTCTGTGAAACTTAAACCAAATGGCTCCAATGAATCAGTCAGTCTAGATAAAGAAATAAAGTCATTTCTTAAGCTTGGCCCATATACAAGCATTGCAGATCCCATGAAGATAATGGAGAAGGTCACATTCATCAATAGGAGCAACCCTTTCTTTCCTTGGGATATGAGGCTCTAAAAAAAAAAAACAGCTATTCTTCCTTTACACATGAATTGTTTTAGGGCTGGAAGTCCATTTATAATGATCTGGCCCAACTCATTCTTTTTACTGATGAAAAGACTGAAGTTCTGAGGACGTGAAAGGATTTGCCCACAGCCACAGAGAAAGTGGAAAAAGCTACGACTCCCACCTCTGTCTCCTGACTACTCCAATCAGTGCTTCTTCCACTCGGCCTTCCTACTTACAAAAACAAAAATCCCTTCCTCGTCCCCTCAAAATAGCTCCACTCATAAGCTTAATTCTTCAAGTCCCTCAATTCTTGTCCGAAGAGTGAGGGGAATGTTTCTCCATTAGCTGTCTGCTAGTTTATTTTGTTTTCATAATCTAATATTCCTGTTTCCTCTCTACAGGTGGTGGTGGCCCCAGGCAGCAGCATACCCCTCAGCTAACTCCAGCTGAACATCATTTGAGTTGGCTAGACAATCCCCTCTTGTGAATACCCATTCTCCAAACATTTTTCTTGTGATCAGGTAAGCTGGAGCTTTCTCATGGGCAAAATCCAAGTGAGGACTCATTTCTGAATGAAATAGAAAGCATTAATGGTCTGGATTTCAACATGAATGGGACAGAGAATTCAAAACTCAAGACCTAACGTCACATTGTATTACAAAACAAAAGACAGTAGTAGAACCCTGCAAAAAACGTACAGTAACAAACCTCTGCAGAACAACGTATCAAAGTTTAACAAGTAATGACGTCAAAGCATTTCAAAAGCCTACTTACTACTTGTACATCAGAAGGAACTCGGGAAAGGAAGTCAAGTAGCTCATTGTTATCAATTGCATACGGACTCCGAAGCTTCTTTGTAAATTTATTGATGCCTGGAAAAGTGATGGTTGAAACTTTATTAAAATCTCTCTTTTTTTTTACTCCTGCATAATAATCAAAAGCACATTTCTGGCCAGCATTTGACAATTATTTGTTGTTGGATTTTTCTCAAATCAACAAGCATTTATTAAGCTCCTGACATTGTACTAAGTGTTCGGGATGCAAAGAAGAGCAAAAATCAGTCCCTGCTCTTGACAAGTCGACAATCTAATGTAGCCAGCATTTCCGGATTCAGTTAAGATTTTTAAGGATTCAGGAGGTAAAACATGAGTAGACCCGTCATGAAATGACCGGCTTCACTCTCTGTTTCTTTATACGAGATGTGACCTGAATAGTTCTTAAATCTGATTAATATTTCAATGACGGAGGGCACTTTCCAACAACACGAAAGCAACAAAATCAAATGCAATTCTTTTTCTGCTTAATCGGATAAAACAACAGGCCCGAGCACCTGCCCTGAAAATAACTTCCGAGTCACTTTTCCTTCAGAAGCCACTAAAGGTTACTTAACTAGATTCCACTAATGTGCCACAGAACACAGATGCTTTTTTGTTCTGTGGATTTTTTTTTTTTCCCCTAAGACTGCTTTGCTAAAGGCAGGGACAAGTCTGACCCTACCCGGGCTGGAGGTAATAAACTGCCCTAAGGTGACACTCATCCCTAATTCCTTCAGTAAAACAGTATCTCTTTTAAATGTCAGAAATGAATGAAAGAGGTGAACACTTCATAAATTCAGTAAACATTCAATAAATACAGTGGGACTGCTCCTGCTGCTCCATTCCTCTTTCTGGAAAAAAAAAAGGCCATAGCTTGGAGTTTCTTTAAATTGTAGGATTCCAGAAAACAGCCCTGGTTTTGTTTTGGTTTTTAGGGGTCAAAGGCAATGAAAAGCCTTTGAGATACTGGGGTCTACATTAGGTATGACAAGGAAACCTCTTCAAACTTGAAAAGATGAGTTTGGAGACAGAATATCCCTAATGCCCCTGATCATTTTATCCAAGTAGATTGTCATAAAGCTCTTTCAATACAAAAGAAAATACTAAAAAGCTGCTCTTACATTTTGCCTCAGCTCTTTCTTCCTTTTGACAGCCAAATGCTTTTTGGAAGTTCATGACCCATTTTGGTGCCTTGTTTCATATTAGAAACAAGGAGGGGGGAGGGTACAATTCTCCTTCAATACTGTTTCTTTCCCTTTCCCTGATTTATATATAAGCAAAGGAAAAGGATTATTTGAAATCCTTAACTTGGTGGGTTTATATGGTAGTAGTCCTTGGAGGCTGAAAATTGAGTTTTCCAAACCATGAATTTTGTCAAGAAAGAAAGAAAAAAAGTTAGCTGCAGACAGCACTGAAACAGGCAGCCTCCGAAATAGAAGGTCTGGGCTCAGGAACGTGGGGAAGATGCATGTAACAGCATCTGGCACCAAGTGGGCACTTAATACATGAGCACTGACCAACAATAACTGCATGAACAAGGCAGGACTGAAATACTGTCTTGAAAACAGGTATGGGATAGACATTCAGATTTAGTAGGAACAAAACAGATTTCTTGTTCCTCCATCTGTGAAATACTGCCAGTTCTTTTCCATAAGCCTAAAGGTGACCTCTTAGACAGCCTCTCATGTACATACGCTTCCATGTTTACATACACTATCAGATGATAAAGTACCATGGGGAGGGGGGAAGCATATTGTCCTAAATGCACCATATAGATTGAAATGCCTCTGTTTGTGTATAAGTGGTGAAGATAAATCAGAATAATATCTCGACAAAGCTACATTTTGATATATGAAGAATCTGCACAGCCCCTTGTTTATAGTATGATGAAGGCTACAATGCTAGGCAAGAAAAATGCATTTTGCAGGTAGGCCTAAATCTTTACAGTGTTGTGATTTTTAACTGACCTGTCTCTTTCCATCATGGAGCCGCTTCATGACCATAAATACAGAGAACTACTGACAATATAACTCATCCCTTAAAAACAGTTTGTTCTAAGTAGCTCAGACAGTTTTGCTTTTTTTGTTTTGTTTAAAAAAAAAGGCTTTACTTACCCCAGACAAGGACAATGTATCTCAGTGGAATGAAATACAGGATGATTGTGAACACACAGAGGGCAGCAATGGCCAGCCAGCTTAAGAATGGGACAGTCCAGTTGAATGTACTGAGTGAAAAAATTAACATGTCAATAGTCGTATCACTTTGTACTTTTAACCAAAGATGAAGCGAGTAATGATCAGATGTCACATTTGTACAATGGGCCTAATTAGCTTCCACTACTTTCTAGCCAGGGTAGAAACTAAAAAAACAGAATGACTATAAGCAATTGGGAATCAGTGAGCTCTGGTTTCATTCTTTACCAACTTGTGGTGGCATCAAACTCAAACAGAACTGGGCCTACTAAACCATAGTTAAAAATCTCTAAAGCTGCATATTGACAAAGATAATGTCATATTAACATTATCTGTATTCTGTTGTATTTTTATTTATTTTGTTAAATATTTTCCAGTCAGTTTAAACTAGTTCTGGCCCAGCTAAAGAGAGTAGCATTACAGGCAGCATGTTTAGTACTATATGCCCCAAGGACTTTTAACCCTCTTCATTTTTGTCTCCTCCACCCACAGCAGACTCACCTTGTTCTTCCCTTTTGCAAATAAAAATATAAAGCAATATTTTCTAATGCTTGCTAATAATAAAACATGCTTTTAAGTCTATCGTCAACCATTCCACATTTTCCATGCAGAAATTTGTCAACATGTATCCTGGGAAGTAACATGTATGAAGATAAAGACAGAATCTTTTGGTCTATGAAGCATCTAGATTTCCCCTCAAACTGGGACTACACTTCCTCCTTTAGTGGGGTTTCAGAAATAAAGGTCAAAGAAAGAAGAAAAATGAGTTGTTCTAGCTTTGCAAAAATTCACCAGCCCACAAAATAATTTTCCTCCCGAAAATAGAGTTGATCTTTTTTTTTTTTTAAAAAAAAGCATTTTTATTGGAAAGACCATAAATTAGATGGAAAGTTGAGTGGAGAGAACAATAACGGGCTGTGGTGTCTTCCTACTTCTACCTCACCATGGCATAATATAAAGATTACTGGACTGAGAAATGTGAGCTCTGGGTTCTAGTCCCAGCCCCATCACTAACTGCTTGTGTGCCATTCATTAAGTCTCTAAATGACTGGTTAGCCAGAGAACATGCAGAGGAGGCACGTAGGATGGGAAAAGAATGCCTCAAGATCATGGGAATGAAGATCACTTGAAAGAACCAGAGATATTTAATTTGGAGCAGAGAAGACTTAGTGGGCAGCAGGGGAAAGGGGAGAGCAAGTTGATCAGGCGTGGCTCAGTCAGGTAAGCCGGTTTCTGAAATCCTTTCTAATTCTGAGATTCTCTGACTTCCCTTCTTTGGGTCTCAGTTTCCTCATGTGTGAAATGAGAGGATAGAATAGACCTCTGAAGACCCTTCCAGACTAAAATCCTATGCTGAATGGCAAGGTAAGGGACAGAAGCAAAAAAAAAAAAAAAAAAAAAGAGAATATAGAGGATTGCGTTTAAAATAGTACCTCCCTCTGCCCCCATGCAAAGGGAATGGGAATAGATCCAAGGCTGAAATTTAAAAAATAAGGGATTGCATCCAAAAATGAGAAAGGAATAAAATAACTTTTTTAAAAATAGTGAGTTAAGGCAGGGGGAAAGTTAATATGCAACATAGACAAAAGAGAAAGAAAGAACAGAGAAATATACAGAAATGAGGATGAAAAAGTCCCTGTTGTTTTTAAGGATTTGGCTTCCATGTAGTAATGTAGCAGTTCCCTGGAAAATCACTGACAGCTTTCTAAGAGGAAGGGTATAAAGAATACAGATACACCCTATGAAGCATCCAGGGATGGTTACCCAGTTCTCTTGTCATTTTAAAATATTTAATGCTGTCTTGCAAAGCTTACCAGAGTTAAACTACCACAGGAGCACTAATATGCCTTGTTGTCTGGCTCTTGAGCCCTAAAACAGAGCAAAGAGAGTTTGGGCATCCAGCTTATGCAGATTGTTGAGGAAATAAAAGAATTTTATGATAGTCACTCATCTCTGGAAAGGCTGCAGCATGGGCTCTTAACCCTTGGAGTGTGAGTATCTGGGTATGGCCAGTCCATAGGATATGCCAGTGGTTGGGTTGGGGGGGCAGGGGAGGCCAACTAAAGTGGATATGGCAGCTATTTCTTAGATTCTCATTCTCTCTCTCTTTCTCTCTCTCTCTCTCTCTCTCTCTCTCTCCCTCTCTCTCCCTCTCTTTTTCTCTGTTGGCATTTTTATCATATAATTCTTTCTGGCAAAAGATCCCAAATACTATGGTTGGATTATCTTAGATGCATTGCTTCAAATAATTGGTATGGTCTGGCTGTTTTGTTTTTGTTTGTCTTTCTTCTTCGCTAGCAATTTTGACATCTTTCCAAAGTGAACATTATGTAACTGTCACTAGGTGTAGAATCACTCCTTTTCTCCTCAAGGGACACCTGCTCGTTTCCTTTCTCCTGCCTGGATCTGCAGTGAACAGAAGGTTGAGGGTCTGCTTGCCTTCCTGTGGCTCAGCTCAGAGCTATCGATCACACTACCCCATGTGTGAGGACATCAACTATCCAATCTGGAAACCTCCTTCTGTGCTGTCCTAGCATGGGCTCTGTGCATTTTGCCTTACTTCTCTTGGAGGAACAAGAATGAAAGAAATAGGAAAGGACAGTCCCCACCAATGTGACTATTGGCAGGGGGGTGGGGGTGGTTTTGCTGCCCTTTTTTCTAGATTAAAATGTAAAGAGACTTATTCCAAAGTACCTCTTTCCTGCAGAGGGGAAAGAAGTGGATGGAGGGAGATATGAAGAGAGAGAGAGAGAGGGAGTGAGAAAGACATAAGTGGATGACAAGAGGAAGGGGATAAAGAAGAGAAGGAGACAGGGATACAGAGAGGAGGTAGAGAGAGATGGAAACAAAATAAAGAAGTGAGGGAAGAGATTTCAATTAATTTCAGGAATGCAAAGCCATTCCTTCCATGATGATTTAATGAAGAGATGGTGCCCACCAAGGGGCTTTGGTTTTGGTTTTTGGTTTTTTAAACTACTTTGAGGACAAACTGTTTTCACTGGTTTGATCCCAGGAGAAGCATCTCTTTTTCAGACCCACAGTTTCTTTGTGCAGAAATCATAATGTTGGCAAGGCTTTGAAACATTGCCATTTAGCCCACACCATGGAAAGCTCTGCAAAGTCCAGATGTCCTCCACTGCTCTATAGCCAGGACTCAGCCTTTTTTCTTCAAGTGGCCCTGTACATTTTCTGGCCAAACACCTGTTCCATGGTGGCAGCCTCCCACCATTGAATAATGTTAGAAGGGAAAAAAACCAAGCTCATTTCTCCTTCGTCCCTCAATGATAAAGCAAATAATTCAAAGTTTTCTGCACTGAAAATCACAATTTTTCCATCTCCAAGTCTCAGACTTTGACACAGCAGGCCCAGGGAAAACAAGAGTTAACATGAAAATGCACATTATCAGGATAGAACCTTGTATACTGTAGAGTGCTAATGTTTGGATCGGAAGGAAACATCCTTGGAAATAGAAATAACATCTGAATTAGATGAGGAAAAGGCCTTGGAAATCTGCAAGGGATTGATGCTGGGAGGTGAATTTGGGAGAGAGGAGACTGCTACAGTTACTGGGATTGCCTTGCCTCTCCGCAAAAGGAAACTCATAACCTATGTGCTAGGGGACCAATATTACACAAGAAATTATTCAAAATGTTATCCTCTAGTAACACAAAAGGCATTGGGTGAATACCTTACACCTGAGTTCAAATAATGCACTTCCAATAAAGTCAGTTAAGCCTAAAATCCTGAATCTGCCGGATATGAATAATAAGCAAAGCTACGAGTAGATAAGTGAAAACTATAGGAATATGCATCCATCCATATAGCACCATTGCTTAGAATAGACCGTTAGTAATCATTACAGAGACTGGAATAACGTTTAGCACAGTTTTTTTTAACAAATCCTTTTAAATCTACATTCCTTTTTAAAAATGTTTATGTTGAGTATTTCAGTAAATTAAAACATTTGTAACAAAACTAAATAAACTAAACAGAAATATAGAACTGCCTCCAACTTCTACATTCTAGCTTAAGCTGCTTTTATTTTTGTTTAAGAAAAAGACTACAAAAGTTTCAGAATTTGTGTACATAATCTAAACAACAAGATGATAACGTATTTCTCCCGCAGCTATGACCTCCACTATTTAATTTACAAAAACTGAGAACTGAAGAACAGTTCCTTACACAATACTCTACGTAAAATAAACCTTTTTTGTATTCAAGGTAATCTTAATATGAATAAAACTTGCCCAATAATAAAGTGCAAACATATATTGAATACCTGAATTCCTTATTTAGCAGGGGTTTTTCCCCCTATCACAATATCTATTCCATTTAGAAGCAAAGTACTTTGGTCTTTAAACATGCTAAACTTAAGAACAGCGTTATTTCTTACTTCAACGTGGCAGCTATGATTCCATTCCAACCAATATGTGCTGAATTTCAGAATGAAAATGACAGAACCTTCCTAAATCCCGGGGTTGGCAGAAAGCAAAGTAAATAATGATGAGACCAAGCAATAGATGACCCAGAAGTCCCCTGCCAAGAAGACCATGTGACACTCTGCCCTCTAAGAAACAAATGGGAGTCCTGTCTCGGAGGAGGCCAAGTCCCATACGTCAGCAGCACTCACTTCTTTATCCGCTCTCCAAAGGACGCCACCTCGTCAAGGATGTTCTGAACGCTGACACACACCTCTTGGATGGCATAGATTTTATTTATGAATCCTTTCTTTTCACTGTCCTAAAACATAATTAAAAAGAGAGATTCAGTGCTAAGGATGGGGGTGGGGAGAGAAAGGGGTACTCTGTTGTACTTGAATTTTTTGAGTAGACCTTGTAATTTTTTTTCTTTTGGAAATAGATATGTGTGTATGTATACGTATTATGTACATATAGGTGTGCATACATATACACACATATATGATGTATATAAGCTAAATGTACTGTGGACAAGGCTCCTGTAACTACATAAATTCTGCCAAAGCATAATTACTTTTTAAATCACAGGATTTAGAAATGAAATGGACCTTCTGTTAACATTATCTAGTCTAGCACTTGTTAAACTTAAACCCCACGTGGGGTTTAAGAAGCACTGAAGGGGTCCCTAGTAGAAAAGATTTATTAGCCTAATCCTCTAAACATCTGAAGAAGGAAAAAGGAGGGAAGTGATTTGCCCAAAGTAACAGATTGTAAATAGCCAAGCTGAGAACTGAACCCAAGCCTTCTGAATTTGCATCTTTCTACTGTTGCATATGATGAGTAAATGGTAAATGGGGATACAGAGAAGAACTTGGCTCTTCCACAGCGTAAGAGTGACGTCAGTCATATGATCTGGGTTCATCCTCTGGTTCTTACTTCCAAAAAACATTCCTATTAATACAAAGGGGATCACTAACAACGACTCTTCTTTCTTTGAACCAGCTCCTAGACCAACCTCAGGTACCCCTCTATTTCACCAGGGCTCCCTGGCTTAATGTTAATCCCAGAAGTCTAAATTTTGCAGTAGTTTCAGAAAACTGCAACAGAGTAAAAGGAAAAATGGGAAATGGGTGGTGAAAGGGAAGCTTAGCAATTAGGGGGGAAATGAATTTGTAAAGACTCTAGGTGTAGAGTCTCTAGGTAAATACTTGTAAACTACATCAGACCAGCTCAGATGGTAGGTAAAGTTTGGACACTTTTAGATATAACATTTAGCTGATTCCGTAGCACAGGCTAGTAGTAATCAGTTTACACTATTCTCTGCAATTCAAAAATACACAAGGTTTATACTAAATTCAAGCTAGGCTAAAGTACCAGGGGAGCTTGGCAATTGGCCCTGGGGAAGCGACTTTACCAGCCAGAAGCCAGGGCACTTGGAAAAATAAGCAGCGCCAGGATCTCTTGAAATGTAAGTCACTGACCTATTGTCCCACTGGGTGGATAGTTCTTACTGTTGGAAAGTGAAGGTGTGGAGAATGGGAGTGGTAGACTGGGAGGGAAACTGGAGGGGCTTGTTTCCTGGGAAAGTCTGAAACGGGTAGTGGGAGCAGAAACCCAGCAAGAGCCTAAAAAGAGCAAACTCTTGAGACCCGGAGAGAGGGAGAGAGAAGGGGATCAAAGGGGAAAAAAGGAGAAGACTAGATACGTGTTATTAAACCTAGCTATTTAAATCACAGAAGTCATCTCTTCCAGCAGGTCTGAACACTTCTCCCTCGCAACGTTTGCCTCTTATTTTCCACTTTGTTCCACTTCCCCCTACCCCACTAACCACCACCAGGCTCTCTACAGTTGTTTACATTAAAAAGCGTTGACTTATGTCCTTAATATAATAGAAAATCTCTGTTGTCTTCCCAAAGAAAGCCCTTGATAGGAGAGGATGTGGCCCTGAAGGGGAGTCCAAGGAAAGAAGCAGGCCAGGCCCTGGGGCTCTGGGAAGAGAAGGTAGGCCAGACACAACAAGAGGGCCTGGAATGAAATTCAGGCCTCTTCAGAAGGACCAGTGGTGGCCTTTCCACTATTTGAAATTCTGCTTTGGAATCTAGTACCACCCAAATTTGCCCAGCTGGCTTTGTGGAGACCATCCAATCCAGCTTCCATGACAGTGTGAATGTCTATAGACATGAAGATCTGAGTTTGTTCATTTGACTTCCTCTGAACACTGGAACATTGTGCCAGAATGCTTGAGACCTCCTCATGCGGCAGTCAGTACTTACTGGAAGGAGCCAGGAAAAACCAAATAATAACACTACCACCACACGTACATGCCGACTTCTTACCCATTTCAGAAGAGCCCTGGGCACTTTACACATGAAACGTTTTGCCCATTTGGACTTCAGCCACCTCAGAACAGAGTGGATATATAAGGCAATTGGCATGCTCTCTGTCACCGAGGTGAAATCGCTGTGGCCAGTGACGTGGTAGTTAATTTATAACCAGACCCAGTAAAGTCATACTGAAATTAAATTTCCAAGGGAGGCCTCAAAGCGTATTATTCACCTCACTTATGTCTGAATGGAGTGTCAGCCAGTGAGGATAGATATACTCCGTAAAGCTTCTCACTGACAATAAGGTAAGCAAATGCCACCTACACCGTTTTCCTCCCTTCAGAAGTCACATGCCAATACAAACATGGATGCCTCAACTTCTTGTCTTTTCTTCTTCCAGTTAAAAAAAAATTTAACTCAATTACATAATTATGTTCTTTAGAATAAAGATAATGAGAGACCGCTTCCTGTACACTTCATAACATATTCTGGGTCAATAAACACCTTGGCCTCTGCTCCTTGCTTTCTTAAATTCAGACCAAGTTTAATCATATGAAATAGAATGAAGCATCTCCAGGAGTTCTCTCTGAAAAGGGAATCAAAACTGAGGTGAAAACATAACAGTTATAAGCCAGGAAAGTTTCCTAATAAGGCATAAGGTTTTATCTGTTATAATTGGTCCTTTCAGTTCTATCAGTGGTGGACTAGCTCTATCTGAAAAGACCCTATAACAAAGGTGGAGGAAGGTATCTTCATCTTCAAAGGTTTGGGAAACTCCTATCTTTGGAGAAGACACCTCCTCCCTACCACCTGGTGGGGATAGGGGAAATCAGTAGATATGTAGCTGCATCAAATAGCAATTTTTGATGTATTGCTCAGTTCTGCTGAATTTGGTTTCTTTATATATATATATTTTTTTAATCTTCAAAGGGATGGCCCTCTAGGAGAGGAGAGGGTTAGGAGGGTTAAGGGTGGGGGGAAATTAGGAAACATAAAGACAAAAGATATCAATAAAACAATTTTTATTTTTTATTTCTTTTAATAAAACAATTTTTAAAAACTCATTTCATGTCCTGTGGTCCATCCTTCCTTATGCCTATTAACCTCATCCCAAAACTTTTGTATGACTGGCACTATGCCAAATAATTGGCAAGGGAAATGAAATTTGAGAGCTTCAATTCAGTGACAGTGCAAGAAAGATTCTGGAAACTATCATTTGAGAAGTCATTACTGCACATTCTGTGTGGGGCCTTGGTTAACTGAGAAAGCGTTCTTCAAAGTTCATCTATAAAGCCCCTTTTTAACAAACACTTCAAAAACTTCCAAGTTAACTAGTAAACTAAACCTTCCAATAATCGGTTGGTTGGTTTGGTTTGATTTGGTTTTTGCTTCCTACTCTTTCGTTTTGTTCAAGTGTCTTCTTCAAACCAAGAAGATGCTTTGCAATGTTAGCAAAGCTTTGAAAAGCAAATGCTTTGGAATAGAAATTTTATATTAAAATCTCTTTTATCATAAACTGCCTCCCTCCACTGTGGTCTCCAATGAATGAAGTAATTACTCTTTATATTCAGTATATGACCCAAAACTGCAACGGGTAATGGAATTGCTCTGTGTTTCAGTCCAATATTTCATACTTTTTTTCTCTTAATGTTCAATACTTTATTAGTAGAGAATAAATTGGTACATTTCTTTTATTGTCGTTTTTGCTTTCCTTTATAAACCAGCTTGGATGAAGGAAATATCATATAGTATTTAATCATCCAAAGGTTCAGTAGTGACACTACTTTAAAAATGCATTATTAAAGTTTCTTCTGAAGATGTTAAAAAAATTACCCATAAAAGACAACCAGTGGCTATAAATCAGGAAGCATGTGAGATTTATATCGCAAAACTATTTCTAATGATTCAGTATAATTTTTAAGCAATCTTTTTTTTATTTGTTAGATTTTTTAACTTGCCTCTAAAACATCACAAACAGCCCTAAGGCAGTACTAAGAAGTCTTCCTCACATCTCACTATAACGTAGTATGATGCTTTGGTTACCAGCAAATTATACCAGATTCTCCAAGGACTTAAATTGTTTCTTAGTGGTTAAAGTTTTCTGGGGGGAAAAAACTTATTCATTCTTTCAGGTCACCAGGGTATAACTCCATTCACTGAGGCGTTAACTTAATAAAAGTATCATTCATAATGACCTGAGAAGAGCCAAGGCATCTGTTTTACAAGGAGGAAATAGGACACGTATTGGGAAGACCTGGCCCATTCACTTTCAACCTAAAGATGGAATTTGGGGTCTGGCCCAAACATGTGACTTCCTTTGCATAACTCCCGAAGAGCAAATTTCCTCTAGTAGCTTCTCTGCCATTTCTGGTCTTACAGAGAAACATGGGGACTGAGACTTGCCCAGGTTAATAGCCAATATGTTTACAAGGGAGCATTTGCTCACAGGGCCAACTAAAGGCCGACTCTCAATATTTCTATGCTTCTCAAAGACATTCACCAATCTAAAATTCTGAATATAATTGCCAGGAGGCTTTCAGTCTGCTTGCCTTCTGACTAACCTCCCACCAGATTCTTTTTTGGTGAGAACTCTGGTTTCTTTATGGCTCTAGCTATTGGAGATTAACAGGTATTTGAGAGAAAAACAACATACTGGTACCATGTCCTAGAGGTTTTAATGTTCTCATCTCTGGAACTTCCCATCTAGGGTCAGCTGTCTCAACTGATGCACTATTTTTTTTTTTTTGGAGGCAATCAGGGCTAAGTGACTTGCCAAGGACCACACAGCTAAGTAAGTGTCTGAAGATGGACTTGAACTCGGGTCCTCTCTATCCACCATGCCACCTACCTGACTCTGGTCTAGGGTTCAGTAAGGCCCTAATCAAGCTTTATTGCATTCTCTACTTTCCAACTATACTCAAGGATTTCACTTCCATGGTGTATACTCTTCCATTTCTGGAGCTGTGATCAAATCAGCTCAGCCTTAGTTCCCCAGGAAGGGTGTCTCCATTTCCCTAATACCCTTCCCTTCACCCCCTCCCCCAACTGCCAGAATGGAAGTGCCCTCCCCTGCCAACACCACCCTACTGGCATGGCTTCCCCTCCTACTTCCTCTGCAATAAGAATATAAGCTTTTTGAGGACAGGAAACGTTTTTGCTTTTTCTATCCGTAGGGCTTAGAGCAGTCCTTGACACATAAATTATATGTTTATTCATGCATTCATCTTGTTCCTAAGAGTTCTTCCTGTTAAGATTTTGATTCCCAAGGAGGTACCAGAGACTTAATAAAAATGTTCCTGTCTATAATCTTGTCAATGCTGGCCTTGAACAACTTTCCGAACGTCCAACAAGTAGATGGAGAAATATTATTTTACCTTGTTTTCCTGAGGTAAAATTATTATAAGAAAAATGGTAAAGTTTGTTTGCTCTTTAAAGCTCTTTCCCTTAACAAATAGACCCCTGAAGGACTGAGTTTCAGATGAGTGTTCCTGGTGCATTTTCTTTAAGTCACTCAGAATTACACAAACCATCTTTGCAACTTGAAAGCATACAACTGGCAAGAGAAAGCGATTTCTAACACTTCAAAGCATGTGAATTATAATGAAGGCTACTCTACATCTACCCTCCTCAGAAATTCTCTAAGCCTCATTGAAAATTTAGAGACACTGTGAATTTGATACTCCGTGTCAGCAGTTCCTGGCTTTGTTTTAACAGAATGTAAGCTTTCAGATTTAACATGTTTCCCACCCCCCCAAAAAAAAGCTAGTAAAGGGACATAGCTTGGCATCGATTTCAACTCCAGCTCTTTGCTTCTGCTGGTGGGTGAGGAGACATATTTTTGGACATAGCCAATGGAGAATTTCTTTTCTTTGACTATATGTATTTGTTTCAAGGGGTTTGTTCTCCTCCTGTCCCTGACATTTTTTTTAAGTAGCACGTTGGGGAGTTGAGACAGAGAGAAAATAAATTTTTGTTCATTCAAAAAAAATAATAAAATTCAATTTAAAAAAACCTTTAAATATAGAGGCAAATTAGTTTCCTGATTTGCTAACAATCACTGCCATTTTGTAGGCCCTGAGCTTAAAATCATTTAAACGTGTCTGATCGTATGTCAGTGTCCAGTGTAAGCAATGGGAGTTTTACTGTACAGATAACAGAGATGAGTCTAAAGGATTTACTAGGAACTGACATTCCACAGCATCACTCCTTGAAATACTCATCCAACCCAGGGACAGAGGTAAAATTGGATCAGAGCCCAGAAAGCAATGACAATGTTTTCTCCTTCACACTGGAAACATTGCTGTGGAGTCTGAAATTTGAAATACTGGTGATCTTCATAGACAACGCCTCATGTAAGTGAAAAGCTAGCTCTACACATGTAGCTTTGACTAACCATGAAATTCTGTGCTGACTTCATTAATTCACCGCTAGCTTTCTTGGTACATTGTCCTGTCTGATGTCAGCTGTAAGAAAGACTGAAACAGTCTTAAAAGACAATGTAGGACAGTGGATAGAGTGACCTCTAATCAAGAAAACATGGATTTGAATCTAGCTTCTGACACAAACTAGCTGTGTGACTCTGGGCAAGCCACTAAAACATTTGGGCACCTCTGGGAGACTAAGAATTGTGTAACAGTGGCTAACCATGAAGTTTCCCTATCATGAATTCTCTACACCAGTTAAATGAAAGGTATAGACCAAAAAATACACACACACACACACACACACACACACACACACACACACACTTGTTTGCAGCTTTAACCATCAAAACCTGCAGGAACTTCCTGAGATATTTCAGAGCTAATAAGACCAACAATGCATACAGTATAATAGGAATTTTCTATTTCCCATTTAAACCAATGAGCATGGCCCTTCGTTTGGCTAGGGGGAATGTCTTACTTCTATTTACCTTATTTTTTTTTGGTTCACATAAAAACAGGAAAATTTTGACATCTTAATAAGAATTCCCAACGTATGGAAACCTTTTGTGCATGCTGTTTTGCTCCAGATAACTTAGTGTTAACTTGTCAGTTTCTATTTTAGAGAATGATGGTAGATTCTTTATAAAGATCTTATTTTTTTCCTTTTGCTGATACAGCATTTGTTTTGTGCAGAATGAGCATTTACCTGGTCCTGGTTTTTTCCCTTTCTCTGGTGAGACTTAGGCCTCAACTTTTTCTAGAATGTGCATTTTCAATAGCATTTTAGTGATAGTGTAGCTTAAAGGGCATGTGTTACTGTTAACTATTTACCTATTCCCTTAAAAGTAAATAATGATGATAAAGAGAGAAACTTTTATGAACCAAGTAGAACGAGGCACAGGTTTATTTGTTAGGCAATGTACTTCTCAGGAAAATGGGAGCCAGGAAAGAGGGGACATCTCACTGGAAAGGGAGAGGGAGCAAGGAATACAAAGATATGTGTACCCTTGAAGCCTATGATACAGGGAACAAAACCCATTTAACCCCAGGGTGAAAACAAAATAGTTTTCTACTCATTTCAACCAGTCCCCAGTATCTATTAACTAAAGTAGAAACAATTTACTTCTTTAAAAGGTAAGAAATATAAGATTTTCAAATAAATGAATTGTACTTGAGTTAGGCACAAATCATGGATATATGCAAGGAAGAGTTCTTGAACACATCCTCTTTTTGGTAGGACAAAGAATTACTTTGGCAAGAAAAGAATGAAACTATTATATAAGGGAATCCATCAACTGGGGAAAGTAATGGCATATGGAATAGTATTGTAATACTGTTGCATTACTACTATGCCATTATAAATTATAAGATAGCAATGGAATATTATTGTGCTTTAAGAAATTATGAAAGAGATGGTTTCGACAAGGAAACGTGGGAAATATTACATGCAGAATTAAGTGAGCAGAACCAAGAGCAATTTATACTGCAACAACAATATTGTAAAAGTAAGCAATTTTGAAAGACTTCCAAATTCTAATCAATGCAATGATTAGCCAGGATTCCAAATGACTGGTGATGAATGCAACTGACTTCCTGGCAGAAAGGGGATGGAATTGCATGAAGAACAAGTCACATTTTTTTATTAATATGTCCAGTAAAGGCATTTGTTTTGCTTAACTATGCAAATTTGTCACCAGAGATCTTTTTTTTTCCCTTGGGGATTAGGGAAAAAGAAAAAAATAAGTGCTTGATGATCAAACAAATAAAATGCAGATTTTATTTGTTAAATAAATAAATGTTATGACAAAAGCTGGCTAGAACTTCAGAGATACCAAATCCAACCCCCTCATTTTACAGATGAAGAAATGGAGACCAAGTGACTTGCCCAAGGTCACACAAGGAGTAAGTGGAAGAACTGAGATTCAAACCCAGATCATTTCCTTCCAACTCCAGCATTCTTTTGCACAGAACCATTCGAAAGCTATCCAGATCACCACATCTATTTCTTTTAGCACCGTGTCAACAGACCAAAAGTGTGATCAGTCCAATATTTGTTATGAATTTTGCAATATACATCAGATATTTATGTATACAGTGATTGGATTGGAGAACACCCCATGGAATCCATCCTCTCCCCACAACTTTTTCAGTTACATGAGACTCAATGTTGAAAGGCTTGGCTCTCCTTGGGAAAGCACAAGAGAACCTAGATGGCCCCTTGGTCACAATTCTGTTTTTTCTCATTCCTTTCAAAGCTGCATCAAAAAGATTAGCCTCTTAACCAGGAAAAGTTTTCCACTAGTAGATTTTAAAAGGAGTGACTCCACCCTCTGGCCCTCTCTTCATTTCTGTGTCTCTGGAATTTGTGGCAAAAAGAGCTTTTTCTCTCTTTCTCCCTCTGGGCTTTTCTGTGAGTGATAGAAATAATGCCTTACTCTGGTTAGCCAACACTTGACCTGGCTGAGGTGAGTTTGAGGGTAAATCTGAAAGCGCTAGGGTTTGTCTCTTCTGTTTTGTTCTTTCCAGAACATAGGTTTCTAAGTAGGGATCTTTTTTTTTCTTCAGTTTTTAGATCTTTTAACGCATACCTTAAAACATATATAACTTGTTCATAATGTTTGTGTACTGATCACCAAGTAACCAGTAAAATCTTGGTTACAAGAGAAAAATCTATTTACCTCATCTCTTGCTAATATTTTAAAATTTTATTCTGAACTCAAGAAATAAAAAAAGTATTTCTATAACATAGAACAGAAAAAATGATTTCACAAGAAACTACAAATCCGTTATGTACAACTTGCTATTGCTTTTAAACATATATAATAAAATTATCATGTAACTTTCTTTTTTCCCCTTTTCCCCCCACCTCCCTCACCCTAGAGATGGCTACCATTAAACACAAATATGTATATATGTAAAATCATTCTATATATACTTCTTTACATCAGTTAATATGGCAATAAATTTAACAATTCAAGTGAAGTGGAAGGGTATTTACAAAAATATAAACTGCCTAGATTAACAGAAAAGGAAATAAAATATCTAAATAGACCTGTTTTAGAAAAAGAAATTGAACAGGCCATAAATGACCTTCCTAAGAAAAAAGCACTAGGACTAGACAGATTTACAAGTAAATTCTTTCCAATATTAGATAATTTGGAATAATAGGCAAAGAAAGGGGTCCTACCAAACTCCTTATAAAAAAAAAGATACTGATACCTAAACCAGGAAAAGTATAAACAGATAAATAAAATTTTAGAGCAATTTCATTAATGAATTTAGAAGCAAAAATTCTAAATAAAATACTAGCTAATGAGATCTGGTGCACCCCAAGAACCAGAGAACTTCATCAGATGATGTCCTCCTCACCCTGTCCCCCCAACTAGACAACTGTGTGAGAAGAAACTTCTGAACCTTAAAGAGACAATGGACTGTTCATTATTATTTTCTTTTGGGTCTCTGAATCTGTTTATAAAGGGGACTGCCCCCTTGTATTTTGTCAGTGCATCAATCTACTTCTCCCCTCCCCCTCCCATATTTATTTAAAGGAGAGATAGATGAGGAGAAGTATTCATATGAGAAAGAAGTGTAGACTAAAACTCTTATTAAAAAGAAGAGGAGGGAAATGTAAGAGGTGATATTATGGTATCTTGTTTTGCTCCCACAAAAGTTATTAGGAGATAATCAATAGCTGTGGGGAAGGCTCACTTACCTTATTTTACTAAGATAATGGACATCCTGGCCCCAGGGGGAACTAGAAAGGTGAGGGCAGGACAAACTGCTTGGACCCTGGAGGTCACAACAAGTATCCTCACTATCAAACCTATGTAATCTGCATAATGAGGGAATGTAGGGAAATAAAGGGATGAATCTGAGCAATTTGAACTAACCCTATACAGAACTGTATAACCTCACTCCTGCTTCTGTATCTGTGTGGTTATTCCTAGTAAGCATCACACTAGCTTGCTCAGGGGAAGCCTAATAAATGCCTTCCTCTGTGCCCTCCCACCCCCCAAAATAGCTAAAAAATTACAATATATTACAAAGATTATACACAATGACCAAGCAAGATTTATACCAGGAATGCAAGGATGGTTTAATATAAGGAAAACTATTAACATAATTTATTATATAGGCAACAAAGTATCAAAAATCATATGAAAATATCAACAGATGCAGAAAAAGCTCTTGACAAAGTACAACATGCCTTTCTATTTGAAAAATACTTGAAAGTACAGGTAGAAATGGAATTTTCCTTAAATTGATAAAAAAGCATTTACATAAGACCACCAACAAGCATTATTTGTAATAGGGATATGCTAGAAGCCTTCCCAAGTAAGACTGGGTGTGAAACAACAATATCCATTATTCTTCTTCTTCAATATTGTATTAGAAATCCAACAGATAATAAGAGAAAAAAAAGAAATAGAATCAGAATTGGAAATCAAGCACTAAAACTATCACTTTTTGCAGATGATATAAAGACTCAACCAAAAAGTGAGTTGAAACAATTAATCATTTTAGCACAGTAGCAAGATATAAAGTAAATCCTAAGTAGCAATTTGCAAGATAGACTTTTGGGGAATGACTGCCCGCAAGAGTTAAGAAATTCCTAGGTCCCTCAAACAGAGCTGGCTATTACTAAGAGGGTCCTGTAACAACAGCCTTCTTGGGGAAGGTGACCATGGATAGGAAGAGAAGCCAAAAACCTTTTCCTGGCTTACCAGAAGACACGGACCTTCCTTGAAGATAACAGTGGCAAGGCAGGGAAAAATGCCAATTCAGCAGTCCTGCAAAATGTCTTATGTTTGTTTAAGTGTCAACCCCTGGGAGGATGTGGCAGTAGTGATAAGTTACTGCTGCTTGCTGAAGTCTTCACCAGTATGTACTCAGGAGTCTTTTGTATACGAAGCATTTCTTTGGTATGAAGGAAAATATCACTGCCCTACATCTGATTTCTATGCCGCCTCTTCTGGGAGACCCTAGACCTCAGACAAACCTGTCTTAAGTGATTTACTTCAGGGTTCTAGGGTGGTGGCAGAAATATTTGGAGAATTTGACAAAGAGAACCTTACACCTCTCTTTAGGGGCCAGGCCGTTTGGGACTCATTCTGGTCTTCAAGCAAGGATCCAGAGCTAAGGGCCCCTTTAGAGAAGGGGTCCACCCACCCTGGGTCCCCCAAGATCTGATGCATCATCTCAAAATTACAGATCTTTCATTGATGAGCTATTGTTCCCAGAAATTGTCAAGGGAGCTCCTCTCATATTATATGGGATGGCCTATCACTATACATGTACCATGGGCTACACACACACACACAGACACACACACACACACACACACATCCATGCATCTCCTTATGGTAATATACATCCCCCAATATCAACTGAGAAATCTGATAGACATCAGAAAAATTGAAAATTGAGTAGTATGTTAGATGATGTTATTACTGTTCATTTTTCAGTTGTGTCCGACTCCTCATGACCTGGTTTGGGGTTTTCTTGGCAAAGATACCAGAGTGGTTTGTCATTTCCTTCTCCAGCTCATTTTACAGATGATGAAACTGAGGCAAACAGCGCTAAGTGACTTACCCAGGGTCACACAGCTACTAAGTGTCTGAGGCCAGACTTGATCTCAAAAAGAAAACTCTTACCGACTCCAGGCCCAGTGCTCTATCCACTGTGCTACTTAGCTACACATTGGATGATACTTCACAATAATCCCCTTATTAGAGAGAGGCAGATGATGGTGTAACAGAAAGCACATCAGGTTAAGCGTCAGGAGACCAGAAATCTATTTCTGGTGCTAGATAGGCAAATCATTAAATGTTTCTGTACTTCAGGGTATTCCCTTCCCCCAAAATACAAATAATACTTGTCCAACCCAAATACCATGGTGGTTAGAGGGGGGTTGGTGAATTTTAAATTTAATGAGTCCCCACTATGAAATGGCAGCCAAAAATCTTACATATTAACCAAATCCATGTCCAGAGCAAAGGAGATTATTGCCCTACTGTTCTCTGCAGTGGTCAGATCATACCTGAAGTACAGTGTTGAGCCTTGGATGGCATATTGTAGGAGGGGCGTCTCTCAAAGTATTCTTAGAATATGTAAAAATGTCAACCAGAAGGGCAAGTAAACCCAAAGCCAAGCTACACAAGGATCCAGGAAAGGAACTATGGATGCTTGACCTACCATAGAGACGAGTGGAGGATCATGATTTTAAATCTTTAAGTATCTGGAAAAATATAGGCAGTGTGGTATAGTGGAGAAAGTGATGAAGCCAGAGTCAGCAGAGAGGCATCCAGGTGCTAGTTTTGTTGCTATACGACCCTGAGCAAGTCTGGGTCTCCTTCTTTTTATCTATAAATAAGACTAAATACTTTCCTACACTGTTATAAAGTTGTTGTGAGGTAAGTGCTTTGTAAATGTTGTAGTACTAAACACATGTGAACTTTAATTTACTTTTAATTAATTTTTAAAAATTAATTTAAAAATTAATTTAAAAAATATTGCAGTCATTTGCAGATATACTCCCTTACCCCAAGATACACACTAAATCTTCCCTTGTAACAATGAAGCAAAATCAACCAACACAGAGAGGGCCTCGGTTTGACGATGCATGCTATAATGCATTGTATAACCACAGTCCCCAAAGTGCATGTCCTTTCTAACTGTTAAGAAGTCTTTCTCCTTATATCAAGCATCCATTGCAACTACTCCAGCCTTCTGGGGCCAAGAAGAGAAAGTCCAATTCATCTAGCACAAAAGTCCCTCCAGCACATACTGAAAAAGAGTTCATCTGAAAGTCTTTTCTTTTTTAGGCTAAACATTCCTAATTCCTTCAACTAGTCTTTGTATGGAGTGGTTTCCAGTCCCTTTAACATCCTGTTCATCCTTCTCTGGGCACCTTCTGATCTATCATTGTCCTTCATAATTTGTGGTCCCAAGCAGAACACAGTACTCAAGATGTAATTTGACCAGGACAGAGTTTACGCTCTTCCGGGGGCAGAGCCAAGATGGTGGCATAGAAGCAGCAGTGTCCAACAGCTCCCACGCAGCCACCCTAAACACCCATAAAAATGTGACGCTGGACAAATTCTAGGACTCTCAAACTCAAAAAATACAGAAAACACATCTCTCATGGAAGGCAGCTCGGCAGCAGGGGATCATCGCGGCAGGATGTGAACCCCGCTGGCCCAGCTTGAAATCGAAACCACGGCCAGGCCCTGGGGCGGTAGGAAAGAGGCAAGCCAAGCAGCAGCCAGTCTACAAGAGAGAAGATCTACAGCCTTCAGCAACTCCACATCTACCAAGGTGTGAAAAATAGGGATTAAAGGAAGGTGTGAAAAATAGGGATTAGAGAAAGGCAGCTGGCAGGAGGGGCTCATCCCAGGCCAGGAGCTTAGACCAGCCCAGCCTGAAAAACGCCATGTGGCCAGGCTCCAGGGAGGCCAGGAGGAGCCAAGCCTCCCAAGAACCTCCCAAGCCACAGTGAGTCTACTTCAGAGAAGATCTAAAGCACCTGGAGCAATCTGCATAAGCCAGGATTAAAGGTTAGTGAAAGTGAGTGAAGCTTTCAAGCTAAATTTGGGGGAGGAAAAGCAGTTTGGCCAATCTACCCCCGGGGCAAGGAAGCAGTGGGAGAAGGGCAGAAACTACTGTAACCTGCGGATGCCCCCACTGGGCTGCTTCAGAGCCCCTGGCCTGTGGATCCCGCAGGGGAGCTAAGTTGATTGATCAGGGCCAAGCGCTCTTGAGTTGAGTGGCCTGGATCCAGATTGTGGTCTTGGGTGGTGGTCCTGGGGAGCTCTTTCAGTAAGCCAGAGCTAGGGGAGGCTGCAATACTCCCCTAATAGCTCCAGCAGCTGGGAAAACCCCAGCGATTTGGAACAGAATTTCCACCCCCCTGGAAGCAGAGTTTCACAAAGCTAAAAAAAAAAACCCAACCAATTAATTGACTGGCCTACATGAAGAAAAGGAAGCAAAATAAGAACAGCAATAAAACTCTAGAATCCTTTTTTGTGGACAAAAAGGATCAAAGCATGGAAAGGGAGGAAGACAACACAGTCAGAACTCCCACACCAAATGCTTCCAAGACACTGGAAGAATGCCTACTAGCTATACATCAACTGAAAAAGGACTTTGGAAACCAAATAAGAGAAGTGAAGGAAAAATTGGGAAGAGAAATGAGAATGATGTGAGAAAAC
>CM053594.1:338589403-338600277 GCA_028646575.1 Pseudocheirus occidentalis | reverse complement strand
GGCAGAGCTTCCTAGGATTATATGCGGAACATGCATTGGAGGGGAACAAGCATCTATTTAGTGATTATTCTGTACCAGGTACTAAGAGCTTGACAAATATTATCTCATTTGTGACCCTGAAAACTCCAAGATAGATGCTAGTATGATGCCCATTTTACAGTTGAGAAAATTGAGAGTTAAGTGACTTGCCCAGAGTCACACAATTAGTAAGTTTCTGAAACTGCATTAGAACTCAGGGCTTCCTAACTCTGGGTTTAACATTATCTATAAGCAGTCAAATTGTATAGCAGGTAGTGTGCTGACCTTAGACATCATCAGTCCATTATTTGTTAGTGTTCCAGATCCAAAGCGACCTAACTGTACTATCATCTAGTTAACATTCTATCTTGTCCAGGTTATCCCAAGAGCCTTGATCAAATGCTACTTCAAACCAATTCATAATAAGCTTCATTTTTAAAAGTTTCTTCCAAAGTTTTTGTTTTCAATATATTATGCTTTTAAAGACAAGGAGAAAACCTGAGTTCAAATCCCACCTCAGTCATTTCCTAACAGTGTGGTCCTGGGCTAGTGCCTTCACCTCTCTCTGTCTCACTTTATTCTATAAAATGAAAAGAATATCAGCAATTACCTCAAAAGGTTCTTGTCAGATAGAATGAGGTATCTGGAAAGTGCTTTGCAAACCTTACAATGCTATTTTAATACCGTTGTTATTATTACAATTATTAATTATTATTATTCCCAGTAACCTGACTGATATACTAACCAAGCTCACAGTATCTCAAGACTTGACTTTTGGGCCATGTTTCCAGTGCTTTTTCCAGTGAATTGTTTGAAAGCTCTGAAGATAACTGTTAGTAATCAGGAATAATTTGTCATTGGTTCTTAGACCAAAAGAGTCAGGTAGGTGGTATAGTGGATAGAGCAATGGGAAGGAAAACCTGAGTTCAAATTTTACCTTAGACATTTACTAGCTTGTGGGCATGTCACTTAACCTCTCTTTGCCTCAGTTTTCTCAGCTGTAAAAGCCCCAAATCTGCAGGATTGTTGTGAGGACCAAATGAGAAAATTTTTGTAAAGGGCTTAGCACAGTGCCCGGCACATGTTAGGCATTTATATAAATGTTTATTCCCTCCTCTTTCTCCACTGGAAAAAAATATGGGAAGGACAAATATCATTCCTACTTTACAGATGAAGATGGTCAGAGAGGTTAAGTAGTCTCTCCACCCTCACACATTTTAAGACTCAAGTTGTGGCCTCTATTGTTGACCTGGGCTCTTTCTGCAATAGCTCACTGGCTCATTGGAGGAGTCAGTACACCGGAAAAAAACCAAACCAAACCCAAACACCTTTATGAAAACTAAAGTGCTATATAAATGAGTGACTGTAATCATCATTATTAATTTGAAAAACATTGGAAATAATCATAAAACAAGTGTCACCAAAATATACGACACCCAATTTAACTTGGGTGGACATTAGCTAAGTATCTTTCAGAGGAGAAAAGAGCATGGGTTAGGAGAAGGAACACAGTGATTGGAGCTTAGAAGACCCAGGGTCTGTTTTTGTATCCAGCGGTTTTCATCTGGAGTGTTAAAGCAGGTAAAGTACCCGCCAAAACTGCTGGGTTTACTTGAACGGTCTGAACCCCTCTTTCTTGACTGCTCCTAATAGTACGACTTTTAAATGAAAGTTCCCCTTCACCGATTTACGTAAAATTCAAACTATACAGAAAAAGTGCCATAAAGTGATTTTGATTTTAAGATGATTAGGAAACAAACATGTGGCCTTTGTAGGAGAGTTGTCTGAGTCATGTACTGTCTTTTACAATGTTTCAGTCGGGATTGACAAACGCTACCCTCAGTACAAAACAACTTTGATTTATAATCAAATTGTGCGAGAAAAGAATCCTATCGATGCTACAGAAACAATGCCCTTTGTGACATCTCCAGAACCAAACAGGGATTGCTTTATGATATCCGGAGGCTATTTTTCTTTACAAATATTTTACAAGACAAACTTGTACGGCTCTTAAAAGCCCATCTGTTGTGAATTACCCCTTTACAAAAAGAGAGAGGGAGAAAGAATCACCATCTCCCCCATTTGAGCTTAAAGGAAATATGTTGACATATTCTGAGGCGGTCATAGACGAAACAGCACCGGAAAGAGGAGGCGGTCAACAGAATCATGGTTCGGTTTTGCTTAAACTCATTCCACATGCCCTGTGAACCATTAGCTGTTTTTTATTTCCTGCTCTAAAGATTTGTAGTGAAAATAATCTGGGCAGGGGAAAAGCTTCACTTAGGCTTTTTTTTCCCCTTCAGCAAGATGCTGTGTTAGCAAATAGAACATATGAGGCACCTTCAGCAAACCAAGGTCTTTAATAATCCATTTCTCAAACACTACTGGTATTTCCTTTCCAAACAAAGATGGACTGTGACTGGAATCAGTTTCATCATTTGTATGGCTACAATTGCCAAGTTTCTGGAAATAATCGTCATTTAAATACTGAATAAAATTTATTACATGAAGCCAACAACAATTTTATTGCTATTTAATTTCCATGATTTGTTTGTTTGCAGTCAGGATTCTGTATTCTGAGAGCAAGATGTTTGGGGGCGGAGAGGAGTCTTAAGAACAAACCACACACAAAAAAAGACTATGTCAAAGTCATGTTAATGGCCTGTCTTGTATCTATTAGAGCAAAGGAATTCAGCATTTTGGGAGAAAACTATCTGTCTTGCCTATTGCTTTGTACTTTCCCCCCACCTCCTACCCCATTTCAGCATAAATCCCCTAATATTGCCCACTTTTTGGAGACCATGGCATAACATGTGGAATCAGGAAAAGATTAAAAGCTTGAACCATTACTCTGCTGTTTACTAATGGTAAGGCTTTGGGTATTTTTTTTTTTTACCTTTCTTGGTCTTAGTTACTTCAATTGTAAAATTAATGGATTATACTTGATAACTTTCCAAGGTCGGTCCCATGACCCCTAAGGAGCAGGAATTCAAGAAAGTCACTGAAGTCAGGCAAAGTGAGAGTAGTGCAAAGTAGCATCATCTAGTGGTTTTTGTGGTCAAGCGGGCTTTTTAATTGCTTAATAAATAGCTTGGATGTGAATACTGATAATATACAAACTGACTCAGTCAACCAAATCCTACTTACTAGTATCTGCACAGTACATACAATAAATAATAAAAATGTTTGTTAAGATGATTTACCCACAGATTGAATGATTTAAAAAAAACCCTCATGTCACAGAAACATAGAATGATAGAGTTTAAAAGGATCAGAGAGGTGTTAGTAGATTTACTTTCAACCTTTTTATTTTACAGATGAGGAAACAGAATGTGGAGACATTAAGTGATGAGCCCAAGATCAAAGAGTTAATAAGTGACAGAGTCAAGGGACCCCTGGGACCTGGGACCCCTGAAAAGCTAGGACTCTTTCCACTACACTGGGCTGATTCTGAGGCCAACTTGGAAGAGATATCAGGAGCTAATACCTAATGAGGAAAGAGAAATACAAACATTTATCAGGCCTCTTACAAGTACCTGGCACTAGGCTAAGGGACTGACAAATATTATTTCATTTTATCTTTACAACTTCTCTGAGAGGTAGGCATCCTATTTATCCCCCCAACCCCTTTCTTTTTGCCCTTGAGGAAGCCGAAGCAAACAGGCATAGTGCTTTGCCGAGGGTCCCACAGTCATTAAGTGCAATAAAAATTATACTGGTTTCATTACTTAGCTATTTGAGAGGAGTAACCTTTGGTTTGTATCTCTGGGCAAAAATAAGACTGGTTTTAGTGCATTTGTGCTTTGCCAAGGAAGAATATTAAGGCAGAAGTGGTGATGAAGACTTTACAAAAGTTCTCAGAAGGCAACATGGAACAAAGGAAGGACCACTGGCTCTGGCATCAGGGCACCAGAATTCAAATCCAGGGCTCTGATCCACGTTGCCTGTGTGATCTATGGCAAGTCACTTGCTGAATTAAATCTCTGAGTCTTAATTTTTTTTCCTCAGTAAAAAGAAGAGCTGAACTTCTAGTGCCAAGATGGTAGGGCGAGGAAGGACCTCTCTGAAGCCTTCCCAAACTCCCCTCCAAACAACTAGAAAAATACCTCAGAATTTATCTAAGAGCAGGGAAGCAGCTTACCAAGACAGCAGAAGAGGTCTGTCTCATTGGGGAAAGAGGGGAGCCAGGTCCAAGAGCAGCAGCAGCCAGCTCATAGCAGGGGGCTTAGCAAGGCTCCAACCTGGAGCCATCCACCAGCAAAGCCTTGACCTTGTTTCCATAGCAGCAGGGCCCCACCCCTGGAGCAGATCAGCAACAAGATCCCTCTCCTCCAGGGCCAGCCACCAGAAAGACTGTTACCACAACAACCAGGCGGTAATGTCCCACCCCTGGAACAGGCTAGCAGCCAAATCACACACCCAGGGAGGGAGCTCCATCCTCTAGTACAAGCCAGAAGGGAAGCCTACGCTCCAGAGAAAGCAAGCAGCTAAGCCGTAAAGCACAATATAAGCCAACAGTAAGGCCCAGAGGCACAGCACAAAAACCTTGGGACAGGGCAGGATGACAGCACAACTCACAAAAAAATACTGAAGTCACAAAAATGGTAGAAAAAGAGCAAAAATTAAAAAAGAGTTTGACTATAGAAAGTTATTATGGTGATGGCAAGGATCAAAGCATAAATTTAGACGAAAACAGTAATGTCAAAATAGCTATATGTGAAGCCTCAAAGAAAAATGAAATAATTCCTAGAAGAGCTTAAAAAGGATTTTAAAAAGCAAATTAGAGAAGCAGAAGAAAAACTGGGAAAATACATGAGAGCAATATAAGAAAATTCTGAAAAAAGAGTCAATAGCATCTGAAAAGATATACAAAAATTTACTGAGGAAAATAATTCCCTAAAAATAGAATTGGCCAAAGGGAAAAGGAAGTACAAAAGCTCTCTGAAGAAAATAATTCCTTAAAAATTAGAATGGAACAAGTGTAAACTAATGGATCTATCAGGTATCAGAAAACAATAAAAGAAAACAAAAATGCAAAAATAGAAGAAAATGTAAAATTCCTCTTTGTAAAAACAACTGACCTAGAAAATAGATCCAGGAAAGATAATATAAGAATTATCAGACTACCTGAAAGTCATGATTTAAAAAAAAAACCTGGACAATATTTTTCAAGAAATCATCAAAAGAAATTGCCCTGAAATAATAGAACTTGAACGCAAAATAGAAATTGAAAGAATCCACACTCACCACCTGAAATAGATCCCAAAATGAAAACTCCCAGGAACATCATAGTCAAATTCCAGAGCTCACAGACTGAAGAGAAAGTATTACAAGGAGCTAATAAGAAACAATTCAAATATCATGGAACTACAGTAAGGATTACACAGAATCTGGCAGCTTCCAAATTAAAGAACCAGAGCGCTTGGAATATGATATGCCATAAGGCAAAGGAGTTAGGATTACAATCAATAATCATCTACCCAGCAAAATTGAATATAATTTTTTGGGGAGAATAAAGGGGAAAAAATTCAACAAAATAGAGGACTATCAAGCATTTCTAATTAAAATACCAGAGATGAATAAAACAATTTGACCTCCAAATATGAGACTCAAGAGAAACCTCAAAAAGACAAAAAAGAAACAAGAAAGAGAACACATAACTTCAATAACATTAAACTGCTTATATTTCTATATGGCAACATAATATTTGCAACTAACAATTTTATTACTATAAGAGCAATTAGAAAGAGTATATGTAGACAGAGAGTGTGGCGATAAGGTGACTTTGATGGGATGATACCCCCCAAAACAAAATAAAGGCAAGAAAGAAAATTGCGCTGGAAGAAGGAGAGAGAAGACTGAATGGGATAATTTATTCCACATAAAAGAGGCATGAAAGAGCTATTTAATGGAGGGGAATACTGGGGCCGACAAAACTTAAACTTTGTTCTCATTAAAATTGGCTTCAAGAAAGAATAATATACACATTCAGTTGGATATAGAAATCTCTCTTACCCTATAAGGAAGTCAAAAGGGATAGAGATGATAGAAGGGGAAGGGGAGACTAAAAAAAAAAAGGAAGGTATATTGAAGAAGACAGTGATAAAAAATAAAACACTTGTGAGGAGGGAAATGGTGTGTGACAAGAGAGAGAGAGGTGGGGGATAAAAAAAGTGAAAAATAGCATGGAGGTAAATACATAGTTAGTTATCATAGTTATAAATGTAGATGGGATGAATACACCTATAAAACTGAAGCAGATAGAAGAACAGATTAAAAATCAAAATCCTACAATACATTGTTTACAAGAAACACATTTGAATCAGAGATAGATACATACAGGGTAAAGGTAAGGGGCTGGAGCAGAATCTATTATGCTTCAGCTAAAGCAAAGAAAGCAGGTGTAGCAATCATGATGTCAAGACAAAGCAAAAGCAAAAATAGATTTAGTTAAAAGAGATAAAGAAGGAAACTATATCTTGCTGAAATGTACCATAGTTAATGAAGTCATATCAACACTTAACATATATGCACCAAATGGCATAGCATTAAATTTTTGAAGGAGAAACTGAATGTGCTACAGGAGGAAATAGGTAATAAAATTATACTAGTGGGGGACCTCAACTTTCCTTGTCAGAACTAGACAAATCTAATCAAAATTTATACAGTAACAGCAATGTTGTTTGATGAAGAACTGTGAATGATTTGTTCATTCTCAGCAAACAGCAAAATAATGATCTAAGACAATTCCAAAAGACTAATGATGAAGTGTATTATCTACCTCCAGAGAAAGAACTGATAATGATTGAATACAGACTGAAGCATATTGTTTTTCATTTTCTTTCTCTTATTTTTTCTTTTGAGTTTTCTCATACAAAATGACTAATATGGAAATGTCACATAATTGCATATGTATAACCTATTTCCAAATGCTTACTATCTCAGGGAGGGGCGAAGGGAGAGAGAATTTGGAACTCAAAACTTTAAATAAAAATCTTAAATTAAACAATATATAATGAAAATGTAATTTTAAAAAGTTTATCATCTTTTCTAAAAAGGATATGATGTTTGCATAAGTTTTGAGTGATTTTACTATGTGTCTACACATCTTATAGAATTCAAATTTTTTAAGAGGTAAAATTCTGAAAGTTTAAAAAAAAAAAGAAGGGTCTGGACAAGGTGGCCTCTTAGGTCCTTTCCCACTTTGCACAAATAATTTTATTTGTCATATAGAATTCAAAACATTTCAATCCTCATGTTGTTAACAGTAAACATGTTTTGTCAAAATACTTTTTAATATGGGTTCTAGCACAGAGCAAGGCCTTTAGTCAGGCAAAATGTTCGGTCATATTTTAGATGTAGATTGGAGACAGACAGCTGTTTTAGAGGGCTCACTTGAACCTAGATTTGTTCTGATACCAGATGAGATACTCTTTTCATTAAACCACAATAAAAAAAAAAGTACAGGGTGTCCCAAAAGTTTAAATGCAATTTTCAACTTTAATAGCTCAAGCTCTAATAGCTTGAAATTGTACTAAAGCTTTTAAGGACACCCTTGAATAATGACCTAGTTTGTGCCTGACTGCAAAAGTCACTGAAGGCATGGCCCCTGCCCCAAGATGATTATAATTTAGTGGGAAGGATAAAACTTACAGGGAGGTGACAGTGCCGGATCTACCACTAACTGCCCAAACATTTGTCCTGACAACTTCTCTGATACTCAGGATTTGGGGTTTTCTTTTTTGGAAAATGAAGGGTTTGGATGAGATGACCTCCAAGGTCCCTTTCAGCTCCAAAGTCATAATTCTATGACATGAGGGACTTGCACTGGGGTCATTTTAAGACTCAGAATATTATCTCCAAAATAGTATAACATTCTTTTTCTAGCCTATTCTTCATTCTTTTCCTTTATTCCCTCCCCTTTTCTCTCCTTCTCCCTCCATCTGCCCCTTCCCTCTCCCTCCCTTTGATTGTATTCTCCTTTTCACCTTCTAGAGTACTAAAGACTTGCCCAATGTTGTTCAGTTGTTTCAGTTGTGTTCAACTCTTTGTTGAACCTATTTGGGGTTTTCTTGGCAAAGATACTGGAGTGGTTTGCTGCTTCCTTCTCCAGCTCACTTTACAGATGAGGAAACTGAGGTAAACAGGGTTAAGTGACTTGCCCAAGATCACACAGCTAGTAAGTCTCTTAAGACCAGATTTGAACTCATAAACATGAGCCTTCCTGACTCCAGACCCAGAACTCTATTCATTTTACCATGTAGCTGCCCTAAGGACTTGTCTATTATGCATATAATTAGTTTTGCTGTCTTTTCTCAGTCTTCAATTTAGGTCTACCATACCTCATGTCCTACAATTTGCTTACCCTGCATGGATTATTTTATTGGGCTAAGAGAATCTCAAAGTAAGACTAAGACGAGCAGTATAGAATCTCAGAGCTGGAAGCAACATCGGGGTCATCTAGTCCAAAGGTCCACATCTGGTCCGCTTCCTATTTTTGCATGGCCCATGAGCCATAAAAACCCAATTATTTTTAAATATAACAAGGCTTTATTTTAAAAATATTTTAAAAATATTTTAACTTGTGGGTCCCGCTCCCCCAAAACAGGGAATGGGCCAGATTTGGCTCCCTTGATGACTCCCAACTTAGTTCAACCGTACTATATTAAAATCTCCTCTACAACAGTTTGTTATACCAGTGAGGAACCAACAAGGCATAGTGAACAGGGCACTGGATTTGGAATCAGAAGACCTAGGTCCAAATCTTGCCTGTCACATCTTACTTGTGTGACCTAGGGACAAATTCTTCCCCTCTGAGTTTGTCATCTATACTATGAGAAATGTTGAACTACAGGGCCTCTAAGGTACCTTTCACCTTTAAATCTGGGAGCCTAATGTAAGGTTGGTGTCTCTTTCATAAATGAACAGTTTGACTGCTGAAAAGAGGCAATCATTCCCTCTTGGCTGTGCTTCTGGACTTTCTGGACTTCTGGACTTTCTGGACTTTACCACTGTGTATCTTAGGGGTGGCCTCAACCTTGAATCTCTTTTAGAAGCCTTGGCTGAAAGTAGCCTGAAAGAAGGCAAACATCTCAGGGGTCCTTATGTTGTCCTCTGGGGCTCTCTCCCATTGGAAACAAAGAAACAGAGAAAATCAGGATTTGTATTGTCTGTAAGCTCTGCCTTGCTGTGAGAAGAGACACGGAGCTGCCTGAACAATGCAGAATTCCCTCCTATTTGCAGAACTGAGGAGCTGAGCAATTTTCCACTTTCAGGGAAATGCTTATCACTGAGCCACATAGGTGATACATTAGATGGAATCAGAGTCAAGAAGAACAAGTTCAAGCCCCATTTGATACTCTTACTGGCTATGTTACCCTGGTCAAGTCACTTAACCTTTCTGAGTTTTAATTTCCTCATTTGTAAAATGGGTATAATAATACGTATCTTACTTAAACTTAAAAGTATTATATAAATGTTGTTGCTGTAAGCTACATGTAACAAAAAACTTTCAAAATATGAAGTCTTAAAAGAGTTTAGCAAAATGAAGTAGGAACAGCATAGGGTACTGATCACCATCTCAGTTGTTTGTCTGCTCCCGGAATAATTCTAAGTGACCCTACAGAGGATGAGTTTGCACCCACATACTTGTATTCCACTATAAAAAAGCATTTATTTATCCACCTATTTGAGAGTCTGCGGAACACCATATAAAAGGATAGTGACTTGTCCCAGGACTGTTTCTATCTGAATTCCACTGAAAAGAATAAGGAGCATAAGGTAGCAGTGGAGCTGATTAAAGTATCTAGCCAATACATAAGGTAACAAATTTGAACACTCTTTTATCTGACTAAAGGCATCAAAAAAGAACTATTCAGACCGGAATCTGGAAAACAAAAGCACATCAGAAAACCTTGATATATGTGATCAACATTTGAAAATAAAAGTGGGGGGCGGCTAGGTGGCGCAGTGAATAGAGCACCGACCCTGGAGTCAGGAGGACCTGAGTTCAAATCCGGCCTCAGACACTTAACACAAAAACCTAGCCGTGTGACCTTGGGCAAGTCACTTAATCCCAACTGCCCTCCAAAAAAAAAAAAGAAAAGAAAAGTCAAAGAATTAATGCTATATTTGGAATCAAAACAACACAAAGAACAAAATAAACAATTCAACATCAATCAAAAACCATACTAGAAGGAACAAAGTTAGAAGACAGAGAATGTTCAAATAAGAAAAGTATGGGAAATTTCTGCTCATCTAAATGGTCAAAAGAAGTCTAAGCCAAGGAGAATGCAAGCTGAATTAAATGCAAAACAGGAAACTTGTATACTATTAACATGAGTGACAAGTTGGTTATATCAGGAGAGGTGATTAGAACTCTTTTCTCCTTAATTACTGGTGCAAATGCTTTATACTAACAAGTGAATTATTAGTATTTTGCTAACTTCTCTGACATGAGTCTAATCCAATGTTTCTTACCAGAAAGCTGCATGTATTTATATTTATTTATTTATTTTTAAATTTTAATTTATTTTCTTGGTTACATCATTCATTTCCACAAGGTTTTGAGTTACAAATTTTCTCCCTTTTTTTGTCCCTACCCCCCAGCCCAGAACATTGATCCCACTGTAAGACCCCTCCCACAATCTGTTCCTTTTTATGCCCTCCTCCAACACCTCTTTAGCTTTCCAGCAGGGTAGGGAGCTCCTCCCTGCCCCTGTCCCTGTATGTATTATTTCCCAGTTGCATTTAATTGTATAGCTTTAAATACTGGATTCTAGCAATTCCTCCCCTGTCACCCACTCCCACTGGGAGGAGCAGCAATTCAATACAGGCTGTACCTGTGTAATTACACA
>CM053594.1:338567307-338588903 GCA_028646575.1 Pseudocheirus occidentalis | reverse complement strand
GATGGTGATGGTGATGGTGGTGATGATGATGATGATGGTGATGGTGATGATGATGATGATGATGGTGATGGTGGTGATGATGATGATGATGATGATGGTGGTGATGATGATGATGATGATGATGGTGATGGTGATGGTGGTGATGATGATGACGATGATAATGATGATGATGATGATGATTATGACCCACACTGGGATAAGGAGTTTTCTATACCAAAGACATCATAGGTCCAGTCTTTATCCCTATCCTGTCATCATATCAGCTCCTAAGAAGATGATCTCACACCCAAAATTACCTATCATTTAGTTTGTATGAAATTTGTACAGGGGAGCAGCTTGGCTTACCTTAAAACCAGGAAGACTTGTATTCGAATCCTGCTTCATCACTACCTGATAAGTATCTGAGGCTGGTTTTGTGCTCAGAGCTTCCTGATCAGGTCTAGCATTCTATTCATTCAGGTCTAGCGCCACCTAGCGGCCTCAGAGAAGACCGGCAACTGCTCTGCAATTTATACTCAATTGAGTTACAGAGGCTCTCATAGAGACCAAGGTGAGAAAACCCCCTAAGTGTCAGAGGTAGGAGCTGGACCTATGGCTTCCTGGCTTTGAGTCTCGCTCTCTATCCATTATGCAGCGCAGCTTCTAACAAACCGTTCAGCTTTTGTCGTTCTCTTATAATCAGTAAAAGTCAGAACCTCATCATTTAATCTGTCTTCTCAAAATCAATTAAAATAATTTAAGATAAATTGTGCTGCAGACATGCTTTTAAAAATGTTTTAGACACAGGATGTCTTAGGAATGTTATAACCCCTTTTAATGTGACTATTTTATATATATATATAACTACCATATGTATGGTATTACACCTTTAATGCACTGTATTAGCTGTCAGTAGGAATTAAATTCAGGCATGTTCTCTTTTGGCCTTCAAGTACTCCACAAGTAAAAGTTTAAATAATGATAGCAGCACTTAAGGCGTAGGTAGAAATAACACTGAAACTCTTTCCTGAATCTACTGGGGCAGGAATTTTAATATATGAAAAAACCGTAAAGTTGAAATATCTAATTCTGATGTCTCTTATCGCACCCCTCAGAGCTATTCCTGATATTTCATCTCAGTGAGTAAATGCAATTAATGACTTAATTATGGGAAGCTTTTTAGATTTATTGATCTGCAAGCATTTATCAGGCATTGACTCTGGGCCAGTCACTGGAGATACACATACAAAAATAAAGCTCTTCTTGCCCACAAGGAACTTACATTAAACTAATCTAGATGGATATGCCCTCACCAATAGAGAGCTAGTAAAATTTTCTTCAGCATTTGGCCCAAGATGAATGTGTATTTGTCAATAAAAAAGCCTTCATGGCTTTCCTCACAACTCTGCTCACATCACTACCTTCATTAGAAGCTCAGGCTTTTAACAGTTAATAATTCACCTTGAAAACAAAACATCCAGAAATGGGCTTTTCCCACTTATCAGTGACCTTTTAAAACAAAGTAAAATGGGGCGGCCAAGGTGGCACAGTAAATAGAGCACCAGCCCCGGAGTCAGGAGGACCTGAGTTCAAATCTAGCCTCAGACATGTAACACAAAACTAGCCACGTGACCTTGGGCAAGTCACCTAACCCCAATTGCCCTACCTTCCCCCCCAAAAGAAAAAAAAGACAAAGTAAAATATAATGTATCTTCTGAAATCTTTTCTTGATCTCTGTTTCATTTGTGTTAGAAAAAGGGAAGAAAGGTTAGAATTCAGGTGCTATTTGTTTCAGCTTCAACATTTCAAGAATTGCTTTGTATATGAGATTGCTATAATAATGGTGGTCTAAGGGTGTTTGTTTTTGTAATTATAGTAATAGAGTGAATATCATTTTATCTTCGTAATACTGATGACATTGTGACTTTCCAAACATATGCTATAGTGAACTGTTTGGTTTCTGAAGTAAAAAAAAAATTAAAATAGCAAAATGGTGCCTTGGATAGTAGTCTTTGAATAGTGGTCTTTGGGTCAGGAAGACCTGGGCTTCAGTCCTTTTTCTTTCACATTCTGACCCTATGGCCCTAGGAAAGTCATTTAACTTCTCAGTGTCCCAGACAACTCTCAAAAAAATCTAAATCAAAAAATATTTCTTCCCTGGGACTCCCTACAACATTGACATCATAGGTTCAGAATAAATAAATAAATAAATGAAGGTTATGAAGTCTTTTATGCAAATGAATTTAGAATGGCAATGGTATTAATGCAGTCATATTAGACTAATATGGGCTATTGGGTGAGAAGGCATTAGCCCCTGAGAATAAGCCCTGATTGTCTTTGAAGTTTCATGTGCACTTCTTAAAATGTCTGAGCAATTAAGTAGCTTCTTAAACAATTAGAATATGTCCAACCTCACAAATAATGTTTAAATCATGCCATAATAAGTATTATTGATACATAAGATTTTCAGACAATAACAGAAATAATTCATGAGAACTTTGCAGGAGTATTACTATGTTGGTTTACATTTTACAATTAATTAAATGCATCTATAGCCAAATGAAAGCATAATTGATATAAAATGGCCAATCTCCAAACTCTGATGTGTTTTTGGTGTTATTTTTATTAAGAATTTTGTATAATGTGTAGGTGTTTAAATGCTTATTGATTGATTTCCTACTTAGATGTCATCATCTATGAGAGTGCACTCCTACTATGAATGCAGGTTACGATTATTTCAGGCTTTTTCCTTCTATGACTTTTGTTTATATCCTTGCACAGATAATTGACATATAAATTACATGTGGAGGATCTATATAACGGGTTAAAATCCTTCCTCCAGGAATTTTGACCCATAAAACAGTAGGTCATCTATTATCCTCACTACATGATTGGCTCTTTTCTAGTCATACATATACTTGATGATGTATTTTGCATCATGTCATGCTTGCAAGCTATCATTCATAATATTCTGTAGCCTATTAAAACTTGCGCAGTGTCCTTTGGGGCACTTATAATTTTTATTCTTTGTAGATAATGCTGTTCTATGATTCAGAGCCATATAGCATCATTGGATGAATAATGACTTTGGAAAGCTTGACTTTTGTGTCACATAGCAGCTTTGAATCACCAAATGCAAGTCAACCTGATCTATTCCCATTCACCTCTCTCCTGTATCACTGGGGAATGACTGTATACAGCTGCCATCTTCCACATCTCTGATGAGAGAATCATAATCAATTACATGATCAGTTCTCCATGATGGAGATTGGTCATTGAAATTAATCAGAGTTTAATTGTCGTTTATGTTGTTGTAATCCTTGTGAATGTCATTCTCCTGGTTCTGCCTGCTTTGCATTAATTCATTCAGTTCTTCCTATATTTCTCTAAATTTCTCATATTTATCATAGTGCAATTGTAACAATATATTCACATACCAAAATTTATACAGCCATTCCCCATTCAAAGAGCACCAGTGTTGTTTCCAGTTTTGTGATAGTACAAAAAATGCTACACCATATTTATAAATGACTTAAATGAAAGCACAGATGACATACTTATTTAATCCGCAGATAACAAGAAGCTAGAAAGTATAGCTAAGATATCGGATGACAAAGTTGGACTTCAAATATGAGAATATTAAAGAATTAAAGTCTTTCATTCAGATTAAAAGACAAAGAAACTTGGGAATAAATAAATATAGGAAAAAAAACTAGACAATAGTTTGGTGTGAAAGAGGTGTTTTAGTTGGCTTCAAGTCCAATGAGTCAACAGTGGAACATGGAAGCTAAAAAACTTGACCTCATCTCAAACTACATTAAAAGAGGTATAATAGGGGTGGCTGGGTGGCACAGTGAATAGAGCACTGGCCCTGGAATCAAGAGGACCTGAATTCAAATCCAGCCTCAGACACTTAACACAAAAACTAGCCATGTGACCTTGGGCAAATCACTTAACCCCATTTGCCCTTCTTCTCGCCCTTCAAAAAGCCACAAAAAAAAGGTATAATATCTAGAATAAAGGAAATTATACTTCCATTATTTTCTGCCCAAGTCACACGATAGCTGGAATATTGAGTTTAATCCTAAATGCCTCACTTAAGGAAGGATATTGGATGGAGGGGGAAACTAGGAATCAGTTTATTCATTAAATATTAAGTTAGTTTAAAATAAGTACCTATTCTATGGATGAACTGTTTATAAGAATGTTAAGAGGAAGCAATCAACTCAAGATGTCTGAAACATCTTGAGCATACTTGCTACCTCCAACTTCTTTCTGCCTGTTGGACCTCTTAATGCTTTACATTAAATTTCTGCAATGCTCTTTTAAAAAAATTTATTTCATTTATTCGTTTTTGGAGGCACTTTTGGTTAAGTGACTTCCCCAGGGTCATACAGCAAGTAAGTGTCTGAGGCCACTTTTGAATTCAGGTCTTCCTGACTCCAGCATTGGTGTTCTATCCATTGAACCACCTAGCTACCCCAAATGCTCTTTCAAAAACTGCAACATTAAAAATCTCTTATGATTCCCTAATTGCTATCTCCAAAAATATTCCCTTTTCTTTCACTTCTCTGTAATTCTATTTTGATGCTATAAACCATCCCTATCTTACTGAAACTTAGCCTTCCTGAGACCACACAACCTTAATTTTTCCCACATCTCTTAGCGTGCCTTCTTTTTCTTTTTTAATGGCCCCTCTTTTCCTCTTATTTACCAGTTGGGTACTCAAAAGGATTCAGCTCCCTTCTTTTTGTGCTTCCTTTTTATTTTCTCCCTTGGAGAACTCATCCTCTCTCTTTCACCTCAACATTATCCATATCTTCCTACCTTCCATCCACAAACATAATATTAATCAACTGCTTGCTTTGTGTCATACCATTCCTGTGAATTTCGCCTTCGTAACACCCCTTATGTTCACTTCTTCCTTGTCATTGCCTTACTCCAGTTGCTCCCCACTTTTTCACTCCTACTATCCCACCCACTTGTAATGCCCTACCCACCTCCTTTCTGTTCATGAAAATCTGATGCAGCCTTCCAGGTTTGTCTCAAGTCCCACTTCTTCAAAGAAGCCTTCCATGATTTACTCCCTCTTCTTAATTATTATTATTATTTAAAATTAAATATGTAATATTTATCAACTGTGCCACTCAACTCATTATATGTCTACCCATGATTTTTTCTCTGTGTGTATATGTAGTTAATTGTTGAGATCTGTGCCTTGTCTTTCCAATGAGATTATGAACATTTTGAAAGCAATAACTTTGTGTGTCTTATAATATAACAGATCACGAGTGACAAAACCTTTTGCATTTGATCTATGCAGTACTTTCCTTAGCATTATATTTATTTAATATTATATTAATATTTCATAATGTTAATAATACAATTTAATATTTAATTTAATAATATTATTATCAGTATTATATGTAGTAAGCAAATGTCATGATTCCCATTTTACAGAGAAAGAAACTGAAGCTTCCATGTGTAGTAAGTAATGGAGTAATGACTCCAAACCAGTTCTTTTGGCTCCAAATCCAATTTCCTTTTCCTTTGTAGCTATCTCTGTGCAGATATACTTGACCAAATTGAAGGCAAGAAAGCAAGCCTTCCCTCCTATCTCTTGCGCTAGACTAACCTTTTCCATGCTGCATGTCTAATATTGGTTACTCCTCCTACCATCACACATGCATTGTCCCCCAAACACCAGTCCCACTTGCAAATGGAACTGGGGTCAGAACACACAAGGGCTGAAACTGCAATTGTTCCATTTTATTTGCTGAAGTCTTCCTGCTGTAGAGAAATGGGAAAGAGGTTTCAGATGGAAATTTTCTTACAGGCAGAAGGAGAGAGGTATAGGCAGAAATATGGCATGAATAAGCAGAGATCAATGACTGGGTATACGTGTCTTGGAGTTAGAAAGGGCCAGAGGCAGTAGCAGATATAAAGTAGGGGCTGAGACAAAAACCAGGATCATAACCAAGTTCAAGATCACTTAGAAAGAAGTTCAAAGAGTCAGTACCAAAATAGCAACTAGATGTGGATATTTTAAAGTGTAGTCCTATCCTTCAGCTCTCCCTCATTTCCATTCAGCTAGAAAGCTACCTCCATTGTTGCCCACCTCATTATCCCCCAATGCAACAATTAACAGTACCTCACCATGGATGACTCCTTCCTTAAAAAACCAAACTGTGCCTTCCCGTACTATTTCACTGGTTTTTCAAAGAAAACAAACAGTGGTAAGTAAAGGATCATTCACAAAACTAATGTTTAAGTGGTCTGCATTAAGGAAAATCTCATTTTTCCAGGGCTATTTTTTGACAGATTATGTTTAAGATTGGAAATTCTTCCTGGATAGTGAAAAAGATATATTTTTAAAAGTTTAAGTGTAGCTGAGCAATCCCGAAATCATCAATTCTCTGCAAGTGAGGCAGAATGATGTTTCTGTGTTTTCTTTAGCACTTCACCTGTGGCTAGTGATTATACCTACATTAAAATAGAAAAGGAGAAAAAAAAACATTTGAAATAGTTGTAAATTATAGCATGATATCTATCATGCATTTTATTTCCATCAGTCTCACTGATGTTGTTTAGCACCTTCATTTGGAAAAAAAAAAAGAATAAAATGAAATCATTATTGAGGGTTAAAATCTGTGGCTACAGAATACATTTTTTTAAATAAGGATTTTTACTATGCATAGCCAATTATAGTCCACTGAGAAAATGATACATTTTTTTCAATACATTTCTAATATATACTTAACTGATGGACCTTTCCAGCATCTTCAAAGACATTTCAGTCCATCAGGCGCTGTACATGATATGCTTCTTAAGAATCTACTTAAATTTATATTTACCTATGAGACCAGATTGGTTCCAGAGGACACAGTCCTTTTTATTCTTGAGTAAATTATAGGCATTTTAGAAAACTATCTAAAAACATATTTACCTCATATGGAATTCTAGTCTCTGGGGTAATTAAGACCAGTTTTAAAAAAAAAAAACTACTCAATATACTGTAAAATCTCTCAGGTAAATAAGTTATATTTTATAATCATCCAAGAATATTTTCTCTCTTCCCCTCTCTCCTTTAACCACTTTTACGCAGATATCTAGCCATTATTTCAATGTTTCCTAAAATATAGCTTTTCTCTTGGGGTCCCATGCACTGATTATTCTTCCCTCCAATTTTATGCACTGGGAACTTCTTCTGAACATGGAAAGAGGCTTAGTCTATTTGTGTCGATCCTATATATAATTTCTATAGGGAGAGGAGATACTTTACGAATAGCCAGATTCTACTGAATATACATTTTCCTTGGGCTTCACATTTTAAAAAGGTGCTCTCACTTTTGGGAGTTTTCCCATGGAGCTAAGAGTAGATCCCTGCTTGATTAGAGATGCCTACTTGAAAGAAGACTATACTTTAAACTTATTAAAAATTAAAACTCTAAAATAGAAATATGTTACAGTAATCCTTATACCAGACATACCTGTAGCACAACAGACTCAGACTGACTTCAGGGAAAGGGGGATGGTTATCACATTTCTCTTAGCTCAGGACTGCCTCCCACCTTGAAGCCTAAGAAACGGACCATATTGGAAAAATCTACTATTCTCCACTTACATGTTCAGCTATACTACCAAATGCATTTTAAGTGTAACCTGAGTCCCAAAGTCCATTAGGACTTTCTCCTCTTTGGTAGAGATCAGTTCCCTGGGTGGGAAGGGGTGGAACAGGCTAGTTAGAGAAGCTAAAACTAGTATATCGCTGGAGTTTAGGAGTTCTAATCAGCACTAAAGCTGTTCCAGTGTATACACTGGATTAGTCACTAACGCTGGGAGCCCCAGTGGCAGAAGATACTGGGGTCCTTAAGAAGAGGTGAATCAGCCCAGTTCAGAAAAACAGGATGAGTGAAAGCTTCTATACTGATCAATATTGGGATGAGGTCCATGAGTGACTGTCATACTTACAGATCTATCAGTAGGGAAGCCCCTTTCTCTCACTTCTCAAAAAAGAATGACCCTATGCCGGCGTCTGTGGCCTTACTTGATGCCATCCACTTGGTGTCTCCCCACCTTAAAATGGCATTCCTACCACAGCTATGACCACAGTCTGTGGCCTGATTTGGTATCTCACTGCATGGTCTTTCCTTAACACTTTGGCTGTCATGGACCATTCATGAATATGTTGTGTTTCAGCCATTCTCCAAAGAAATTGGGACCTCATTTCCCCTTGTTCCTCAAGTGTCCTTAGCCCCTTTTCATTCTCAGTTCTAAGAATTACAGGACCTGAGTTAGTAGGGATCATCGGAGGTCATCTGGACTTTCTTCACTTTGTTCATTTCTTCTGATTTTATGTCTTGGTCTTCCTTGCCACTTAGTACCTTTTTATGGTCACTTTCTTTTATTCTTTGCTTTTTCTGCAGCCTATTTTTTCACTTTGTGCTGTAAGTTAAAGTTGGACTCTGCTCACCTGGGCCTGGGGGTGCTCTCCCAAGCTTCAGGCTTTTTTGCTCTGTTCTTTTCAGAGCTAGTTCTGGGGATCTGCACATTTTCAGTGTTTCCAGGATGGTGTGCTCCAGGTGTGGTGTGATCACTGCTTTCCTGGTCTGCACTCTGATCTTTACCCAGGAAGGGCCCTTGCTCTCCACAAGCAAGGCTCCCCACAAGTCACAAGCACTAATACTAAGGCTCCTGCTCCTGACCAACCATAAGCACTTCCCTCTGCCCTGGCACTGTGACCTAGAACTGTGTGTAGGCAATAGAGTTGCCAAACAGCACCTAATCCTGTGGCCAGTGTCACTTCAGGGCCCTCTTTAATCTCTTTCTTATGAATTGTCCAGTCTGCTACCATCTCTAGACTGCCTGCTGCTGCCACTGCAGTGACCTCCAATGCCACTGCTTGAGTTACAGGCCAGTCCCTACCCTGGAGTCATAGACCTCACCTACCAAACTCTTAAGTTGTCTTGGGCTGGGAGAATGTCTTACCCCACCCTCCTGTTGACTCTCCTGCTCCGGAATTCAATTTGACGTATTATTTTAAAGTTGTTTTGAAGGGAATGTTGGGAGGGAGAGTTTGTCTGAGTTTCTGACTCTACTCCACCATCTTTGTGTCATACTTTTAAAGGCTGCCGGGGCATGGCTGATCCTTAGGACAGCTTATGGCTGTGAATTCTATAAATCCATTAGATTTGACTGGAGAATTTCATATTTTCTTAAGGAATAGCAAAGTATAAATATAATTTACATTTCCTTTAAGGCAAGATCTTTACATTTTGTTTTCTTTGTTATCGAACCCTTTCGTAGTGTAATTCCATCAAGTAAATTGGGGGGAAAATCAATTATAAGAGTTTTTCTTATCAATCATTGCATATACATGTACTTTTAAATTGACGTTGCTCAGTTAGTTTTCTGTATATATATATATATATATATATATATATATTCATATTGCACTTTTAAAAATAATTTTCCCTTTTCTTCCTCTTGAGAATTATATGTTTGTGTGTCAAGAATTTCATCCCTGAGAACTTTCTATACCTTTTGGACTTGATTCCATTATAGAATTTTAGGATAGGGGATGCCACTTATCCTTTCTTTGATCCCTTTGGAGACTATTCAAAAAATTAGAACAAATCTCAGGAGATGCCCAGTTCTCCTTTATTTTGCTGTTGGAAATTTTCAAATGCAATTATTATTTCCCTGAAAGATTTGCTGTAATTTTTAATTGAGCATCCAGTTTATAGAATCATGGTTTTAGAGCTACAGTTCTCTCTTTCCTTTTTTTTTTTTTGGTCATAATCAGATCCAGAATAACAATTCCTTTTTTATTCCCTTACTTTTTTAAGGAGAAAATTAACATTAAAACAAATCAAGAATATATTTCCTTCCCCCTGCTCTTGGGTATGGGTGGGTGCAGGGGTGGAGACACACACAGAAAGAAGATTCCAACAGATATTGGGTTGCTACTATATGATGAACTGTGCCAAATTTATCATCTCCTGAATTCTTCATCTCTTTCCCACTTCTGCCTAGGTGGTCTATAGCAATTGTGTCAAACTCAAATAAGGATCCAGTTGGGCCACATACGACTTATAAAACCATAAGCTGACATTATTTATGTTGTATTGAATTTTTATGTATTGTTTTTAAATTTTTCCTAATTAAATTTAATCTGGAGGTTTTGTGGACCACCTGCAGGGAGTTTGATACCTCTGGTCCGTAGTATATGTCCACAAGAATATCATTTCTGTTTATCCACCTTCTCCCAAATGCCTGCCACTATAATTCTCCACCCAATAAATGCATCCTCTTAATATATAATTCTCCACCCAATAAATGCATCCTCTTAATATATAATGCTGCTTCCAGCTTTTTATCTATTCTTTGCTTTATGAATAAGAAATCAATCATATTCAGCTTAAAGATCCTGTGCTACCAGATCTCAGTAATGCCTGTGATATCAAACTTAACTCTTTGCATTAAATATCTTATTCACTGTTTCTTTCCTATAGATTGTGCAGGTAGGTGTCAACATCTGAGGCCAAGGAATTTATTGTTGGCTTCTTCCTTAGATTTTTATCCCCTGTGAATTATTAGACCTCTCTACTACTATTCTTCCTGTGTTGTAGGTGTCATCCTCTATCTGGCTTTGCAGATATACATAGGCAACCTTTTCCTTTCCTTTTCAACTTAAACTTCTCTTAATTAGATGTAAAAATATCCAAATACGTTTTTGCTCTCATCACTAGCCATGACTCTATTACTCATACATTTTTAAGCCCGATCCAAAAATACAAACACCATTCTCACATACCATCTTCTTAAATGCATGTTCACTTGCCAAATATGTTTTTTTTTCCTTTGAAAGCCCTGTCTTTAGTCAATCAATGGTAAAAACACAACTTATGATTCCAGAGTCTTCAGTTTCTTGTCTAGTCCTCTGTAATGCCTAACAATGCTTTACAGTATTCATTAACAACCCTTAACAATGTCTCTTCTGGAAGTATCATTACAAGGATCATTGGAAGTTGCTGTGCTCATCAGGTTTAACAAAACTTATTTCTTTAGAATTTTATTTTTTAGTTTGAACTTGACAAACACCAAATTTTATACACACACATGCGCACATAAATAAATAGCCACACACACACATACATACACACACACACACATATCTGAACAGAAAAAGGCTAGTTTACATGACACTGCAAATTCATTATGTACAGTTATATACAGTTGTCATTTTAAATATATAACTTTCAAAGTTGCCCTACCTGTCTGTGATTCTTTCTGGACCTCCTTCTGTTCTGTGCATTAAAAACAATCTTCAGTGACTCTTCTTTCTTTTTATTTTAAGTTACTTTATTTATTTTTATTTATTTTACTTTATTTCAAATTCCTTATCACCACTATCCCAAAATTGAAAAACAAAACAAAACTTGTAATAAATAAACAGTCAATCAAAACAGAATCCCTCTTTGTGGATGAAAATATGTTTTATTCTACATCCGTCGCCTCTCTGTAGCATTCTTCATCACCACTTCTCTGGAATTGTGGTGATATCAACCAAAAGCCTCAAGTCTTCTGAAATTATTTTTCTTTACATTATTGTTATTGCATAAATTACTTTCCTGGTTCTGTTCACTTCACTTTGCATTAGTTCATATAAATCTTCCTAGGTTCCTCTGAAATTGCTCCCTTCATAATTGCTTACAGTAAATTATATTCTGTTATATTCATATATCATAATTTAGCCACTCCCCACTTGGTGGGCATCCCATTTTTTTGCCTTTCTTTACTACCAGAAAAAAGAGCTCCTATTAATATCTTTTAATATCCTCTTTCTAATTTTTTTTTTTTTTGCTTTTTGGAGGGCTGTTGGGGTTAAGTGACTTGCCCAAGGTCACACGGCTAGTTTTTGTATTAAGTGTCTGAAGCCGGATTTGAACTCAGGTACTCCTGACTCCAGGGCCGATGCTCTATTCACTACGCCACCTAGCCGCCCCCCTCTTTCTCATTCTTTCAGTTCTTTCAGGGATAGACCTCCAAGTGATACCCCTGGGTCATAGGGATACATAGTTACTTTTCAGACATAGTTCCAAATTCGTTTGCTGAATGGCCAGACCAAATTCATAGCTCCCCATCAACCCAGCAATCATCATTTTCCTTCTTGCCATCTTTGTCTACATGGTGAGTGGGAGGTGGAGCCTCAGAATTCCTTTAATTGGCATTTCTGTAATTATTACAGTTTTGGAACAGTTTTTTCATATACTTGATAGATTTCTTCTTTTGAAAACCACTTCTTCATATGTTCTTTGACCTATTGGGGAATGGCTGTGTTTTTATACATTGGACTTGGTTTCTTATGTTTATATGAGATCTTTATCAGAGAAACTTGCAAAAAAAATTTTCTGGCTGTTTCCCTTCTAATTTTAACTTCTTTGGTTTGTAACTAGAATAATTTATCTTCTGTATTTCTATCTGCAGTTGATCATGAGCTCTTTCCTTAGCCATTGTTTCAAAAGGAAATTTTTTTCTTACTCCTCTAATCTGTTTATGATGTAAAACTTTTGTGTCTATTATATATCTGATTGGAATTTTTTCTTTAATATATGGTGTGAGATGTTAGACTATGACTAATTTCTGCTATAATACTTTCTAGTTTTCAATGCAATTTTAAAAATAATCATTCTTCACTCTGGTAGTTGAGATCTTTGCATTTATCAAACAGGATGCCAAGTGTATTGTGGACTTAATCTGTTTTGTTGATCAAATTATTTAATCAACAACCAAATAATTTTTATAATTATTACTTTGCAGCATGGTTTGAGATCTGATATTTCTAAACCCTCTTCCTTCCCACTTTTTTCATTATTTTCTTTGAATTTCTCAACCTGTTGTTCCTTCAGATGAATTTTTAAATATTTTTTCTAGCTCTATAAAGTAATCCTTTAGTAGTTTGACATGGCACTAAATTGATAAATTAATTTAGGTAGTATTGTAATTTTTGTTATATTACCACAACTTGCTAGAAACACTTATTCAGTTTTTCTCCAGTTATTTAGGCTTCTCTTTATTTCTATAAAGAATTTTTTGTAGTTATAGTCATCTTGTTCCCATGTGTGTCTTGATGGATAAACTCCCAAATATTTTATATATATATGGAATTAATCTATCTCTTCCTATTAGGGTTTTTTATAATGTATAGAAATGCTAAGGATTTGTGTTAGGTTATTTTATTTATTGCAAATAGGCTAAAGTTGTTTCAATTCACTTTTTATTAAATTAAATTTTATTCTATTTTCGAGCAAAGATTTTTCTTCTCTAATGTAACAGTAATCAATCTAGCAGATACTTAGCACTTAGTAATTTAGGGCTAAGTACTGAAGGTGTGAGCTCAGCCCTGTCTCTTGTTCCTCACATGGCAGGAGGGGGTTGGCTGAGACAGGAGGCCAGTATGTGTATATAAGAAGCGTTCTAGAGACAGAGAGGCAGAATCTGGAGTGTTCCTTCTGGTGGCTCCTGGTAGAGGAAACAGAATATTCCAGTATCTGGGAGCTGGGTTGCTTAACTGAAGAAGTAAGTTGGAGTTTTCTTGAGAGAGAGAGAGTAAGAGAGTATCTCTCCCAGCATCTGGAAGCTGACTGAGAACTGAGTTGGAGTTTTTCTTGAGACCAGAATCTGGTGAAGGCTGAAGTGGCTGTTGCTGCCTTCTGGAAGGCCAGTGTTGCTGCTGCTGCTGCCTGGAAGGCTGAGTTTTCTACTGGGTCCTAGGGCCAGCTGAACTGCTGGAAGACTGAAGAAGCATGATTAGGATAAGACTTTTTTCATGTCCTGGCTGATCCTTGAGTTCCTGGCAACAGAAGTGGTGAAGGGTCTGAGATGTGTTGGACTCTGTGAACTTCAGTGTTTGCCAGGGACTGCCCTGAGGACTGGACAAGGACCTAGGAGCTGTCTACCTCTGAGGAGTGGACGAGAACCTAGGAGCTGGCTGTCCTTGAATCCACATGACTGTTTGGTGGATTCAGGAAGGAGATGGGACAATCCCTGTTATAAATTCATATGGAAGCTACCAATCAGAGAGACTACCCTAGTCAAGATGAAGAAAAGGCCTCTCCTTGGATGAAATTGAGGTTTGCTGGACACCAAGGGGTGGAGGGTTTGTGTGGTTTTCTAATTATTATATTTAGTGACTGATTGTAGATAAGTGACTGATTAAGTTAATGTATGATTGCCCCATGAGTAGAAGATTGATTATTGTATTGTGAATTGATTCATCAAGTATTGATTATTGTATTGTGAATTGATTGAGTGATTAAGGAAGGAGGGTTTCCCCCTTAGGAAAATCAATTTATTATTCTTTTGTTCTTTGTTCTAAATGTTGTGGCCACTGTAGTGAAAATTGTGTGGCTATTCTAACGTTAAGGTGCAGTGAACACTGTGTTGTGATTTTCTGTGATAAGATGTAATGCTGTGAATATTATATTGTGAATGTTTGCCTTGATTTGTAATAGTAGAAATGGAGTGTTCACTATACTGTATCATCTGAACTTTAAAAGCTGTTCACAGTAGCATTCTTTAGGGAATCTGCTAATGTATAGTGTTACATCTCCCTCCTATCTCTCCTCCTTCACTCCCACCTGTGCTCCCTCTTCTACCCAATAAAAAAAAGTATGGAAAACACAATCCCTGTTATAAATTCATATAGTCAAACAAAACAAATTCCTACATACATCATGCCCAGAAAAATATATCTCAGTCTACAGTCTCTATAAAGAGTTCAGTAATGTTTTTCAAGAGTAGTACAGTGGATAGAGCCCTACGCCTAGAATCAGGAAGACCTGAGTTCAAATGTGACCTCAAACACTTACTAGCTATATGACCCTGGGCAAGTCACTTTATCCTGTCTGCCTCAGTTTCCTCATCTGTAAAATAAACTGGAGAAGGAAATGGTGAAACACTCCAGTATCTTTGCCAAGAAAACTACAAATGAGGCATCATAAAGAATCAGAAAGGACAAAGTGAAAATTACATGTTTTCTCGTAAGTCCTCAGGAATTCTGGTTTATCAGTTTTCCCAGGTTTCTCTGAAACCATACCTTTCATAATTTCTTACAGCACAATAATATTTGGTTCTCTACCTGGGATCTTGGGAAAAACTCAGGTTTGGGACTTATTAGTTTTCAGCACTCCCAAAGTGGTTTAATCTAGGGTAAAATCTAATTGCTCTTCCCCTGGTCCAAGCTCTGCAAATTCATGATCAGGGTTTGAGTTTTTTCTGAAAGATTGCTACTGAACTCACCCACTTTCAGCCAGCTGAGAAATTCATATGGTCCCTAGTTACCCAACTTCAGACTGGGCTGGAGGCTAGACCTGATGTCCTGCCCTGCTCTAGGGGTCTGAGCCTCACTGCTGCTGCTTGCCTCTGAACTTGTTCCTCAGGTTCCTTCAGTATACCACTGAGGGAGGGCCTGAGACCACTTTGGGAAGGGTAGATGCAAGTACAAGTCAGTCTGCCCTGGATCTGTGACCCAGAGCTGTGTAGTGGGTATCAATACTGTCAGTCAGCACCTATCACTGTCGTGGTACCCCTGCTATGAGTTTCAAAGTGCCCCAGTATGGATCTGCAGCCCCTTCTGTCTTGGTTCACAGTCTTTTCTTAAGCACTGGTGTGCTCCTTGTGTGGTGTTTCTCACACCAAACACAGGCCTCTGTGTCCATAGACCTCTTTCTCTGTCTCTCTTTGCTGACCTCTGCTGAAAAAATGACTCACTGTGACTTTTTCTTAGCTTTCCCCATAAGGATTCAGTTCTAGATCAGTCTGGATGAGTTTGGGGCAGGGGGAGGGTTCTCTATACTGCTTTCTGATACACCACCATTTTGACTCTACCTCCATTTCAGTTAAATTTTGAATTTTCTTTTTTTTTTGGATTCTCTACCTAGATTATCTTATAATTTATAAAAGATAATTGTTTCCTTTTATCTTTTCCTGTGCTTATTCATTCAATTTCTTTTTTTCTTTTCTTCTTGAGTAATTAGTATTCCTAGAACAATATTATGTAAGAGTAGTGATAATGGACAACTGTTTGGTTTTTTTTACCCTTGATCTTATTCAAAAGGCCTCTAGTATTTTCTATTACAGTAATTCCGGCGTTGGGTTTTAGACTACTTGCCATTTCAAGGAAAGGTATACGTGCTAGTCTTTTTAACAAAGATGTGTATTAGATTTTGTCCAAAAAAACTTTTTTCAAGTCTCTATTGATATCATGTGGATTTTTGTTATTTTGTGTTACTAACATAAACATTTGTTTATAGTTTTCCTTATATTGAATCAACTCTCCATTCCTGGTACAAGTTCAACCTTGGTTGATGTGCACAATCTTTTTAATATGTTGTTCTAGCTTCTAATAACTTTTTATCTTATAATTATTGGTGTGTAGTTTTCTTTCTCTGTCTTGACCTTCCCCGGTTTAGGTATCAAGGCCAAATTTGCACTATATAAATATTGTGAATAAGAACATATATGGATCATGGAAAGATTGTGGAAGAATCTAGTATTTGGGGGTTTCTTTGAAGTTTACATAATACTATAAATATTCTCTCAATGTTTAATAGAATATAAATCATTTAAAAATTTATGCTTCAGGGATATTCCCTCTATATTGGGGTATTCAAATAATCTAGTTATTGTTCTGTTAACAAAAATATTTAATATTTTTTCATCTAAGTGATTAGTTTATTTGGAATTGGGAGAAATAGTTTTAGATAGTTTTCCTTTACATTGTGTTCAATTATTGTGAATTCTTTCTCCTTTTTTCTCTGTTAATACAATTTAATTTTTCTCTTTTTAACATCAGACTAGTCAACAATTCATTTTTTTAAATTATTTTTTAAACCAACTCCTATTTTTGTTTATCAATTCACTGGGCTTAAGGGATTTTTTGCTTTCAATTTAGCTCATCTCTTCTTTGATTTTCAGAATTTCTAATTTGGCGTTTAGTTGTTTTCTGTTTTTCCATCCCTTTTCTTTTAAATGCATGGCCGGTACATTAATCTTTCCCCTTTTTGTGGATGAAAGCGTTGCTTTAAATGAAAGCATTTAAAGATCTAATTTTTTCTCTAAGGACTATACATTTTGGTATGTTGTTTAATTGTCACTTTTTAATAAAATATTCTATTTCTATGATTTGTTGTTTGACTCACTAATTCTTTAGGATTAAATGTTTTGACTCCAATTAATTTTAATCCTTTCTTCAAAGGCCCTTTATTGAATGTAATTTTATTGCATTGTGGTCAGCAAAGAACATGTTTAATTTTTCTGCTTTTCTACATTTGTTTCTGTAGATCATAGTCACCTTAGAAATATGTAAATTCTTCTATTTCTCCATTCAGTAATCACCAGAGATCTATCATCTCTAACTTTTCTAAAGTTCTATTTAGATCCTTCTTTCTTGTTTACTTCTTTGTTAGTGTAAGTCTGAAAGGAGATACCTTACAGGTACCCCCATCCCATATTATAGTTTCATTGTCTGTTCTCCCTTGCAGTTAAATTAATTTTTCCTTTAAGCATTTAGGTGCTATTCCATTAGGTGCAGATATATTAATTATTGATATTTATATTTTATATATGTCCATGAGCATTATATGGTTTCCTGATTATCTTTTTTATTGTGTTTATTTTTACTGTTGCCTTGCTTCAAATCATGATTCCTACCCCTGTTTTGTTTGGTTCAAGTGATGCAAAACAAATTTTGCTGTAGAATTTTATTTTAACTCTGAATGTGTCAATGCCTGTCCTTGTTAAATATCTTTCTCTTGATATGTTTCACTAAATCTCCTTTTGTTAATTGTCAAACTACCTTTAAGTATCCTCTTTTTGTCCCAGTATTGAATATAAACTTTCAGAAAACTGGCCTGAGTCAGGCTTAGCCAAGAGCAAAGCCCAGATTCCCCTCTACATATGTACACACAGCACATAATAAGCACATAATAATTGCTTTTTGCCTTTGCTTGACCCATTTATCTCCAAGTCCTCTCCACCTTTCTTCTCTTTGTCATACACTTCTCTTTTCAACCTCAGCCTGATTCCCCTATGCCTCTTCTTCCATTTTTTTTTTCAAGAAGCACTTCATTCTCCCTGGTAGCCCTGCAGAGTAGAAATTTGCTTCTCCAGCCCTTTTACCTTTTGCTGTAGAAGAACAGGCCTTCCTGCATAAAATGCTTATTTTGAGAGGATTTATAAATATAATCTAGGAAGTTTTTCTGGGAAAGAAATGCTGCTTTTTTTTCTTTTTTAATATTCTGTTGTCTCCCATAGGAAATGTTTCTTGAATGGAAAACTAAACCAAATGCCTGGTATCCAGAATCCATTTACAAGTAAATCACCTAAAGTTGGGGAAGTGACATCAGATTATTTCTTGACATCTTTAGGCTAAGAACAAATTTTTAAGCTCACCTTTAATGTCTCTGTGATTCATTTTTGACCACTTAAGGAAGTTAAGTGACAGTGTGGTACTCAGAAAGAGCCTTGACTTTAGGGTCAGAGGACTTGGGTTTGAAACCTTCCTCTTCCTCAACCTTGGACAATTCTCTGGGCCTCAGTCTCTTTATCTATAAAATGAGTGGGTGGATTAGATGATTTTTTAATGACCCTTATAGCTCTAAATCTATGATCCTATAAACAATAATGACTTCACAAATCTTCCACAACTTCCCTTTATCCTACCCTCCACCCTCTTCAAGCTGTCACTATATAGTTCTCTTCCATCTCGTAACCAGACACTTAGGAAAACTTGTCTGCACTTACTCCTACTTTCTCCCATACTGTTCACTCTTCAGTCTGGGTTCCAATCTTATGACTCAATTGGACTGTAATCTGCAGTTACCCTAGAACTCTTAATTGATGGATCCATTGGCCTTTTCTTGACCCTCATCCACATTGATATCTCTACATTTGCCACGGTTGACTAGCCCCTCCTCCTAGACACCCTCTTCTCCCTCAGGTTTTGTGACACTATTCTTTCCTGGTTTTCTTCCTTCCTTCAAATCTACTTTGCTGCCTCATCATTTATATCTTCCCCATGCATTGCCCCAGAGCTCTGTCCTAAGCCCCATTTTCTTTTCTTTCTATGCTTTTTCTCCTAAAGTTCTGTATCACCAACTGCCTATTGGACATTCCCAACTCGATGTCCAATTGGCATCTGAATCTCAAAGCATCCAAAACAACACTAATGATCCTTCTCCTCTGCCTAATGTCTCTATATCTGTTGAAATTTTTTCAGTCACTCAGTTTTGACACCATCTAATTAGCTTCAACTCTTCCCTCTCCCTTACCATTTGTATACAATCAGTTGCCACGTTTTGTCGGTTCTGCCTGCACAATATATCTCGCATCTGTCCTCGTCTTTCCGCTCCTGCAATCCGTGTCCATCCTCCAGATAGATGCCAAAGTGATGTTCCTAAAGTGTAGATATCACCATGGGACTCTTCTGCTCAAGAAACTTTGGTGATTCCTGCTTGTCCATAGAATGAAATGCATGCTCCTTTGTTTGGCTTCGTGATATGTCCCGAGTCTAACTTCTAAGGCTTCCCAGGGTAATTTTATATTATTTTCCTCAGCTCGTTCTTTGTTCCAACGTGGTCTAATAATAAGAGTTAGTATTTATAGAGTGCTTTAAGCTGTGCCAAGCACTTTACAAAGAGCTCAGTTGATGTTCACAAAAATCCAGCGGGGTTGGGGTTATTATCTGTACTTGATATATAGAGGAAGAAAGTGATTCTAAGAAAGGTTAGGTGACTTGCCCAGGGTCACAAAACTAAGTGTCTGAGTCAGACTTTGGGGTTTTTGAATAAAATTTTACTGATACCTTTTGTTTTTATATCACCTAAATCACCCTCCCATACCTCTCCTTATCCCCTTCCTAGAGAGCTCTCCCATGTAACAAATTATTTATGTACAAAAAGAGTTTGAAAAAAAAACAATAAAAATTATCAACATCACAGAAATCTGACAATATATACAGTATTCTACATCCGATGGACCCTCTCCCCTAACCCCTACAAAGGGTTAGTATCTTCTCTGAGGCAAGATTTGAACTCATCTTCCTAACTCCAAGGCCAAAATTCTATCTGCTATCCCACCTATATATCTATTTGCTTTTCCACATACATGAGATTTCATCTCTCGTCACTATGCCTTTGCAAAGATTGTCTCTGATGCCTGGAATATTTGCCTTCCCAACCTCTATCTCACTGGATCCTTCGCTTCCTCCCAGCACCATACTGGCGCTGCTAGGTGCTACCACCATCCTGTAGTGACTAGTCCCCTTCCTTGGTAAACTTATTTTGTATCTATTTATTAAATTTTCATTCATATACTTGGTGTTTTCCCCAAAGTAAGCTCCTTGAGGTCAGGGACTTTTCTCACTTGTGTTTCTTTATCACCAGCAACTAGAATAGTGCCTGGGGGAAAAAAACAGGTGCTTAATAAATGCTGGTAGAATGAATGGAAGTATGCCCTTTGTGTATACATAACACACTTAGCATTGTGCACTCTCTGCCCATCAGCATAAAGCTTGCCAAAGTGAGAGCCTCCATCTTCTGTTATTTTTGTTAGTTAGAGGCAGCATTTGACAAACTGGATAGAGTGCAGAGCTGGGAAACAAGAAAGTCCGAGTTCAAATCCAATCTCAGACATTTACCAGCTGTGTGACGCTGGGCAAATCACTTAACCCTGTTTGCCTCAGTTTCCTCATGTGTAAAATGGATTGGAGAAAGAAATGGCAAACCACTCCAGTATCTTTGCCACGTAACCCCTAAATGGGGCTGTGAAGAACTAGATATGACTGACAAACTATTTAGTTGTTTCTGTTCCTAGTTCTTCTTCTTTTTTTTTTTTTGGTTTTTGGAGGGCAATTGAGGTTAAGTGACTTGCCCAAAGTCACATGGCTGGTAAGTATGTCAAGTGCCTGAGGCCAGATTTGAACTCCGGTCCTCCTGACTCCAGGGCAGGTGCTCTATTCAGTGCACCACCTAGCTGCCCTTCTATTCCTACTTCTTCTAAACTCTCTAGAATATGATCCTGATATACCAGGATGCATTTTGCAAATCGGGTGTGCACACAAGAAACACAAACCCTTCAACAACTGTTGTGAATTACACTACAGAATTATTGCAGGGCAGCTAGGTGGCTCAGTGAACAGAGCACCAGCCCTGGAGTCAGGAGTACCTGAGTTCAAATCCGGCTGCATGACCTTGGGTAAGTCACAACCCTAATTGCCCTGCTTTCCCCCCTCCAAAAAGACCAAAAAAAAAATATTACCTTTATTTTGTATTTTAAATGAAGATCAGATATCAAATCATTATGAAAACCAGGAAGGAAATCTCCTAGGGATAAATGACTTCACCATGCAGACATTCTGTACTTTTAAAGCAAGATTGACTTGGTGATTCTGTTGTAACCAGTCTTCTCTCTTTCTGCTCTGCAAGGCAATTTCTTTATTTTTCACAGGAATAAAACTTTGAGGAGAGATTTCATGTTGAAAGATTTAGAAGGGTCAATATTTGTGTACTGAACAAAAAATTGAACAGTGAACAAAAAGAAAAGTTATTTCTAAG
>CM053594.1:338540914-338566807 GCA_028646575.1 Pseudocheirus occidentalis | reverse complement strand
TACTACTACTACTACTACCATTACTATTACTATTACTACTACTACTACTATTACTATTACTACTACTACTACTATTACTATTACTACTACTACTATTACTATTACTACTATTACTACTACTACTATTACTGTTACTACTATTACTTCTACTACTACTACTACTACTACTACTACTACTATTACTATTACTACTACTACCATTACTACTACTATTACTATTACTACTACTACCATTACTACTACTATTACTATTACTACTACTATTACTATTACTACTACTACCATTACTACTACTATTACTATTACTGTTACTACTACTAATACTGCTATTACTTCTACTACTACTATTACTATCACTACAACTAATACTACTATTACTACTACTACTCCCACCTAGTTAGCTAGCATACTTTAAGGTTTTAAATATGTGTTAACTTCAAATATGTGTTAACTCAATTGGTCCTCACAACAATCCTGGAGCTAGGTGCTATTGTTATTCTCATTTTATAGATAAGGAAACTGAGGCAAAGTTAATGACTTGTCCAAGTTCATAAAAGTAGCAAGGGCCTTTGGCTGGATTTGAATTCAGGATTTCCTGGCTCCAAGCCCAATACTCTATGCACTGTGCTACCCTGCATCTATGCCTTGTGGGTAATGATAATGATAATAATGATGATGATGATGATGATGATGAAAATATTAATAAATAACAACAGCACCACAGTACTTATATAGCATTTTAAGGTTTGCAAATCATGTTATAAGCATAATCTTGTTTTATCCTCACAACAATCCTGGAAAAGGAGGTGCTCTTATGATTCCATTTTACATATGAGTAAACTGAGGCGTGTAATGGTTAAGTGATTTTTTTCCAGACACTGTTAAATGTCTGAGACGATAGAACGTGTCTCATTACCAGGAGTGAACTCCGTGGTCTCTAACAGCCCCGTGGCTGTTGTGCTGAGTGTGTAGACACAGCTTCATGCAGGGGGATTAAATGTTTGGCAGGAATGATGTTAGTATTGATGGCCTAGTTTGTTTCTTGAAGAATAATCCTAGAACAAGAGACAAATCATTAATCCACTTTTCTCACGATATTCTTCCTCTCCTTGATTTCCTGGCTCTGCACCGTGTGCCATCAAGAACATACGTCATTCAGGTAGAGAGCCTTGACACAGACACCTTCAAAGTCATTATTCCCTTCTGCAGCTGTCAGGTGTCTACACGCTTTATACATTCCTTGTGGGCGTGAGATACTGAAGAAATACATATCAAACCTTAGCCAAAATATCCAAGGATCCTTTTTCTCAGGAAAATTAGACCCCGTGTATGTTAATAAAGCACAATTTACATTCTACAGGTCACTTTCATTAGTCTATTTTTGAGGGGTCTTTTTAAAATGCTTTTTTCCCCCTTAATTTCATTCTCTTTCCCTAGTGCCCTCTGAGATGCTATGTTTTCCTGGCTTTGCTCTTTAGGAGGAACTTTGAACTATGATTTGCTATGCTAAATTACCTATATGAAAACCATAATTTGCAATATTAAGTCATCACTGTCAATGGATTTCAATTTCACTCTCTTTAAACTAGCAAACGACACAATTCTTTATTGTTGTTGTTGTTACTACAACTGAAAAGAGAGAAAGAAGAAAAACCCTTGGTTGCTACATGACTTATCAAATCTGACAGAAAAAGTAAAACAAAGCATATTACATCTTACCCAGAATTCCAAACAAACCATTCCATTTTTACACAGAAATTCCATATTAACTTTAAGGTACAAGTTAACTAGGAGACCACATCCAGGGGAAAGTATGTAGATTTTTTTTATTTTCTCACTATATTAACGGGGTTGTTAGAATTGATGAATCCATGCAACTTCCATTTAGTTTGAAATCCTGAGTAATTTGATATCCTGAATAATTGCTTATGCTTCCTTTATCGTGTTGCATTTTTCTGGGGTTTGCTCTGTGTTGCCCTCGAGCATGCAAGAATGAACTCCCTTCCCACGTTAAAAAGACTTTCTTTTTCTGATATATTCTTTGCCGTGCTACTTGCTAGAAAAGATCCATGGACAATTTCACTAAGAGCCTGTTGGAACAGTGATACCAAAAAAGAGAGCTATAGAAACTTAAAAGAAAATTTAGTGTACGCAAAAGAACAGAAAGAAGTTCAGATAAGCAGGATAGTTTTGAAAGTTATGTGCGGAAATATATATGTAGATATGTAATATATATTATATCCTCATGTGTATATATATATATGTATGTATGTATGTGTATGTGTGTATGTGTTCCAACACATACACATATATACATACACACATGTGTGCATGCATACATGCATACATACATGCATATACACACATCCTCTTAAAAAAAGGGTTTATTCTATGAAGTTTTGATTGAGTCAAAGAGTCACACTTTGTGGCTTCATGTGGCCTCAAAGTCACAGGTTTACCACCCCTCAATCCACATTTTCTAATGCCATCCAGCAATCTTACTACTACACCACTGTGCCCTAGACTAAATCACACACTGTGATCATCAGCCTGAAGTGAGATTGCAGCCGGGTCACTATGTAGAAGAAAGAGGTGCTTCAGTTACACAGTGTTGCTTACGAGAAGTTTGAGGACAATAGAGAGCATCTTAGATCATCATTCTTTAGACAGGAAGTAACTGGAATCCTGCAATGAAGAAGAATTGCCATGAAGCGGATTATTGCCCAACTTTGATCTGTGCAACAGAAACATTGAACAATGAGATCTAAACAGCATGCGGCTTGTTTTTTTAAAAATGGTATTGATATCCATTGTCTTCAGGTCACCTATATTTTCCCCTTTCCTCTACTGTAAGAAAAAAAAATCACTGAGGATTTATTCTAAACTTTATTTTTGTTGTTGTTCAGTAGTTTCAGCATCTAACTCTTTGTGACCCCTTGGGTTTTCTTGGTAAAGATACTGGACTGGTTTGCCATTTACTTTTCCAGTTCATTTTTTTCCCTTCTCCTCCCCTTTTTTTTTCATTGATCCAGTTCATATTTTACAGATGAGAAAACTGAGGCAAACAGGGTTAAGTGACTTGCCCAGGGTCACACAACTAGTGTCTGAGGTCAGATTAGAATCCAGGTCTTCCTGACTTCCGGCTCAGCGCTCTGTGCTCTTTATTCTGAACTAAATGGTGCTAAAGTAGGAAGAAAGGAAGAACAAAATATTGCAAAACTTAAATCAAAAGAAAAACATCTGATGTTATTTGTAGTATAACCACATGCATGATCTCCCCTGTTTGCAGAGGAGGTATCTTCTCACATCTCGTCTTTGGCACCAAGTCTGGTTATTAGAATTTCCCAGCACTTAGTTTGTATTGTTTTGTTGTATATGTTGTTGTCTTGGTTTCACTCATTTCACTTTACATCAGTTCATTTAAAGTTTTCCATGTTTCTCTGCATTTATCACGTTCAACCTTTTTTATAGTAATATTCTATTGCATTCATGCACCACAATTTGTTTGGATAGTCCCTAGGTAATAGAGAAATATCTACTTTGTTGTCAGTTATTTGATACCACAAAATTTTGTGTTAAATATTTTGGTATATATAAGGCCTTTATTGTTGTCATAGACGTTCTAGGGTGTCTATCTTCTAGTAGTGGAATATCTCAGCCAAATATTTGGGGCATTTTAGTCCCTTGTTCTGCCTAATTCCAGATTGCTTTTCAGAATGGTTGTATCAATTCACAATTCCACCAACAATGCATTAATGTGTCTGTCTTTCCATAGTCCTTCCAACATTAATTATTCCCATCTTTTGTCATCTCTGCCAATCTTCTGAGAGTGAAATGAAACTTCAAGATTATTTTGATTTGCATTTCTCTTATTATTATTCATCCAGAATATTCTTTCATATGATAGCTAATAATTTGCAGTTTTTGTAGAAACGTTCATTCATATCCTTTTGCTACATACTTTTATAAAATGGCTTTTGGTCACATATTTCTGTAGGTTATATATATATATGTATATATATGTATATGCATATATATATATATATATGTTTCTTAGATATCAGAATCCTTCCCTGAAATACCTGATACAAAGATTTTTTCCCATTTGACTACTTCCTTGCTTATTCTAATTGCACTTTTTGTTCATGCTAAAGCTTCTCAATTTCATGCAATCACAACTCTCTCTCTTTCTCTCTGTCTCTCTCTGTCTATCTCTGTCTCTCTCTATATATATATGTATGTATGTATGTATGTATGTATGTATATAGTTCATCTTTTGTAATTTTCCCAGATGTCTTGTTTGATTCAGAATTATTCCCCAAACCCAGAGCTGACAGATATATGACCGGCTCTTTTAAGATCATACAATTCAAAGTAGTTTACATACTAACCTGATGTGTAAGCTTCAGAGATAGAAGCTCGTTTTGAGTGATGCACAGCTTCTGAAGGAGCAGATATGTAACTAATAGACTTCACAAGCAACAATGACTACAAAATATACCAAAATATTTAAATGTAGACAGATCAGTGTTGACACATAGGACTCGTCAGACTTAGTAATAACATAACTAGATAACAGTGGCTTCACACTCTAAGTGGTTTCCATCTGCAGATTTGCGTAGGTGTCATTCTGGCTACAGTTGCTATCAGCTGATTAGTGTTAATATCTGGAATGGTTTGGAGTGTAGCAAGCCTTCACTGCCCCAGACACCAACCCAGCCCAGTCAGCCCAAAGTCAGCAACGAAAGAGAGACAGGATTGTCTTTGCCTTTCTTTCATTACTCATCCAACTGAAAGGATGGGGATTTCTATTTAGATTACGATTTCAACTGCCACTGTTCAGCATTAATCCCAACAAACTAAGGCTACGAACTGAAGAGACGTGTGAAAAAAAAATCTCTTCCTCAATCTTACCCAAACCTAATCCAAAATGTACCTCAACCCACTGTACCCACAATAGATTATAATCATAATGTTCTAGTGAATATGGTTAATGTCCAGATTAATCTACGGATGTCACCTGTCTTAGTTGTAGCAGTTCTAACTTTAGCCAAGCACACAGCATGAGCAGTCAAATTGTGGCATTTATTAGAACAACAACTGCCTTGTGAGTTGCTCTGTGGCTTTGTGTCTGTCATGGTCAGACCATATGCTGATGCGCAGGAAGCTTGAAACTGGGTCTCTTTCTAATTCTTTTTACCTCTAGCCGCAAAGGTCCAGAAGTATTTCAGAAATGAAACTAAGTCTAAGCAAAACATTCTTTCTGTGGGATTTCTCCTGTCCTTTTGGGGGTAGGAACAAGATCAATCTATTCCTAGAGTTTTTTCTTTATTGAATACCTTCCAGAGCAACTGAAAAACCTCTAGTCTTTTAAGTTTGTGAGCACACATATCATTTAATGAATTAATAAGTCATTCCTCATCAGATCTTTGAAACAGAACCTGGACATCAAGCCCTCAATCAACGTGGGACTTAGACCATTGTCTCAGTTCTGCTGCTAATTAACTGGATCACCTTGTGTAAATCATATCACTATTCCAAGCCTTAGTTGTCTCATAAATTCCCCAAACATTTATTAAGCACCTGCTGTGTATAAGGGACTATAATAGGTACTAGGAATAAAAAGATCAATATAAAGCTTATCTACCCAGAAGAGATCACTAAACCCAGCAATAGAAAGAAGTCACATAGGTCTCCTATAGAGCCTTCAGGGACACATTCATTTGGGTGTGGTAGAGATGATAATCCTACAAAGCAGAACGAGGAGTATTTGGATGGATTCCAGTAAACCAGGAAGAATTTCCAGAGCCCAAGGGAAGAGAGAGTATCCAGGAGGAGAGGATGACCAAACAGCGTCAATAATGTCAGAGAGCCAAGGACAAGGAAGACTAGGAAAGGGGTGTTGGATTTAGTGCTTAAGACTTCGCTGGGAACTTTTACAAGACCAAACTAGAAACCTGAGGATGCATATAAATTTAATAAAGACAAATAAAAGGACTTTTGTACAGCAGTGATGGCCCATGTGAAGTTAGTAATAACGGGCCCATTCTGCACATCTTATGATTCCCTCTAGAAGCATTAAACAACTTAGGAGTGGGAGAAGAGAAGACCAATTGTAAGGTTGACTCAGAACTGAAGATGGTCAGAGCATGAACAGCAGAAAAACTCAGGACAAAAGAGCTTTCCTTGTTTCTTCAAGAAACAAAGAAGAGTGATTTAGTGGGGGACAAGTAGTAGGACAGAAAACTGTGATTAAGGGGAATTCCACAGTGTTAAGATAAAGGAAGCTGAAATTTTGGGTGATTGGGACATGTAAAGACATCTGTGCTCTGACTAAGATAGAATGGAGGTGGAGAACAGGGGAGCTGAGGATGAATTGCAGGGGCAGGATGTTTGAAATGTTATTAGCAAAAATGTTGAATTCACTAAGGAGGAGAGCATGGGGCTGGAATAAAGAGAAGGATTATGAACTGGATACTAAACCCATTGAGAATGAATGAATGACTCAAAATAGACATTAATGGAGTTCAATACTCTATGATTACATTTACCTTAGTGAAGCAAACAGTAAACAACTCAGAATTATTAGTGAAGTTCAACTTGATTAATTTCTTGGTTCATCCATTATTTTATTGGCTAAAAAGTATACCCTGATTTTGCCCTCTGTCTAGCATAAAATGACAAATCAGTAGAAATATTTAAAATTGAGGAAAGGTTATTATTTTTAAATTTCCTACCATACCTCAGTTATAGATGTCAGTATATAGTAAGTTAGCTCTTTGAAGCCAGGAACTGTTCATTTTTATCTCAGTATCTCCAAGACAAAGTAGACATTTGGTTGGTTGTTGGCCTTCATTCTCCAACAGGACTAAAATGACTCAACTGAGTCAAGGTACAGTGTGGTCAACTGTCTGATCAGACCAATATGAGTTCAAAAGGCTCTACCACAGTTCAGGCACAAATGGTAAACATGAACCGTTAGAGTAGAGATGTCTCTAAATTTGCAAATCTCACATTTCTTTTGAGCTGCTTCACTTCTGCTCCACTCATACAACACAGTTCTTTCTTTGATGCAAGCACACCATATTGGGTGGTCCTTTGACACCATTTCCCATGTCATGCAGTTGATTCTAAAGTGCTTCAGAGAGACCTTGAGAGTGTCTTTGTATCACTTCTTCGAACTACCATGTGTGTGCCTCCCTTGTGTTAATTCTTCATGAAGCAGGCTTTTAGATAAATATATATCTGGCATTTGAACAGCATGACCAGTCCATCAAATCTGTGCTCTCTGCAGTAGAGTTTGAATGCTTGAAAGTTTAGCTCAAGAATGGACCTTCGGTGTCTGGTACCTTATCCTGCCAGGTGATCTTCAGAATTTCCCTAAGATAATTCAAATGGAAGGGATTCACTTTCTTGGCATGGCTTTGGTATACTGTCCAGGTTTCACAGGCATACAACAATGAGATCAGCACAATGACTCTAGACACCTTCAGCTGATTGATCAGTAGCAAGCTTCATCCATGCTTTTCATTTGTTTTTCCTCATAGTACAACAAAAACTTCTACTTCCAATTGATTCCCCCACATTCTTATCTCAAGTGATTATGAAATATAGAGATAATCTCTTTCTTATTCTGTCGTAATAAGGTAAAGTTCACCCACCTACTCTGCCTGTGTCCATGATATCCTCCACCTTCTCACTACTACTCTTCTTACCTGTTACCAAACCATGTTTTAAAAAATGAGTGTCTTTCTAAAAGCTTTCTCTGATTAATACTGTCTGACTTAACACTTCACTATTTACACACTCAAGCTATGTAAGTATTAGTTTTGCAACAACTAAACTTCTTTAAAATTTTATTTAAAATATCTTCTGTTTGTTTACATAACCATATTCTCCCCCCCAGTATGCCTCTCTGCCAGAGTGAAATCTCATATAACAAATATTTATTTAAAGAAAAAAGAAAATAAAGGAAAAGAGGGAAAATTCAGGATAATTGATCAATACATCAAAAAAGTCTGTAGACATGTGCATTGTGCAATGCTTGCCGAGGAACTCCCTCCCACCTCGACAGAGGTATGGGATAAGAATTTTCTCATGTCTCTTCTTTTAAGCCATGCTTATTCTTTTTTTTTCTTTTTGGAGGGCAGTTGGGGTTAAGTGACTTGCCCAAGGTCACACGGCTAGTTTTTGTGTTAAGTGTCTGAAGCAGGATTTGAACTCAGGTCCTCCTGACTCCAGGGCTGGTGCTCTATTCACTGTGCCACCTAGCTGCCCCGCCATGCTTATTCTTTATAGTTTACAACATTCTCTTTAGACATTTTTTGTGATGGTTGGTTATTTCCATTTCCATTTCCATTGTTAGGCTTGTTGTGTACATTGTTTTCTTGGCTCTTACTTCTTTGTGCATGAGTTAATCTGGATCTCTCCATGTTTTAATGATTTGTAAATGTTCTTAATTTGTGTTCATCCCTTTTAATTGTTTTCTGCCAATGCTGAGAGGCTGATTGGATGGATAGAGGTAAGACTATTATCTGTGTGTAGGTAACATGAGGGGAAAAAGGATAAAAGAACAATCAGAAGCTACATTTACTTTCATTCATCTTAGAAACACAGCTAAAACCTGATGGCAGCTGTAAAAGCCAATCAGCTTCCCAAAGGGCCCAATTCAATCTCCAGTAGTAACTTATTTGCTCCCTGGAAAATTTTGGCTCAAAATGGTTAAATTGTTCCTTTGAGTCACTTAACTTTTAAATTGTCTCATTCTGTGGGTTAAACATTTGAAAAAAAGGTGCTTGCATTTTATTCCACTAGGTGTATTTTCCTCTTGCCAATTGAATCATGTTCTTTTCAGGGACATCGAGTCTGAGTTTAATAATTCGTATCTGAAAGTCAAATTCAGCAAAGATAAGTAAAGGCAAGCAAAAACAGATTTTTCAACCTTTACTTGAAGGTAATATGTAGATACACAAATTCAAATCCTTCATATTTTCTGTGACTGGAAACAAATGGACATTTGTAGAAGAGGTTATTTAAAGTATATTAAATAACAGATTTTATCCTTATGCATGTATGCACGTAGATAGTGTGTATTTGTGTGTTTGTAAAGAGAGAAAATATCATATTTGGCTGGTGATTATTGTAACATTTTGTCTGATGGAAAGCTATGTGCCTTGCACAAATATGCTTATATTTATATTAAATGATATTCCAAAAACTTATAAAGCATTAAATCCATATTGTATCCTCAGTGGTATAGGGTGAAAATCAAGATCTCAGATCCCTGTGGGCTATGTGAATGGCTCCTGGGATTATTCTTTTTTTGAATCAACATGCTATTGAGAGTACATGTGGGAAAGCTCAATTCCTCTTGTTATTCAAGGATATATTTCAATTAATATTAGACTAGAAAATTTCCCTCAGATCCACCAGGTGCTGTTGCTGTTGCTTAATAAGAAACAGTAGGATGTTCAGCGTTTTAGGTGATGTCATGGGAATATATGCTGATTTGATGACTTCTACTCCCCGTTGATCACATTGCATTCTTGTCTAATGTGCTCAAGAACAAAAAAACCAGAAGATCTGTTTCTTACTGAAGGAAGGAGGTTGCCCACCTAAGACTCATATTTTGAAGATGAATCACAGTGAACTTTGAGACATCTATGACTTATACTCTTTACTATACGTACAAAGTCTCAAAAACATATATGGGTTTTAAGCATTCAGATGAAAAAGCTGTTTGCCTTGAGTTATCAGCAAAATTGCCCTAGTTTCCTGTGTCAATTTGTACACAGATCATGTTTACAAGTAACCTTAACGTGTGGAGTTAGAGCATCACGATAAGCTTGTGCGGTTAGTACTAAAGGACAGCGAAACCCAAAGAAACAAGATCCTGTAGCCATCTGTCCTTTAAACAACCAGAGTATGAAACATGATTGAGGATTTACAAACTCAGTCATAGGGTCAATCAGTCAAACATGCATCCATTATTAATAAAAATGACATACTTAAGATGTAAAATTGTAAGATTTTAAAAGGATTTTCCTTACAGAAATTGTACGAGATTAATGGTACAAGTAGTTTTATACCCAAAAACAAGGGGATTTAAGAGACTTGACCACAGTCATGCACCTAGTGAGGAGAGAACTGAGGAACAGAAAGGTAAAAGGGCTTCCCTTCTGTCACAAAGTCAGTATCAGTATCAGTCAGTTTCCACGCCTAGTATTTCTTTTTCCTACCATCCTCTTGGCAATGTGATAAACCTTATGCTAGATGTTTGGGGATATACAAAAGTAGCTAAAGACATAGTTCTTAGCCTCAAGAAACTTGTAGTATCATAAGTAACTGGCAACATGAAACAAGAAGATACAGATTTAAAAATAATATATTAATGCAAAAATAATTAACTTTTGTTAATTTTAGTTTACATCATTGATTTCCTCAAGATTTTGAGTTACAAATTTTCTCCCATCTTTCCCCTACCCACCCTACCCCAAAACAGTGATCCTACTGTATCCCCCTTCCTTCAATCTGCTCTCTCCTACATCCTCTCCTATCACCCCTCTGACTTTCTGGTGGAGCATGATGAATCTCTCTATCCCAGTGCCTGTATATCTTATTTCCCAGTTACATGTAAATAATAATGATGATGATGATAATATATGTGTGTGTTATTAATGCTAAAATAGTATAGATTCGAAGTCTTATGAGGGTTCAGAAAAAGGAGATTACATTAAGGGCTTGAGTTGTCTAAGTAGGAATCACGATGATCTAAGACGCACAACCTGAATCAGAGACCATGGAAGGTAAGTAGGATTTGCAGAAGAGAAGAAAAGGAAGCAATGTCAGACTTCATATTCTTGGGCTTAAAGATCACCGCAGACGGCGACTACAGTCATGAAATCAAAAGACACTTGCTCCTTGGAAGGAAAGCTATTGCAAATTTGGGCAGCACACTACAGAGCAGTGAAGTCACCTTGCTGACAAAGGTCCATACAGTCAAAACTACAGTTTTTCTGGTAGCAATGTATGGTTCTGAGAGTTGGACTGTAAGGAAAACTGAGCACTGCAGAATCTCTGTGCTTTTGAACTGTGGTGCTAGAGAAGACTTTTGAGAGTCCCTTGAACAGCAAGGGGATCAAATCAGTCAATACTTAAATAAATTAATTCAGGGTGTTCATTGGAAGGGTAAATACTGAAGCTGAAGCTTAAATACTATGTCCACATAATGAGAAGACAAGACTCATTGGAAAAGACCCTAATGATGGGAAAGATTAAAGGCAAAAGGGGAAGGGGATGGCAGAGGATTTGATGGATAAAGAGCTTCATAGAAACAACAAACAGAAACCTGGATAGAAATCAGGAGATAGTGGAAGATAGAAAGGTACCATGGTCCATGGGATCACAAAGAACCGGACACAACTGAACAACTGAGAAGGAGGAGGAGGACGAGGAGGAGGAGGAGGAGGAGGAGGAGGAAGAAGAAGAAGAAGAGGAAGAAGAAGAAGAAGAAGAAGAAGAGGAAGAAGAAGAGGAAGAAGAAGAAGAAGAAGAAGAAGAAGAAGAAGAAGAAGAAGAAGAAGAAGCGACAGCAATAAAAGGAGAGGAAGCAACTTGAGAAATCTATTTAGATCAGAGGGAACAAATAGAAGAGTGGTGGAAAATAGAATTGGATATTTTGGATAGAGTGAGATTATGGAAGTCCTTAAGTTTAAGCAGAAGAGTTTCAATTTGTTCTGGTAGAAAGCCATTAGAGAGACAAACTAATGTTTGTGGCACGAAAGCAGAAAGATCTGGATTCAGATCCTTTCTCTAATACTTGCTGGCTTAATATTTAACCACTTTGAATCTCAAATCTCCTCAGCTCTAAAATGGGGATAAAAATCCTACCTCACAGAGTTGTTGTAAGGCTCATACTTTAAAGCACTGTATTGCTAGGAGTTATTGTTATTCTTGAGCTGAGAAATAAAAACATGTAACTCGTGCTAAAGGCATCATCCAAGGGAAAGGAATTCGCATTTCTGTAGTACCGGGCTTTACAAATATTATCTCATTTGACCCTTGTAACAATCCTGTGAGCTAGGTGTTGTTAATACCCCCATTTTAAAGTTGAGGAAACTGAGGCAAACAGTTTAAGCAACTTGCTCGGGGCTATACAACTAGTAATCGTCTGAAGCTGGATTTGAACTCAGGACTTCCTGATTCCAAGTCCAGCATTCTATGCCCTGTACCACCTAGATACCTTCAAAGGACTTGTGACATTTTCCATTACTGAATTTGAATTGTATTATTTTTCTTCTATGAACTGATCTAAGTCATATGTCTGCAGTTTGCATTAGCGACTGGTGTTTAGCATGTTGCTTCCAGTAGTTTTTGGCCACGTATCATAGTGGAAAGAAGTCTAGACCTGTAGACCTAAAAATATGTGACCTTGGACAAGTCAATTAGCCCAATTCAATTAGTCAATTCACTTTTTCTATCTCTGTAAATGAAAGAGCCTGCTGATCTCCCAGGGAGATCAGAAGGTTGGAGAGTACTTTGTAAACTCTGAAGTGCCAAAAAAAAATGTGAGTAGCCTTGTCTATGGCAGAGTAGAATAACAACCTCTTCTTTCCTGATGACAGTTAAAAACAATTCAGAGACTTCATCCACCATGAGATTATCTCTTTATTGGTAAAATATAATTTCATTATTGAAATAACTAGCTCTTAATTGATACCAGAAACAAAAATGACATGTGAAATGTTTTCTTTCTTCCCATACAGGACCACTGCTCAAAATAGGAACAGTTAGCCAACTAACTAAACCTCTTGCCTCCGCCCTACCTTGTTTAAAATCTTACCCATTCTTTCCCACAGTATCCTAAACCAAGGAAGCATTGTGCACCAAGATTTAGAACAATCCCAATACGATAGAAGTTTTAGAGCTGAACTTTGAAAAAATGTCAGGAGCATTCTGAGGTAAAGAGGGCTCTCAGCTACTGGTTGTTGTGGATTATCCCTGACAATAAATAAGCATTAGGACTTTCTCCTGGTGCTAGTAACTGGTGGAGTAGGAGTATTAAGAGGTCAGCTCCTGAAGAGCTGGGGCAAAGTATAAGGGGTGTTTAAGTTGGGCAGAGACCTCAGTGACTTTGAGGATGCAAACAAAGTAAGTGATTAGTGATAAGTGTTAGTGATTGAGAGTGTGAATTATAGTCTGTGTGTCTTGATGAGGTTTCTCTGAACAATGAACAGTCTTTCACAACTCCAAATAGGAACAAAATTGGGAAAAATTCTTAAATTTCTTGGGTGGCACTGTCAAAATCCAAAATGATATTGAAAGGCTATACCAGTGGTTCTCAACCTGTGGGTTCTGTTCAATTTGTAACAATGAAAATACATCCTGCATATCAGATATTTACATTACGATTCATAACAGTAGCAAAATTACAGTTATGAAGTAGCAACAAAAATAATATTATGTTTGGGGGTCACCACAACATGAGGAGCTGTATTAAAGAGTCACAGCATTAGGAAGGTTGAGAATCACTGGGCTAGACTAGTGGGCCAGATCTTAGAAGATAAAATTTAATAGAAATAAAGAAAAAATCTTATCCTTGCATTAAAAAAAAACTTTACAAAGAAACAGCAAGTTTTTCATAGTATATTTTCAGTTTCATGCGCAATATTCTTTTTTATTATAGTATTTTATGGAAATGGTTGTTTTATTCCATAAATTAAAAATAAAATAAATTTTTTTAAAAATTAAAAGAAAGAAGATTCTTGGGGCAGCTAGGTGGCACAGTGAGTAGAGCACTGACCCTGGAGCTGGGAGGACCTGAGTTCAAATTTGGCCTCAGACACTTGACACAAAAACTAGCTGTGTAACTTTGGGCAAGTCACTTAACCCCAACTGGCCTCCAGAAAGCAAAAAAAAAAAAAAGAAGATTCTCATACTGAATGAAAATGCTTTTTACTTTTATTAATTGTTTACCAAATGCCAAGCACTGTGCTAAGCTTTGGGGATACTAAATAAAGGGGGGGGGTAGTAAAACAGCCTCTCCTCTCAAAGAAGCCACAGTCTAATGCCGGGGAGAACATGCAAAGAACTATGTACAAACAAAATAGATGCCGATTCAATTAGAGTTTAATCAACAGAGGAAGGGTAGTAAGATTAAGGAGGACAGGAAAGGTTTCCTTTAGAAGACGAGACTCCAGCTGAGAGCTGAAGCAAGCCAGGGAAGCCGGGAGGAAATGAGGAGGGAGATAATTCTAAGCATCGAGAACTGCCAGTAAAAACACTTGGAGTCATCTGATGCGTCACATGTGAGGAACAGCAAGACCAGTTTTGCACCAGATCATTGAGTATATAAAGCTGAAGAAGCCTAGAAAAGTACAAGAGCGACAGGTTATGATGGGCTTTGAAAGTCTATTAGATTTGATCCTGAAAGTAACAAGGAGTCACAGAATTTATTGAATGGGTCAGAAGTGATCTAGTTGGATCTGTGCTTTAAAAAGATCATGGTAACAGCTGGAGAGAGGGTAGATTGGACTGGGGAGAGACCTGAGTAAAAAATCTCTTTGCCCTATGCCCTAGATAGCACTTTACTGATGCCTTTTGATTTTTAAAAAATATAAGTCATTTCTCACTATTCCCTCTCCCTCTCATTAAACCACCCCTATTTAACGAAGAAGAGCAGTTAGTTTAAAAAAGCCCACTGACAAAACAGTTGTCTGACTGTCTACCACATTCCATACCCATAGTCTCTACAGCTACTTCTAAGAGAAGGGAAATGTTTTATTCATCTGTTTCCTGGAAGCAAAATATGACATTACAGCCAGTTCAATGGCCTTTTAGTATTGTTTTCCCAGGCAGTATTGTATTCATTGTATGTATTATTCTTCTGGTTCTCCCTCCTTTGATTTATATAGGTGCATACATATATTCCCATGTTTCTCTGAATTCCTTGTATTTTTTACTTCTTAGAGCACAATAATATTCCATTCAATTTCTTACACCTTTTTACAGTCCAACTGGGAAACAAACCCAATTTGTTATCAGTTTTTGTTCCACATGAAGTGCTACAATGCATATTTTGGGATATAAACATCCTTTAGGTTCACTCTCTCAACCCCCACTTGCTCTGGCAGATTAAGTAACTGGAGAACAACTAATTTCTCTCTTCGGGATTCCAGGAGTAATTCTAAAAGGCTTTGATTTCTAGCACTGTTGCTCATACACCCTCATCGGGTGTGCTCCCCCAATATCAATCATCAAGTTGACATTAATTAGCCTTTATAACAGTGAGAAGTATAGACGACCAGAAATCAGCATCTCCATATCCTAAACAGGGAGCATTTTCTTCTTTATGCATATGCTTAGTCCCTAGGGAAAATAGATTCAAACTTAAAGTGTACATGTAGGGAATTTGTGGGACTAAGGTACACCTCAGAACTCCTGGCCCTGGGAGTGAGTGCTCCTTTTGTGAAATTCCCATTAAGTTTAATTAAAGGCATAATGTCTCGGTGGATGAGTGGTTCCTTTGCTCAGCTGGGTTGGCTCCTTCCAGAACATGATGGGTTGATGGGTTAGGCAACTATTAGGTTGAATCAAGCTCACCTGTTCCAGTCCCTCATCAAATCTGGCTACTCTCTGCTACTTATTCTAGACCTCTGATGGCTATGTCAGTCAAGTTTATAAGGTTGTAGTCTGATCAGTCCTGTATCTGGATATTTATTCACCCAAGATCAGGAATGAATAAACACAAAAGAAACAGGCATCGTATATTCAGGGAAATATGGCAGCCACTTGTGGGGAGAAGATGACCATTTTCTCTTTCCCCAACATGGTGGTTTGCGGAAGTATTCTTCAACTGAAAACTTTCAAAGTACATGAAATTGTCTGATTAAACTTTTTCTATGCACACTGTGCTCTGGGTATTAACTCCATCATTGGTTCTTCTTGCTTCTTAACAAACCAGAAGACTTTTTTATTGTCACACAGTACTAAATGTGAGTCATCATGGCCAAAACCAGCTTCCAAAATTCTACATGCTGGGCTGTCAGTAGGGTGAGGATATTGTGCATGATCTGTTTTACCCACCAAAAAAGTTGAATCTACACTTGCTCCAAAAACTAGGCCCTTATTCACCAGTCCCATTCCTACAGATATTAAGGGACCATTATTTCTGTCTTTGACCTCTCACTAGAAACCTACTGGTAAGACGAAGGGAGAGTGACTTTTCTTGCATTATTCTATATTTCTTTTCCGGATGATTGGACCAATTCACAGACTGACCAACATTGTATTGGGGTATCTGTCTTCACACAGAATCCCCATGATTTAATATTTCCATCTTTTTCTGATTTTCTGCAGGTGAGGTAGAACCCCAAAGTAATTTGACTGGCATTTCTCTCATTAACAATTGTGGCTTATAATTGTTCTTTTGAAAGGTATCCATCTCACTTGACCATTTATGCACCGGGTAATGTATCTTGACTTTATATGGATATCAGCTTCCTATATATTTTGAATATCAACTTTTATAGGAGATATTTGAGACAAAGATTTTTTTTCTACTTAACAGCTTCTCTTTTTATTTTAGCTGCATTGATTTTTTTAAGCAGGGGCTTTTAAATTTTCACAATCAAAATAGCCCATTTTATTTTTCATGATCACCCCTATCCCTAGGTTTCTTAAGAATTCTCCCTAGCCGTAGTTTTGAAAGGTATTTCCTTCTATGCTCCTCTTTTTTATGATGTGACATTTTATATTTAGGTCATGTATCCATTTGGAGCTTATAAGTGTTATATCACAGGTGGTATTTTCATCACTGGGGCAAAGACTTCAGAACAGAAAGGCAGATTTGGGAAGTGAACAGCTGGTTAAAAAGATGGTATCTGAGAATGGGTTTTGGATTTCTGGACTGCAGCTTAAAATATAGGAATAATGGGCTCTTGGCCAGGAATGGATTGCCTCCAAAAGGACTGAGAAAAATGCCTTTGCTTAGAGTCTTGCAAATCTAATCAAAAGGGCTTTAAGCTGAAAAGGAAGGAGAGAAAACTGCCTACACACATATACAGGCATACTTATATGCATATCAAAGTCTATGCCACGAAGAGTAGCAATATAAAAAAAAAAGGAATAACAATAGAGGCCTTCAGGAATTCGCAGAAGATAAAATTTTAAAAAGAGCCTGTAATAAAACCATGTCCTCAGATGTCTAAATATAAGTGCACAAAGTATGAGTAACAAGCAAGGAGAGCACTAGTTTCAAATGCAAGGAGGAAAATTTGACTTCATAGGCATCACTTATATTTGATGCAATAGTACTCATAATTGGAACGTGCCTTTGGAATAGTATGGGTCAAGTGTGTTGTGCATGACTAAATGTATATGTGTGTGCTTACATGTAGTACCATAGCGTGGTGAGAAGAAACACTCATGTGACAAAATTTACAAACTAAAAAAAGAGGAAGAATGGTGAATATTTGGTTGAAGATAATAGAGACAGAGATAGATGCAATAATATCCTAGGAGACAAAAGACCACCTTGACAGAAGGAAGAAATAGGTGAGTTTGGGAAAGAAATCACAAATCTGTCCTGGAGACATCCACTCAAGTTCTCTCAGCCAAGAGCAGAGGAGCTAATGATTTATTGATATTTTAATGTTAATTTCAAGGGATGTCCGCCAAAAAATAAAGGAAAGTAGACAAAAGGAGCCTGATTTTGACTATCAAGAAAAATCTGCTTACTGATTACTGCTTACACACTGAAGAAGTGTGTAAAGTTAATGGGATTTAAGATCTTCCCAGCCCGTTGATAGGCTTCAGGTGGAGCCCATTAAGGGAAGCTTTCTTGGGGGAGGCTTGCTTGTAGCAAGGCTTCTACACCTTTTGTTAATTTTCTAATTAGGCACTGAGTCAGGAGGGTTGTGATGCCCTCTGGCTCTAAAAAAGAGTGCAGATATTCTCAGGTTAGCATTTTGCTTTGAGGCTCATTCATTGAAAGAGTGTTCTTGTGACTGGACCAGATGAGATTCTGGGGAGGCATTAAGGAGCATACCTGCTTCGAAAAACCTTCTCTCTCTGGTAACTCTGTATGCATTGCTTTGGTCAGACATTTGGATCTGTTGATCTGTTCTAATTTCTCAGACAGGTAGAGTTCCTGTCTGTTGGTCTTTATTTCTCTGCTTGTATTTTCTCAGTTTTCTTTGTTTGGATTTTCTCTGAAGTTCAAGGTGCTGATTTCCACTGAACTAAGGAATGTAATTAAAAAGACTGTTGACCCCTTGAACGGCTATCTTTCCTAGTAAAGCAGATCTAGGAACCCATGCTAGTAGTCATCATGGGCATGCCAGTGCGGTTGCCACTACAAAGTGATAACTCCATCTTAGAATTTTTGATGGAGGAGAGAAAAATTAGAAATAGGATAATGTGTCCTAGATTTCGATAGATGAGTTTCTCAGTTTCAGAGAAAGGGTAGAAAGTGTGCTATAGTCAAAAATTCATAGAAGTCACTGAAGGAAGGTTAACAAACTCACAAGAATGAAATGTGCAGGAGAAGCAATTCCAACCAGAAGGAAAAGGGACATTGTCTTAAGAGAACATGGTATGTGGAAAAAGAAAGTAAGGAAAGAAATCACAGAAAATAGGGGGGATGTCACAGGAATGCAGAAGGGGAGGTGTAGTTCCAAATTCCAAGAAGGGAGGAATGGATACCAAAAAACCATAAGCTTGACTTCAGTTCCTGAAAATTCTAGAATGAATTAAAGGGAGGGTTAGTTAGCTTATCTAGAAAAGGAAGCAACAGTGGATTAGAAACATATATTTATTGTACCGGTGTAACCCCATTTCTTTCTTTCTTTTTGGTTTGGTAATTTGTGGGGTAGAATTTTGGAATGCTGTAGAATACATTTTACCTAGATATAAACAAAGGATTTGACGAAGTTCATTGTGTTATTCTTTTGCACAAGAAGGAAAAATGTGAACTAAACAATAATACAGTTTAATAATACTGTGGAGGTAGAGCTAGTTGAACAACTAAACCCAAAAAGTAGATATACGACAAATAAAAATTCATCTTGGAGTGATGGCTTTAGTGGAGTTTCCCAGGGATCTGTTTAATATTTTCCCATTAGGCACTTAATGAATGCTTATTGAATTGAACAATGTTGATAAAAACATAGATGACATGTTTATCAAATTTTCAGGGGATACAAATCTAGGAAGAAGAGGTAACATGTTGAATGAAAGAACTGAGAGTTGGGATCTCAAAAACATCCATAGGTTAGAACAGTGGCTCTCAACCTTCCTAATGCTGCGACTCTTTAATACTCATATGTGGGTGTATCTGCATGTGGGCAGATCTGCCTGGAGATGGATAGAGGAGCGGTGTCTCAGTTCCTAAGACCATTGGATATATGTGTTTTCCGATGGTCTTAGGTGACCCTGTGAAAGGGTTGTTTGACCCCCAAAGGGGTCGCAACCCACAGGTTGAGAAACAAAGGGCTAGACTATTGGAATACACTTAATCAAGTGAAATTCACTAAGGATAAATGTTGTCCTAGCAGCTAAGATGTAGAAGTAAAGAGATAGCAGCTAAGAAAGCTAAAAATGGAGTGTTGGGCTATACTCAGAGTTGCATAGATCACAGGGTTAGGGAGGCAATAGAACTCTGCTATAGTCAGACAACATCTAGAATGTGATGTTCAGTCCTGGGTACAACATTTTAGGAGAGATGAGGGAAATGCACCTGCTCCGTGTCATTGTTGTTGAGTCACTTTTCAGTCATATCCAACTCTTTGTGACCTCATTTGAGGTTTTTTTTTTTTTTGGCAAAGATGCTGAAATTGTTTATCATTTCCTTTTCCAGTTCATTTTACAAATGAGGAAACTGAGGCAAACAGGGTGAAGTGACTTGCCCAGGGTCACACAGCTAGTTGGTGTCTGAGGCCAGATTTGAACTCACAGTCATGAGTCTTCCTCACTCTAAGCCTGGCGCTCTGTGTACGATAGTGCCACCCAGCTGTCTCCAGGCCCATAGTAGACTCTTAATAAATGCTTTTTTAGGGCAGCCTGGATTTTGAAGACCTTCACATATGAGTATCGCTTGAAGGAACTCAAAGTGCTTAGCTTGGAAATTTAAAAAGACTGTCTTCAAGAATTTAAAGGTCTGTCATGTGAAAAAGAAGTTAAATGTATTCTTCTTGACCCCACAGGTCAAAGCTAGAGAGTCAGGCAGCTAATATTTTGTTCATGTCCTATGTGCCAGGAATTATGCTAAGCCCTGGGGAAGCAAAAATAGGCAAAAAAAAAAAAAAAAAAGGAAGCTCCCCTCACAGAGTTCCCAGACTAATGGGGGAGACAGACTGTAAACAACTATGTACAAATAAAATACAGGGTGAGCCAGGGCTAGGTAGTCTCAGAAGGATTCAGAACGCTGGGAAAGGTGTCCTGCAGAAGGTGAGACTTGAAGGAAGCCCCAGAAGCAAGGAGGTGGAGAGGAAGAAGAGCATCCCAGAGAAGAAAGATAGCCAGTGTAAACATTTGGAGTCAGGAAACAAAGCATCACATGCCAGGCATAGCAAGGAGACCAGTGTCACTGCAGCAGGGGGTGGGAATTGAGGCTTGAAGTCAGGGAATACTGGGCAGCTCAGTGGCACAGTGGAAGGAGTGCTGGGCCTGGAAACAGGAAGATGCGTCATGTTCAAATCTGGCCTCAGACACTTTACTAGCTATGTGACCCTGGACAAGTCACTGAACCCTTTTGCCTCAGTTTCCTCATCTGTAAAATGAGCTGGAAAAAAAATGGCAAACTATTCCAGTATCTCTGCCAAGAAAATCCCAAATGGGATCATGAAGAACTGAACATGATGGAAAACAATTGAACAGGGAAAACTTCCTAACAGTTAGAGCTGTCCCAAAAAAAGAATGGACATTTGTGGGAATTATTAACAGCTACATCTCACTAGGAAGTCAGAGGAGGGTGGGGGGAGGATATAAGGGAGAGCAGATTGGGGGAGGATATAAGGGAGAGAAGATTGGGGGAGAAGCAGGATCACTATGTTGAAGTGGTGGGTAGGGGAAAGACAGGGAGAAAATTTGTAACTCCAAATCTTATGGAAATGAATGTTGAAAACTAAAAATATGGGTGGCTAGGCGGCGCAGTGAATAGAGCCCTGGCCCTGGAGTCAGAAGGACCTGAGTTCAAATCTGACCTCAGACACTTAACACAAAAAAACTAGCTGTCTGATCTTGGGCAAGTCACTTAACCCCAATTGCCCTCCAAAAAGCAAAAAGGAAAAAAAAAACTAAAAATAGGTCCTTGTTTTCTCTGGAAAAAAAAAGTAGAGTTGAAGAGGGCAGGCATGGTAGACAGAGCAAAGGCAAAGACATGGGAGAGTGTTACATGTAAGGAACAAGTAAGTCGGCTTCTAGAGCACAGAAATGTGTTTTATTTTTCATTGTACTTTCACTCCACCCTTCTCTATTAAGGACCTATGCTGTATTGTGTATCTTTTATGTTCTCAATAAATATTCATTGAATTTAAAGAAAAAAACAACTGCATCTCACATTTTTAGAACTCTTAAAGATTTATGAAACAGTCTTCTAACCACAATCTTATGAGGCAGATAATACAACTGTTTACTCCATTTTACAGATGCAAAAACAGGGTCCCATAGAAGTTTTCTACATTATGAGAGATAATTCAGTTAAAAGTCAGGATTTTCACTTGCTTTAGAGTAGATTTTTCTTTATCTAAGGGGTTGAAATAGCTAGTCTCTGTAGTCCCTTCCAACATGGAGAGTTTGTGATTCTGATGATAAAAGAGAAATTACTAGGTAGGTACTTTAATGACGAAAGAATGAACAGTGAATTGATGCATTTAATAGCAATGTTAATGGACGTTTTTGAAAAAGCAAATGTATTAATAGGTCTGTGGCTACCACTCTATTCAAGAGGGGCTGGGTGGGGAATATGAAGCTTTAATACTAAATCTCTACATTTTTATAGTTGTGTTTCTCATAGAGTTCTCACCAAATTTCATTAAATAACTTCTTAAATCCCTGAATGACTTTTCCACATTAGGTATAATCCTTCAAACATTTTTTTACTTTTTTCCATGTACTGTAAGATTCTTCTTATGATGACATCCATCCATTACTTATTGTTTTGTAAAACATTGAGATGGGTGCTCTTATATAAAAATTTCCATTGATTACCTGGTAAAAGAACACTGGATTTGGACTCAAAAGACCTGGTCTCTACTTATAATGCAGCTTCTTCCTGGTCATGTATGATTTTGGCATATGCATGACCTTAACTCTTGGAAGGAGAACCTTTAAGGCGGCATTTTGCTCAGTTGAATCAAATACTTTTTAAAAATATTTGTCCTTAATAAACAATAAGCGCACTAAGATCATTTACAAAAACCTGCCTGTTCCTTTCTCCTAACCTTTATCAAAAATACCTCCAATACACTTGTAGATTAGTCTGACAAATTTTGTAAAGAAAGGAAAGTGGGTTGATAGTTATGGGTTATATGGGTTATATGAATATGGGTTGATAGTCATAATAGGGTCTAAGGTTTTTTCCCCCATATCTTTGGTATCATATGTCCTTAAGATATCTGGAGAACTGATTCCTCAGTACTCGAAAAAAAATGTGTTGCAACAAGCTTGCCCTTTCTCTTGGTTTTCCCAAGTTTTTTTTTCTTCAGTGTTATTTTCACTTTCTCAAGCATACAGCACACCAAAAACTGGTATATTCCAGTGATTCCATTATTAATATGGGCAAAAAGCATTTCCCTATAAAAAATGTTTATAGGTCTTTTCCATGATTCATCTTCTCATTGTTCTCCTTATAGTTTCACTCTTAAGAGTGCCTGGGATGATTTGCCTGGCTGACTCTGCTGCCAAGCTTTCTGTAGACTTTTTTTTCTACAGTGTTTAGTGAGGAATTATTATTTATATATTTACAATCTTCTCCCACAAGATTTTACAAATGAGTATATTGTCTAAATAAGTATCACTTTGACTGCTCTATGTATGTCTTCATTTGATTGAAGTTATTTCTTGGGACTTTGGGTCTTCTCATTGTGGAAAAAAAAAGTGACATCTCAGTAAAAGTTACTTAGAAAATGGTGGAGGTTGAGGGGCAGAGCCAAGATGGCAGCATAGAAGCAACAAGTTTCCATAGCTCCCACATAGTCACATCAAATGCCCATAAAAAGTGACTCTAAACAAATTTTAGGGCTCCAAAACTCACAAAAATACAGAAAAACACATCTCCCGGTGAAGGCAGCTTAGCAGGAAGGGCTCATTGCAGCATGCTGGGAGACAAAACCAGCCCAGCCTGAAACCATGGCTTGGCCCTGGGACAGCCAGGACAAGCCACAGCTGGAGCCTTCAGGAGAGTGGATCAGCAGCAGCTGTGGCAGTTTCCAGACTTATCAAGCCATAAGAAATAAGGACAAAGAGAAAGGTCAGTGGAACTCAGTTTTGGGGGTAGGATTATACCTAGTGTGGAAAAGTCATTCAGGGATTTAAGAAGCTATTTAATGAAATTTGGTGAGAACTTTATGAGAAACACAGCTATAAAATGTAGAGATTTAGTATTAAAGCTTCATATTCCCCACCCAGCACCTCTTGAATAGAGTAGTAGCCATAGACCTACTAATACATTTGCTTTTTCAAAAACGTCTATTAAGCATTGCTATTAAATGCATCAATAAATTTGGGGGAGAAAAGCAGTCCGGCCAAACTGCCTCCAGGGCAAGGAAGCAGCAGAAGTAGGGACCTGCAGCCGCCTCCACATGGCTGCTTCAGAGCTCCTGGTTGGCAGACTGCAGGGGGGCCAAGTGATCATTCAGAGGCTTAGTGCTTTTGTGTTGAGCGGCATGGATCTGGATTGTGGTCTTGGGTGGTGGTCCTGGGGTACGTTTTCAGTGAGCCAAAAAAACGGCGGCCCCCCAATAGCTCCAGCAGCTGCAAAAACCCCAGTGATTTGGGATAGAGCTTTCCCCTTTGGAAGCAGCGTTCCACAGAGCTAAAAAAAAAAATCAAGTAATTCACTGGCAACATGAGGAGGCAAAGGAAGTAAAATAAGAATGGCAACCAAACTTTAGATTCCTTCTTTGGGGACAAAGGGGATCAAAGTGTGGAATGGGAAGAAGACAACACAAGTCAGAACTCCCACACCAAAAGCTTCCGAGAAACATGAAGACTGCCTACAATCCATAGGGCAGCTTAAGAAAGATTTTGAAAACCAAATAAGAGAAGTGGAGGAAAAATTGGGAAGACAAATGAGAACGATGCAAGAAAATCATGAAAAGAGTCAACAACCTGACTGAAGAAAATAACACCTTAAAAAATAGATTGACTCAAATGATAAAAGAGGCCAGTGAGGATCAGAATGCCTTAAAAAGTCAAATCCGCCAGATGGAAAAAGAATCTCAAAAGCTTTCTGAAGAGAATAATTCCTTCAGAATTAGAGTGGAGCAAATGGAAGCAGATGGCTTTATGAGACATCAAGATACTTTTAAACACATCCAAACAAATGAAAAAATAGAAGGCAATGTGAAATATCTCCTTGAAAAAAACACTAATCTGGAAAATAGATCCAGGAAAGGCAATTTTAAAATTATTGAACTACCTGAAAGCCATGATCAAAAAAAGAGCTTAGAAAGCATCCTTCAAGAAATTCTCAAGGAAAATTGCCCTGATATTTTAGAACCAGAGGGCAAAATAGAACTCGAAAGAATTTGCCAATCACCTCTTGAAAAAGATCCCCAAAAGAAAACTCCTAGGAATCTTACAGTCAGATTCTAGAGTCCCCAGATCAAGGAGAAAATATTACAAACTGCCAAGAAGAAACAAGTTGAATACTGTGGAATCACAATTAGGATAACCCAGGATCTGGCAGTGTCTACATTGAGGGATCAAAGGGCCTGGAATATGATATTCTGGAGATCAAGGGAGTTGGATTAAAGCCAAGGATCACCTACCCAGCAAAATTGAGTATAATGTTCCAGGGGAAAATATGGTCATTCAGTGAAGTGAAGAACTTTAAAACATTCTTGCTGAAAAAACCATAACTGAAAAGAAAATTTGACTCTCAGATACAAGAAGCATGAGAAGATAAACATGGAAAAGAAATCATAAAGAACTTATCAAAGTTGAACTATTTACATGCCAACATGGAAAAACAATTATTGTAATTTATGAAACTTTTCTCAGTATGAGGATAGGTGAAGAGAATACAAATGTGTGTGTGTGTGTGTATATATATGTATACCTACACATATATCTATATAGGAGGCTATATATGCATATGAATACATATCTGAGCATGTGTATATATGTGTACATAGAGGGTACAGGATCAATTGAATAGGAAAGGACAATACTCTAAAAGGTGAAATTCTGAAGTGGTAGAGGATTAGAATGAGAGAAGACAGGGACAGACAGAATGGGATTAATTATCCCATATAGAAGAACCTAGGGATAATTGTTACAATGGAACAGGAAGGCAAAAGGGAAAGGGTCAACCTTGCTCTCATTGAATTTGGCTTAGGGAAGGAATGACATAAACTCTAAACTGGGTATCTTGCCACACAGGAGAGTAGAGGGGATGGACATGAGAGGTGGGATGATGGAGGGGAGGGCAGGGTGAGGGTGAGGGTTGCTGGAAGTACACACTTCTGTAAAGGGACAGGGATAGGGTAGAGAATAGAACAAGGGGGAGGGGCGACAGGATAAGAAGGAGGGACTTATAATCAGTCTCTCACAATATACCCACTCTGGAGATGTTCTGTGTAATTACACATGTACAGCCTGTATTGAATTGCTTGCCCTTCCAGTGGGGGTGAGTGATGAGGAAGGAAGGGAAAGAATCTAGAATTTAAAGTT
>CM053594.1:338499581-338540414 GCA_028646575.1 Pseudocheirus occidentalis | reverse complement strand
TAATATTGAGACTTTCCTTGTTCTAAATATTGTATATAATGTTGTGAATTGTTGATACTTTGAACATTGTACTGAATCTTGATTTGCAATGGAATAAACAGAGTGTTCACTAATACTGTGTAATCTGAATCTTAAAAGCTGTTCACAGTAGCATTCTCTCAGGAATCTACTGCTGATTGGCTTTACACAGTGATAGAAGCCTACAGCAGCTTTGGGAATTCTGAAGACAGAAATGATAAAGAGATCTGGAAAACAATCAGAATGGGATTACAGGAGACCTTTGAACTAGCACTGGACACAGGGCCAGATGCTTTTTGGCAGTGCCATTACCTGTACTTACTTCTAGGTTATAGTTCAAGCATAGAGAGGAGTTAATTGAATTAATTAATTAATTCAATTAAATAATTAATTCAATCATATCAATTTTTTCCCAAAAATTTTAGATCCTTAATTGATTTTGTATGCATTTTTTTTTCTTTTCAGTTAGTGTGAGTCTGAAAAATGTTCATTGAAGTCCTCAACAATTATCTTTCTATCAAGGTCTTCCTATAATTGAATTATTTTTCATTTAACATTATGCCAGTATGATGCCAACTGATGCTAACACATTCATTATTGATATTATTTTATTATATGTGGTACCTTTAAGCATATTATTGTTCCCCTGCTTTTCTCTTTAACGATATCTATTTTTGTCATTGCCTTTTGTGAGATCATGATTGGTACTCTGGCTTTTTTTAAGTGAGCTGAGGCATAATAAATTCTACTCCAACTCTTCATTTTAACCCCTCTCTCTTAAGAGAGTAGGATCCCTGAGGGGTGACTATTTGACTATACCCACTTCTGGATTGGAGTTCAAGGACAGAGAGAAACACTTTTGGTTAAAAGGGAGTAGAAGCCCTGGAGGGCATTCTCACTTTTGGCCCCAAGGGATCAGGGATCCTGAGTAACAATATTGTTTTCAGTCCCAAGAGAAAAAGGGCCATGAGGAGCAGAATCAATTGCAATCCCAAGGTATCATGGGACCTTCCAGGGTAAGGACTAGAGTACAGACTAAGAGAGCAGTGACCCATACCTCTTCCCTGATCACACCATTTTGAAAACACTAAAAATCTCCAACCCCCCAGAACTAGCTCTGAAAACAGAAGTGCAAAGAAGTTTAAATCTTGAGGTAACCCCCTCACTTCTCCATCTCCCATGAACAGAGTTCCATATTAATATAAAGTTCCAAATCAAGAAATAAATAAGTGGAGTACCATGGGAGGATATTGGAACACCTTTACCCTCCTTTGTTCTCCACTAGATGGCACAGTGGATAGAGGGCTACACCTAGTATCAGGAAGACCTGAGATTAAATCCAACCCCAGATACTTACTAGCTGTGTGACCCTGAGCATACTCTTCATCTCTGTTTGCCTCAGTTTCTTCAACTGTAAAATGAGGCTGTCGTGGGAATCAAAGAAGATAATGATTATGAAATCCTTCGGAAAGTGCCTAGAACATAGTGCAGACCAAGAGACCAGTGACCTACACCTCTTCCCGGATCACACCATTTTGAAAACACCAAAAACTTCCAACCCAGAACCAGCTCTGAAAACAGCAGTGAAAAAAAGTCTAAAGCATTTAATAAACACTTATTGTCTTTCTTTCTCACTTTAACCTATATATTACAAAATAATGTTAGGCCAGTACTTTGGGTTTGAATCCTTGATCCCACCTAAATAGAAAACCTTAGCAATACTTAATCAAGGTCCTAGTCTGAAATCTTTTTTAAGCCTTAAAACCAAATCGGTATTTAGGGAGGAACCCTTTTCTTCCAGAAGACAGGGGAATGAACCAACAAGGACAAGGAAAACTTTGATTAATCCACTTTATAGCGATGCTCTATTTGCCTGGATCTTGACTAGATTCAGTTAAGAACAGCACTAAAAAAAAAAGAAGTCTTTGATTAATTCTATTCATAGAAGTATCTCTTGAGGTCAGTCTCAAGGGATCAGGGATCCTTCCTGGGCAAGGACCAAAGCATAGACCAGAAGTGCAGTAACTAAAACTCTCTTTGGAAGGACCAAAAACTTCTAACCCCCCAGAACTAGCTCTGAAAGCAGCAATGGAAAAAAAAAACCCTAAGGCTTGCATGCCACAAACAGAGACCAATTTTAATATAATGCTCAAATTCAAGAAGAAGACTGGAAAATGAGCAAACAAACAAACAAAAAAGACTTGACCACAAAAAAAACTGTGATGAGAGAGATCAAGTCACAAACTCAGAAAAAGATAATGAGTCAAAATAGTTACAAGCAAGGCTCCAAAAATCGTGAATTGGACCTAAGCCCAACAAGAGTTCCTTTGAAGGTGTAAAAAATTATTTTCAAAACCAAATAAGAGGTGGTAGAGGAGAAACTAGGTAAAGAAATTAAAGCAAAGGAAGAAAATTAGGTAAAGACAATTGAAAGCTTGGTAAAAAAAAAATAATAAAGTCACCAAAAAAATACTGAAGAATATAGCACCTTAAAAAACATAATTGGCCAAATGGAAAAATAGGTACAAAAATTCACTGATTAAAATAACTCCTTAAAAAAATTAACTCCTTAAAAAGCAGAATTGGCAAAATGGAGAAAGAGTTACAAAGCTCACTGAAGAAAATAATTACTTAAAAATTAGAGTTTGGCAAGTGGAAGCTAATGACTCCATTAGACAACAAGAAATAATAAATAAAGTCAAAAGAATGCAAAAATAAAAGAAAATGTGAAAACCTCATTGGAAAAATAGCTGACCTGAGAAACAGATCTAGGAAAGATAATTTAGGAATTATTGGATTACCTAAAAATCATGATCAAAGAAAGAGTCTAGTCTTCACTTTTCAAGAGATTGTCAAGGAAAACTGCTCTGACATCCTTGAATCAGAGGATAAAATAAAAACTAAAGGAATCTATCTATCACCACCTGAAAGAGATTCCAACATGAAAACTCCCAGGAATATTATAATCAAATCTCAGAGTTCCCAAGTCAAAGAAAAAATACTTCAAGCATCGAGAAAGAAATTATTCAAATACTGGATAGTCACAGTCAGGATCACATAAGATTTAGCAACTACCACATTAGAGAAGCAGAGAGCTTGGAATATGATATTCTGGAAGGCAAAAGAACTGAGATAACAATGAATAATAACCTACACAGCAAAACTGAGTATAATCCTTCAAGGGAAAAAATAGATATTTAATGAAATAGAAGACTTTCAAACATTCCTGATGAAAAGACCAGCGCTGAGTAGGCAATTTGACTTGCAAATACAAAGACTCAATGGGGCAGCTAGGTGGCACAGTCAATAGAGCCTGGGCCCTGGAGTCAAAAGGACCTGAGTTCAAATCTGGCCTCAGACACTTAACATAAAAAACTAGCCGTGGGACCTTGGGCAAGTCACTTAACCCCAATTGCCCTACCTTCCCCCCTCCAAAAAGCTAAAAATTAAAAAAAAATTAAATAACAAATACAAGGACTCAAGAGAAACATAAAATGGGAAACACTAAGAAAAAATTCCTAGAACCAGATGGATTTATAAGTGAAATCTACCAAACGTTTAAGGAATATTTAATCCCAGCACTATATAAACTATTTTTTTAAAATAAAGAATGAGCCCTATCAAATTCCTTTTATGATAAAAATATGGTTTTGATACCTAAACCATGGAGAACAAAAACAGAAAAAGAAAACTGTAATCCCAGTAAAATTATGAATGAACCAAGGATATGCATTATTCAATACTGTACCAGAAATGCTAGGTATAGCAATTAGAAAAGGAAATTGAAGGAATAAAAATAGTAAATAAAGCTATCCCTCTTTGTAGATAATATGATGGTATACATAAAGAACTCTAGAGAATGAACAAAAAAACTTCTTGAAACAATTAACAACTCTACCAAAGTTGCAGGATGTAAAATAAACACCAGCATTTCTATAGACTACTGACAAAACCCAGCAGCAAGAGATAGAAAAAGAATTTTCATTTAAAATAACTGCAGACAATATAAAATACTTGGCAGGTCACCTGACAAGATAAACACAGGGACTAGATAAACACAATTATAAAATATTTTTTCACACAAATAAAGACAGATCTAAACAACTGGAGAAATATTCATTTTCATGGGTCAGCTGAGTCAATATAATAAAAATGATAATTCTACATAAGCTAATTTACTTATTCAGTGCCATACCAATCAAACTTCCAAAAATTATTTTTATAGAGCTATAAACATAATAAAATTCATAGAGAAGAACAACCAATCAGGAATATCAAAAGAATGAAAAAAATGCTAAGAAAGGCAGCCTACCAGATTTCAAACTACATTACAAAATGGTAATCATCAAAACAATTTGGTACTAATTAAAAAATAGCATTGTGGATCCATGAAATAAACTGAATACAGAATACACAGTAGTATAGGGGCAGCTAGGTGGTACAGTATATAGAGTGCCATACCTGGAGTCCAGAATTCCTGAGTTCAAATCCAGCCTCAGACACTTAAAAGCCAGGTGACCCTGGGCAAATCACTTAAACTTGTTTAACCATTCCAGTACCTTTTGCTAAGAAAACCCTAAAAGGGATCATGAAGAATCAGACATGACTAAAAAAAAACAGCCAAAGAACTACCACAACAAAAATGACTATAGGAATCTGGTATTCAATAAACCCCAAAATCCAAGCTTTGGACATAATAATTTAACATATAACAAAAATTGCTGAGAAAACTGAAAAAGTTTGGCAGAAACGTAGCCGTATATTAACATATCACACCATATGCCAAAATAAGGTTAAAATAGATAAATGACTTAGACATAAAGGGTGATATCATAATTATGGGAGAATTAAAATTGTACCTATCTGATGTGTGGATAAGGGAAGAGTTTATGACCAAACAAGAGATAGAGGGGAATGTGGAAAATAAAATAGATAATTTGAATGATGTGACATTAAAAGGTTTTTGTACAAACAAAACTAAATTAGGAAGAAAACAGGGAACTGGAGTAGGGGGTGGGGGGAAATTTATAGCAAGTTTCTCTGAGCAAGGCCTCATTTCTCAAATCCATAACAAATTTGTAAAATATAGTAGCCATTAGCCTGCTGATAAATGGTCAAATGATATGAACAAGCAGTTTTCAGAAGAAGAAACCAAAACTATCAAGAGTTACATTTTTTAAAAGCTCTAAATCACTATTGATTAGAGACATGCAAATTAAAGCAACTCTCAGGTACCACCTCTCAGTGATCAGATTGGCCAACATGACAGGAAAGGAAAATGACAAATGCTGGAGTGGATGTGGGAAAACTCGGACACTGATGTACTATTGGTGGGAGTTGTGAACTAGCCTGACCATTCTAGAGAAGAATTAGAAACTATGCCCAAAGGGCTATAAAATTGTGCACACCCTTTGATCTAACAATATCACTAGGTCTGTATTCCAAAGAGATTAAATAAAATGCGAAGGACTTATTTGTTAAAAGAAATATTTAGTACTGTAAGAAATGAGGAGCAGATGGACTTCATAATAACCCGGAGAGACTTATATAAACTGATGCTGAATGAGGGGAGCAGAGCCAGGAGAACGTTGTAGACAATTACAGACACATTCTATCTGTGACAACTAACTTTGACAGACTAGGCTCCTCTCAGCAGTGCAAGGTTAGAAAACAACTACAGAAGACTCATGATGGAAAGGGATATTCAAAGCCAGAGAAAGAACTACAGTGTCTGAATGCACATGGAAGCAAACTACTTGCATTCTCTCTCTTTTGTGTTTTGTCTTGTCCCTTCTTTCTCACTGTTCTCTCCTTTGGTTATAATCCTTCTTTACAACTTGACTAATGTCTAATGTGAAGGTATTTGTAGAACCTATATTTGATCGTATGCCACCATGGGGGAAGAGGGAGGGGAGGGAAGGGGGAGAAAATTTGAAACTCAAGGGATTGTGGAACTGAATGTTGTAAACTAAAAGTAAATAAATAAATTTAAAAATATATTTATAGCAGCTCTTTTGGTGGTGGCAAGGAATTGGAATTGAGAGGATGCCCATCAATTGGGGAATGGCTGAACAAGTTGTGGTATATGCTTGTGAAAGAATACTATAGTACTATATGAAGTAATGAGCAGGATGGTTTCAGAAAATCCTGGGAAGACATGTAACTCATGCAAAGTGAAGTGAGCAAAATGAGAACATTGGATACAGTAATGGCAATATTATAAGGATGACCACTATGAAAGCCTTAGGTACTCTGATCAAGACAATGATTTGAGACAATCAAATTCCTTTAAAGGCTATCTACCTTTACAGAGAGAGCCGATGAACTCTAAATGCAGACTGATGCATAATTTTTAAACTTTATTTTTCTTGTTTCATTTTGTTTCCAATTTTTTTAGCAATGTGGCTAAAGTGGAAATGTTTTGTATAACCTCACATGTATAATCAAAATCAAATTGCTTGCTTTCTCAAGGAGGGGAGAAGCAGAAGGTAGGAAGAGAATTCAAAGCTCAAAATTTTTTAAGTTGTTTGTTAAAAAAAGTATACATGTAATTAAGAAATATTTAACAAAATTAAACTAATTTTTAAAAAATGTGTGAGGAACTAAAAAAACCCTAATAGCCAGAAATATTGAACACATCTTCTATTTAACAAATACTTGATGAACTATAGAATAAAATGTAATCAAATGGTAATATTAACGAAGAAAAAGTAAAAACTATTTTTAAAGTACCAAGGGACTGTAAGAACAAATCATAGATAAAATAAATATTCATATTAAAAATAACAATGAGATGGCATGCCAAAATTTACGTATACACAGGAAGTTTTATAGTACATAAGCAAAAATGCATATTTTAACACATTAACAAAAGAGATGAGATCAATGAATTGAACATTAAAATTAAAGATCTGAAAAATAAAAAAGTGAATAAACCTAAAGCAATGGAGGGATAAAACATAATTGACCACAAAAATATTCTGAGAGATAAAACTAAGAATTGTTTTAAGATAAAATAGATAAAACATTACCTGATTTGTTCAAAAGGGGGAGGAAAGTGAAATTGTCAAGCAGAAAATTATTAGGAACAATTCATAGTCAATAGAACAGAACTTTAAAAATATATATATATATGCCAACAAAAGTTAAATGAAATAAATACTTGTGAGGGCAAAAAAGTTCAGTTTAACAAAACTGACAATAGGTAATATTCATAACATAGTCTCATCCAGAAAATTGAGGGAGTCATAAGTAAACTCTTGACAGAAGAAAAAAAATCCTTGACCTGATAATTTTACAAATGAATTTTGTCAAAGTGTAAATAATCCCTAAATTATGCAAACCCTTTGATCAGGTGCCTTTCTGGTCGGTTTTTACAATCTCTTTCTTTGGCATAAAGATGACCTTGATATTCAAACCAGGAAGAGTTAATGAAAAGAAGGAAAATAATAATCCATCAAAATAATTAAGTATAAGAATACTCCAATGTATCTGTGATCTCAGCCCTGTGGATATTCCTTCCATTGATGTAGATTTCATCCATGACTGCTTACCATCTGTAGCTCTCATCCATGTATTCTCTTAAGTTTTCCACAAAGCCCCTAATTTGCTAGTATCCTTCCTCCTGTTCTTCTAATATTTTGAAGATATCAGTAGAACATGTGGACTATACATTATTTATCCCTTACTCTCATCATGTGACCATTATATTTTCTTTTTCCATCATATGTTTCTTTGATGACATCATCATCACCATGCTTTCTAATTTCTTGTTTGTAGTGTTTTATACCATACTCACACCCAGAATCAACTTTTGGCTAGTCATTACTTCTTTTTTTTTTTTTAATTTTTTTTTTTGGAGGGCAGTTGGGGTTAAGTGACTTGCCCAAGGTCACACAGCTAGTTTTTTGTGTTAAGTGTCTGAGGCCGGATTTGAACTCAGGTACTCCTGACTCCAGGGCCGGTGCTCTATTCACTGTGCCACCTAGCTGCCCCTAGTCATTACTTCTAATTCTTTGGAGACTATGGTGTCCCATGGCTTACAGCTGTATACAGGAATACAATATTAATATTTTTAAATAGGTCCTTGTTTCAATGAGAGGTTTCATTTTTTAAAATACCACCAAAATTTGGCAATATAAAAAAGGTAATGTAGCCTACTCTTCTCTCATTCAAATTGGTGTCCAATTCTCTGTCCATTTATAAATAAGCATTTATATTATACTTAATATGGTCCAGGAACATGCTGAATGCTATAAAAATATTGTCTCATTTGATTCTTACAATAACTCTGCCAGGTAGGTGCTATGTTTATTCCCATTTTACAGCTGAGAAAACTGAGACAAAGATGGACTTGTCCTAGGTAACAGAGGTAGTAAATGTCTGAAGGAACATTTGAACGCAGGTCTTCCTGATTTCAGACCCAGCTTTCTGTCCCACCTAGTTGCCTCTACTTACAGTATTTATCCAAGTATTTATAGAAGCTATCTGAGATGTATATGTTGACTGGATGAGCTCTATAGGTTGTCCATAAAACTTCAAGAAATTATAAAACTACTACAAGTAATAATAATATCCCTTTGAAGAAACTAAAGGTAAGTATTTCAAGGGAAGTAATAAAAAGGAGAGACAGAAACATAGATTTGAAACTATATTATAAAACAATAACCACAAAAACTATCTGGTTTTAACAATTGACAAAGTAGAACAGTGAAGTAGACCAAACATAGACAAGCAAAAATTGGAAGCCATTGAAATAGTACAATTATGAATAGCGCAGAGTCTGGCACAAGCTAGGTGTTTAATAAATATTTATTGCCTGAATGACTCACTGAGACCAGAATGTGGGTGTTTCTCCCTTAGTTCCAAGTCATTCCTTTGATATCAGTGAAGGGAAAGTAGATGGTCTTTCTCCTTCCCTAAACCTTCAAGCCATGCCAGATAGCACTATTTGCTGATAACATAAGGTTACAAATAAATGATCCAGTTAAGGAGTTAACGCTTACTATATACAGATATTGTTTTTTTCATGACCTACATAATTTTGGTTTTTTTCCCCACAACACAAATACTTATCACAGAAAATCATAATACAGTGTTCACAGCAGCTTAGCATTACAATGGCCACACAATTTTCACCAGAGTGGTCATAGTGTTTAGAACAAAGAACAGAAGAACAATCATCTGGTATCCCTAAGGAGGTTTGCCTCCTTCCTTAGTCATTCAGTCATCTCAGAATACAAGTCAGTCTTCCACTCATGGGGCAACTAGGTTAACTTAATCAGTCACTTATTTAGCAATCAGTTACTAAATATCGCTAATCACTAAATACAATCATTAGAAAATGCACAAACCCTACACCAGTTAACTCAATCAGTCACTTGTTCAGATTCACAATTATTAAATATCATTAATCACTAAGTATAATCATTAGAAAATACACAAACCCCCACACCTCTAGGTTGCGAGTAAACCACATTGTCATCACAGCATTCAATATCCAAGGGGAGGCCTTTTCTTCATCTTGACTCAGGGTGGTTTCTCGGATTCCCTGGATCCCCTTCCACTGTCCCAGCTCCTACCTGAATCCACCAAACAGTCACCTGGATTCAGAGGCAAACAGCTCCCAGGTCTTTGTCCAGTCCTCAGAGGTAGACAGCTCCTAGGTCATTATCCAGTCCTCTGGGCAGTTCCTGCTACACAATGAAGTTCACAGGGTCCAGTGCATCTCAAAACTTTCACAATTTCTGTTCCCGGGAATTAGAGGATCAACCAAGCTACAAATAAACAAAGTCTTAGCGTCTGGTCGTGCTTCCTCAGTCCTCCCACAGTTCAGCTGACCCTAGGACCCAGAAGAAATTTCAGCCTTCCAGGCTGCAGGAGCAACACTGGCCTTTTAGATGGCAGCAACAACTTCAGTCTTCCAGGCAGCAACTCCAACCTTCACCAGATCTCTCAGCAGAACAGCTTCTTCCACCAGGATCTTGTCAGGAGAAAATTCTGAATGTGCTTCTCTGGGGCTTTTCTTACACACACACACACACACACACACACACACACACACACACACACACACACACCAGCATATTGGCTTCCTGTTTCAGCCAAGCCCTTCCTGTTGTGTCAGCAACAGGAGACAGAGTTCACACCTTCTGTTTCACAGAAGTTTGATTAGTTACTAAGGGCTAAGTACCTGCTTACTTGGCATAACAAAAAGGGGTCTTTGAATTTTAATTAATTACCATTACACCTTCTGAGTGTAACAGAGATATAGAATTTCATACCCAATATAATAATGAAAATAATAATAATAGCTAACATTTATATAGTATATTAATAGTTTCTAAAGCACTTTTTCTTATACCATCTCCTTGGATCCTCACAGTGGCACTGTGACTTAGGTGTTATCTTTATCCTTATTAAAGATGAAGAAACTAAGACTGACAAAGGTTAAGCTCCAGTAAATGACTGAAACAGGATTCAAACTAAGGTCTTCCTAACTTGAAATTCAGCGCTCTAACCATTTTACCACCTGTTTGTCTCATCTTACTAGTCGATAATCATTTTAGAATCCTGGTCACTCTCCAAAGGATATAACATCAAGTCAATTTATATACTAACAATTCCAACAGTTGCCTCCAGGGATACACAAAGTCTAGAAATATGTGATTATTTTTTTAAAGAATTTTAAAAAATATTTTAATAGAACGTTTCTCACTTCCTATGATCCAATTACTTTCATTTTGATTTATGACTGACTGTTTTGTGCCAATGTTATGTTAATGAAAGTCTTACTCTACTTTTGTGAAGCATTTCCTTCATTTCTTGTGTTCTGAGAGGTGAACTCTTTTCAATATTCTTGTGTAGGCTTCATAATTCCATCCACATCTTATGCTTATTATGTTATCTGAGCAAGATAAAAGTCCCTAATAATAAATGGTGATTCATTCTTTATCATTAAGGAAAATAGAGCTATTTTTGACCATGTAGCAAAACTCATTTTGATGCTTTTTCATTTTTAACCTTATTTTGTCCAACTTAATGATATCTTTATTAGAGAAGACAAATTAAAATCACCTCTTTGACAATGTAATGATATCCCTTTTTTTCCTTTAGAGAAATTAAGCCAAGTAAAAACCAATGCAGCCTCCTAACAATGGCTTTCTGGGGTTCTGTTCTGCTTTTAGAAAAATGCTTAAGGAATCCTCAGGACTTTGTTTTCAAGATAAATCCTCCCATTCTAAAACATTTGAGTTTGTGTTTTTGAAGTGGAACGTGAATAAGAGAATCCATTTAATGACATTCAGAATTAACTCATCTCTTTTTCTCCCTTCTGTCTCCCCTAGCTCTTCCTCTTTGTGGTTTGGAACTTTGAGCTCTACATGATACCCCTGGTTTTGTTGTTGCTACTGACGTGGAACTACTTCTTGATAAAATCAGGGAAAGATAACCGGCAACGTGACACGGTATGTCTTTACTTCCACCCTTGTGTTCTTGTTCCTCACTGTGATGAGACCAGCAATGAATTTGTTTTTTAAAAGAGAATTTCTGTCTGTAAAGACTCAAGTCAGGGCAAACATTTCATCAGTCTTTCCTTCTATCCACAATGAAAAGTTTGCATGTGTTTCATTACTTTCTCAGTTTGGTTGAAACTAAAATGGAAAACACATACTAGAGAATGTATTTGATCCTTTTTTTTATTTGTAAGGAGCTGGTTTTTATTTTAAATGAACACAGGAAGAGGAATATTTCTCTTCCCCTCTTGATATGTCTTACTGAATGCTAACACAAAAGTGCATACAATTCTAGGAGCTGAAGGGACAGTAGGGAGAACATTTAATTTCTCCCAAATGATTCATGGAAATATAAACTAGATCCATTTTCTCCCCATAGTTCTTTTTGATTCTTTACTAGTGAAAATGAATCACTGATACTGGCTTAGGAGATTCCACAAAGCACCTTGAAAGGTACATTGTATTCTCCCAAGTTCTCAGTATATTAAAAACTAGTTATGCTAATGGTTTAAGGACGTAACTTAAAATAATTTGACCCCAGAGAAAGCTGAATCAAATCTCATATCTCCTCCTCTCCACTTGTCTTTTTAAAAACCACACTCACCTTTCCCGTCTCTGTGCCTTTGTACAGACCATTCCCTAAGTCTGTCGTGGTCTCAAAGCTCCAGCATCAACTCCTCAGGAGGTTTTTCTTGATTCTTCCAGTTGTTACTATTCCCTCTCCAAAATTATTTTGTCCATATCATGTACATATTTTGTATTTACTTAGATGTGCATCTGATGTTAACCCACCAATTAAAGGCAAGTTCCCTGAAGTTAGGTAATTTCATAGTTTTGTTTTCGTGTCCCTAGTCTCTGCACTAGGCCTTGATAAATGCTCATTTACTTGAACTTACTATTAAGGAGGATTTTTAGTCACAAAAGCAAAAGCAAATGGCTTCTCTGTAAATCTTGGACAGTGTTCTTTCTACAGACATTATCCCATTGAGGAGGGTGATGAGGATGGAGGAGGGCTTGACTTATGGATACCTTCATGTGGAAGAGGTATTAGACTTATTCTGTCTCCTTAGTTCCAGACAAGATAGCTAAGACTAGTGGGTAGAAATTATTGGCAGGTAGGTTTCATCTCAGTATAAGGAAGAAAGGCTCGTTGTGACTAAGTTTGACCTCAGACACCTTAACAGAAAGACAAAATGGATAAACAAAGACTTTATTTTAATCTAAAGACACTGTGGTATAATGGGAAGAGCCCTAGAGCTTATCCGTACTTGGTTATTTTTCATATTCTAGTATAAACCCCATATTTTTACAGGAAAATGAAGTTAATTGCCCCAAATCTAGAGAAATCTCATTTAATTTCCCCACCTCTGACACTTAATTGGTGTTTAATTAGGAATGTCACTTGAACTCTTTTGGGACCAAACAGAACGGGTCTGTCTTCTCCTATTCACTGACTGTTGGATACTACTGGACAAAGCTTCAACCATTGATTCAATACAACTTTGTATTATCTCATTTCGCTGCTACCCAGTAATCCTTTTGTTATTTATTCTGATTGACTCTTATACTTTCCACATAAATTGGTTTAAACCCTCTCCTTTCTCTTCAGACCTTTCTGTTTCCTCTCTCCTCCTCCTTGCTGAAGACCTTGCCTCTTACTCTTCTAAGAAAATAAGTATGAGATCCATTTTCTCCTCAACTACAAACCTCAAAAGTCCTCTTAATCACTATTCTCTCTCCATTTGTTCTAGTTTCCTATGAATTAGGAGGCCTTCTCCCACCTTAATCATTCTTTCTGTTTCTCTCACCTTCAATATCTCTTTTGTTGTTGTTTAATTGGTTTTTAATCACGAGTGATTCTGCGTGTCCCTTTTCGGGCTTTTCTTGGCAAAGACACAAGAGTAGTTTGCCATTTCCTTCTCCAGATTATTTTACAGATGAGGAAACTGAGGCAAGCAGGGTTAAGTGACTTGCCCAGGAGCACCAAACTAGTAAGTGTCTGAGATCAGATTTGAACTCATCCAGGCCTGGCACTCTCTCCACAGCACCACCTAACTATATGTAACATAGGGACCTCAAATTCAACATGTCTAAAACAGAACTTGTTATATTTCCTTGAATGCCCAGTCCCTCAAATCTTGCCCTTCAAGTTGATGGCACTATTATCCTTAAGTAACCAAGATCTGCAACCTTAGAATTAGCATGTTAGGTGCTTATTAAATGCTTATTGATAGATTGACTCCTCATTAGCTCTTCCCTCTCCATCAAGCCCCATATCTAAGCAATTGGCAAGTTTTGTCAGTTCTGTCTCTACAACTTCCCTTGCATTTGCATCCAAGCAATGTCAGAAATCATTCAGGCACTCATCTCTTTTCTCCTGGACTATTGAGATAGCTTCCTAATTGGTCTCTGCATCTTGCCTTTCCCCTTTCCCTCCATCCTCCAAAAAGCTGCTTAATTACTATTCCTAAAACATTAATCATGTCACTGCATTCTAGCCACTATTGAAAAACTTTAATGGTTCCCTCTTGCTGCTAGGATAAAATGCAAACATCTCATCCTGGCAGTTGAAGATTCTCCCACACACCTCCCATAATCTGGCTCCCACATTCTTTTCCAGTCTCATTCCATATCATTCCCTTTCACTTCATCTCCATCTTAGACAAACTGAACTGCTACTCGTTCCCCATAAACAACATACCATTTTAACTCCATATTTTATATGAGTCATTTTTCAATCCCAGAATGCATCCTCTTTCAACATAGAATACCTAGCTTCCTTTAAGGAACAATTTATATGCCACCATCTACACTGAACCTTTCCTATTACTACTGTACCACCACTACCACCATGATTAACACCGTCTCTGTCTTGTGCAAAGGAGAAGGTAGATGGAATGTTACATACAAGGAAGTGCTAGCTGGCCTGATTGATTTGAATGGTAGGAGGGCAAGAGTGATATAGATTAAGAATCAAAAGGTGAGTGAGTCATATCACTTAGGTCTTTAAATGTCAGGATGAGATATTTTCTATTTTATACAGAAAGCGCTTTGCAAATTTTAATGTACTACACAAATGTTAGCTATTCATTATGATTGTTATTATTGGGGTTTTTTGCTAGAGGTAACAGCATGCCAGTGCCATTGAAGATTTTTTTAGTAAGTTCGGTGACATGATCAGTTCTATGTCACAAGAATATCAGTTTCATAACATTGTGGACTGTGAATTGGAGAGAGGAGAGGCAATACAGGGAAATCCACTAGGAGGATGGTAAAGTCATTCAGATAACAATGATGAGTAGCTGAACAAGAATAGAAACAAGTAAATGAAGAGAAAAGAAAGATATGAGAGGTATTTTGGGTGGAGAATCAACAAGATTTGGCAACCGAGTCAATATAGCTGTGAAGAGAAAAAGAAGAGGCAATAAGGATGTCTCCAATGTTGCAGACTTGTTGACTGAAAGAATGTTGGGGCCATCAACAGAAATGGAGAAGTTTTGAGAGATAAGTTTGGAAGGAAACATAATGTTTTAGAATGTTGAGTTTGAGGAACCAATGGTACATCCAGGTGGGATATCCAAAATGTAGTTGGTCGTGTGGGAAGGGTGCTCAGGAGAGAGATTAGGACTGGATATATAAATCTGGGAGTCTCCTGCAAAGAGATGATAAACTGACCCATGAGAATTAGAGATCATCAAGAGAAAGTGTTTGGAGAAAGAACAGGGAACTCGGCACAGAGCCTTGGGTGATGTTTATAATTCATGAGAAGGGGATGAGGATGCAGCAAAGGAAAGTGAAAGCTATGTGTCACAGAAGCTCAAGAGTGGGAGAAAGAATTTCCAAAAAGAAGAGCAAAAGTTGCAGAGAAAGCCAATGAAGTTAGTAGTTAAGAAATTAGATTGTTGGTAACCATGAGAAATAACATTTACATAAAACTATCATTTCTAAAGTATTTTTTCTTACAATTCTATGAGGTAAATAGTACAAGTAGTTTTATTCCCTCTTTACAGATGAGACAGCCAAGACTCTCTGAAAACTTAGTTTAAATGCCCAAAGTCACTGACTTTTTGCCATAAGTGGCAAAGCAGGGACCCATTCAAGTCTTCTAACATTCTGGTCCCTGTGTTCTTTCCAGTTCGCTATGCCAGTTTTTTAGGTAAATGTTTGGGATTGCAGGAGTCAGCAAATGGTTATTTAATTCAGAGAGTTTCTAAAGGGAATAGGAGCTACTTTCAATACTTCACCAATTACTTGGTTAGTTGGTTTCCATTTTGTGGAAAAGAAAGAGACAACTCCATAGAGATTCACAGAAGCAAAATGGTAGAGCTTTGAAGGTCTTAGCAATCCTCCAGTACAAATACCCTCATTTTAAAGGAGCAAAAACATGGGCCCAGAATGATGAAGTGATTTACCCAAAGTCAAGCCATTTAATTAATGTCATGAGAGCCAGGACAACACAAATTTTTGGATTCCCAAACCAGCACGTTTTCTCAGTCCCTGCAAGATTTGGAGTTATTTGCAAACAAGAAATCAGGTTTTATTATTAGGCTGAGATTTTTTTTAATCCCAGGAGAGGTCTTCCTTACAGAAATGAGCAATTGTTTTAAGTGCTTCAAATGAGAAACACTGGAAATACAGGCTTTTTAAGCTAGCCATCTCCTCCAAAAGGCACTCAGCCTTGGCTTCTCTTCTAAAGTAATTCACTGTATATCCTCCATACAGTCTCATAAAATCCTAAGGCTTCCTCCTAAGCCTATTGAAAGGTTCAAATTAATATGAATTATGAGACTGCCACATTGTTTTGTGTAAAATATAGCAACAAAGTAGGATTTCCTAAATCTTTTCCTGCTAACACATTTGTTCTGACAGGCTCCCTCTTTTCCAAAGTGCCATGGACATTATTTTATTCCACTGCACAGCCCTCTGGGTAGGACTCTGCAGTCTAACTCTCATGGAATGCCAACTACACTCCATAACTCCTAGTAATTGCCTCTTACTTGCCCAAAACACACATATCCATTTCTCTGCTTTCCAGACGCTCAGTGCTGCAATCACAAAGTTTCATTCAGCTTCTCAGACACTGGCACAGCTGAGACTTTACGTAACTCTTAAATTCTATTTATCTAATTATATGTTTCCTGGCAAACCCAATTGTGTCTTTGAACTTGTTGCTCACAAAGAAGGCTGTCCCGCACTAATTCCAGATATCCCTCAAAATACCCAAAATTTGGAAGCCAGATTTTCACTTCTACAGCATGGTCTTGATTTCCATTTTTCATTCAACAGTTATCTGCCATGTTACCCAGTAGGCATAATGTGGTTGTAGGCAGCCATGCAATGGAGAAGAGATATTCCTGCATAGCAAATCACAAGCTTATGTGTGACCTGAGGATCCTTAGCAGTGTCCCCCAAAACACCATCAAGCCCTGTCGGTCGCTACACATGTGGGAGATAAAATTTGAGATACAGGAAGCATTTTTTTGATCTTAGACCAGGGGGCCTTAATCTAGAGATGCCTATTAGAGAAATTTCTGCTAGAGAAGTTAACATCTCTTTCTGTTTTTCATGAAAAATGAAGTCTTTTATAGCAGTGACTAAAAATATGACTCTTAGGATAGTAAGGTGGTTGGATGAATAATATAAGATTGTTGAGAGGAGGTAGGAGAGGAACAAATCCAAGTGCCCTTTAACTTTATATCTGTGAGAGACAGGAGGGAGAGTAATATTGCCATAATATAAAAAGGAAAGAAGTAGGAGGAAGAAATTTCTGTAAGAGATGAGAAATATATTGATGTATAAATGTTCTGCTGTTACCATGTTAGTTGTTAGGTTATAATATCCAATAGAATGAGTCATTTAGCATCATGATCATTTACAAGATGAGGCTATAGAATCTCCTCTCTGGGAGATCTTTCAAATCAAGGTAGATTAAAGAAATGTACTGCTTTTGCATCATCATTCCTTTCAATAGCAACCTAATTAGAGAAATGTCTTATAATGGTTACTGAATACATCTTATCTTGTCGTGCCTACCTGAACTCTCTGGGGACAATACAAGAGAAATATTCATTCCTAAAGACACAAAAGATAGTAGGCAAGACAGATGCATGTTCAAGATTTAGTATTAACAACTTTCTTTTTCTAGTTTGAGGTTTTGTTTTTTTTTAAAAACTCCTATACCAGAATCCAAAATTTGGTGAATGACAATTACTCCTTGAATATTTCATTAAAATGTCAGGAGTGGGATTGGATGGATGGTCTTTTGTTTTAGTCAATATTACACAGAAAACTCTTGAGTCAAGAAATGCTTTAGGCATAAAAGACTTGGTTTACTGTATAAGAGTATCATATTTCTTTAGGTAAGAGCTCTCACCAAAAAACCTGGGAAATTCCTTCACCACTAGTCCAGTATGTGGTATTGGCTCCGTTTCTTTCATGAAGATTGGCCACAATGCCTCAGAAAAGAGTTTTATTAATTAAAAACAGTCACCAGTTCAATAGCAGCTAAATCAAAGAGCCCTAAGGTCCTATGAAGAAGAGTTCTATCATGCTATGGCTGGCCATCTACCAGCATGAGCTGCTCTCAATAAGTCAACTATAGTTCTCTCTACCGCTTTGGAGTTCCCGTTAGGATGGTATTCAGGTTATCACTTGCTGCTCTTTTGGTGTAGTGCCCTGGTATTGTCCGCTCTACACCTTTCATTGGTGAGATCTTCATTGTCTGTCCTGTCCTCTGCTCAGTGAGCTCCTTCTAGGTGTAGCGTTGTCAGCAAAGAGAATTTGTTCCAAGCCTTCTAGATATGAGTCAACCAATTTCCAAGGAACCAAGGAATGATCTGTAAGATAATTATAGCTCTTTCCCCAATCATGTACCAAATCAGGAACTCCCTCCTCTTCAGGCTTGTCTCCTTGGTTTATGGATCTCCTGCCTCTGCATACACAAAGGTTCACCCAGGTATTGGGGTCAGTCTATCTCTTCTCAGGATGGAACACTTCATTCTCCCCTTTGAAGTGCAGCTTGAACCCTGGTCTACAGAAGAGCAAGCAACACTCTCTATTCAAAGTCAAAATGACTGAATAATGACTCCCCACCCTGGTGTTCAGCCTACCTTATATATCCATAATAGACTTATGGAGATTACCTTTAAAGGTTATCCAATTCAGCTCCCTAGTTTTACAGATATGAAAACTGAGACCTTGAGATCTGGTCGTAGTTATATAGAAAGACAGTGGCAGAAAAGAGATTATAGATGCCAAGTCTTCTGAGAGCTAATCCAGTGCCCTTTACCTAGGAGAAAAAAAGATAGACAGTCCCAGTATGTGTTAGAATGTGGTATCTTCAATATAAGAGGTAGCCTGGCTTAGTGACTCGAAGATCAGCCTCTTAATCAAGAATACTAGGGCTCTGAGTAACACGTCTTACACATACTGGCTATTCATAACTACTAACTGGGCAGGAAACTTAAATTCTCAATGCCATAGGCAATTCTCTAAGACTAAAATGCAAAGCAGTTACACATATATACCGGTGGCAGGAGTTTCATCACTGTTACCTATTATCAATGAAATCACATATCCAGACTGAAAAAAAAAATTGAAATCCTCAACATAGTATTTCCAAATTGCCCAAAAGTCATTAAGGCTAATAAGACAACCCCAGCTGTCCCTTGATTTACCCTCATGAGGCACTGGTTAGCAAATGTTAATACACCTAGTGCTGTCACTGACAAGTACAGGTCACCACTTTCCAAAGGTAAGGAAGTTGTGGTCAAGAGTAGCACTTAATGTATGTCCCAGAGAGCTACCTGCAATTCATCTAAATGAACAAGGGAAGATGGGAGAACTCAAACTCCCTGCTCTAGCTAAGCAGAGCAGAGTTGCATTTTTAAAAATCACATTAGCAAAAAAATATTTTTTTCAGATTTCTCTGACATGTGAAAACTGTTCCAATTCATTGGCAAACACATGCATATACATGCCCACCTACCACACCCACTCCTTGAAAAGTTTGCTCCTCATCTTTCCTTTCTATTATGCTATTCTGGCTGTATAACAATCTTAATTGCCCAATCAATTGAGGCATAAAAGACTGCACTTTAGCATGGATCAATGAAATTATTCACTGACTCACCATCCTACTATGACAGATGATGAATCAAGCTATATCCACCCTTGTTAAAATACCTTAGGAAAAAAATATTTGCCTGGTACTCAAGGATATCGGAGCCCTTCACTAGCCCCCATCGAACAATGCTAAAAGTTATTCCTTTCTTATCAAGAAATCTATTGACCACAAGTCCGGCACTCATCCCTACACTGACAGTGCCCCCTAGCATTGGTAATGGAAGAAGCTTGTCCCCATAAACTTGGTTGATTAGCAGTCATTTGAATTGATGATCCAAGTCACTGACCTTGCTCCCATAACTGTATACTGACTTGACTATTTACTACATGTGCTATGATGGACAAAATCGGTTTCGAGGAACTCCGACTTTGAATCTTTTTGGTAACAAATGGAAGTGTCTCTCAAGTCCTGATGAGCTTTTCAAAGCTTTGCTATGACACATCTCTTGTGGAGCAGTGGCCTCCACTTGCAAAGCACTTGGGAAAATGCTGTGAGTTGATGTTCTTTTTTTGTATGTATCTATCATTACCCACTAGCCAGTCACATCCCACACTCCATCCCTAAGGAGAAGCCTTATGTTATAACAAATATGTATAGTCCAAGCAAAACAGTCTCCACGTTGGTCATGCCAGAGGATGTATATAAAATCCTGCCTCTCTGATCCATTAACTCTTTGCTATGTGCTTGTTGATGATTGTGAAGGTCATAAGAAAGGGGGGAAAAAAGAAATGCTGCTAGTCCCTCCTGAAAGCAATCAGAAATTTTCAATACTTGAAAGTAGCAAGGACTATAAGCCTCCTGTGTACTTGGTTCAAGGTCAGAAAGTTCCAGATACAAGCGCTGAGCTCTGCAAATTTATCTGAAAAATGAATATTCCCTCTTTCCTCACAGAGAAACAATATGGTTTAATGAAATGATTAGGGGAATTGAGGCAAAACGCCTGAGTTTCATGCTCTCCTTTTGCTCCCTTATTCTGGGATCTTGAGAAAGTCCTTTCCCTTCTTTTGGGTTAGGTTTTCTCATTAGTTGTTGTTTGTCCTTTGTACCCAAGAGATCCGAAATGACAAGTGACTCTCAAATAAATCGGATTTAAATGAGGCAGAGTTCCTTGAAGTTGTCATCAGAGTCAAGTGGCAAGTAAAATATACATAATGGTACTTGTGCCATTTATATCACAGGGTTGTGGGATTTTATAAACCTTGTGAACTGTAATGCTGCTGTTCAGTTGTGTCCAACTTGTCATAACCCCATTTGGGATTTTCTTGGCAGAGATGCTGAAATGGGTTATCATTTCTTTCTCCAACTCATTTTACAGATGAGGAAACTGAGGCAAACAAGCTCAAGTGACTTGCCCAGAGTTATACAGCTAGTAAGTGTCTGAGGCTGAATTTGAACTCAAGAAGAGGAGTCTTCCTGACTCCAGGCCCAGCAATCTACCCCCTGCCCCCACCTAGCTGCCCTTATAAACTGTGAAATATATAGTTGCCAGATACCATTATTTCCTTCTTCAAATCTGGTTCATAAGCATCCTCTTTAGTTTTCCAAGATACATTTTAAGAAAGAAGCCCCACTTCCTTTCCAAAAAGAGCAAATAATGGGGGTTTCCAGCATGTGATCATTAACCAATACTTCATCACCAGTAGAAGCAAGTGAGCAGCTGTGTGGCATTTCATTTCTTTCTACCTTCTCTCTAAAAAGCTTTTTATGTAATTCCTGTCCATAGGGATGATATGGACCTGGCCAGTCAGCCCAATTATCACAAAAGGAGGCAATACAACATGGTGGAAAGACTTTGAGACTGGGAACAGGGAGAATCTGTGGGTCCTCAAACCAGTCACTAATTTATCTGCATTTCAATTTCCCTTATTTTAATAAGGGTTTTTTGGAATAAATAACCTCCAAGTCCCATTCTGACTTTAGGTCCAGGTTAATGTTGAATCATTTGTTATTTGAGGATGAAGATTTTTAAATAGGAAAGTAAAGATTCAAGTAGATATTTCTGCTCTCACTTAGATATATTTTCTCCTTGTTTATCTCCTAATGAAGGATTCATCTTGCATGTTCCTTCCTTGGGGACAGTCCTTCCTTCCTATGAATAGTTTTTATCATGTTTTCTTTACCATGTTTCTTTGTGCATAAAAAATACACACACACATATATGCATGCATGTATAAAATTTCACCCATTCAATCTAGTCTTCCTTTCTTAGCCATATTTGTTCTGTGCTTTTTATAAGCAGAAAACCACATATGTGTGTCTATGGAAAGAAAAAAGAGCTGACTATTAATGTGTTTTCACATGTTTCAGTGAAGCTTGTACATATGTCAGTTTGCACCTGGAATCTGAAAGTGCACATTTGTCTTTGAGAGTCAGCATGATTGTAGGGCATAGGTTCCTAAACATTTGGGGTCATGGCCCTCTTTGGCAATCTGGTGAAGACTATGGACTCCTCAGAATCATGTTTTTAATACATAAAATACATAAGACTACAAAGAAAACCACTTATCCTGAAGTAAAGATGTAAATTTTTTCCCCATCCAAATTTATGGACCACCTGAAATCTATCCATAGAGCCAGCCTGTTCACATCCTGCCCCTGACACACCATAGCCATGTGACCCTAAATAACTTATCCTAACCTCTTAACACTCTTGATATTTCTTTAACACTAGAAGTGGTAGAGAATGCAGCCGCCTGCATTAGTAGGTAGAGTTTCTTCACCTGGGAGTTCCTTATACCTATGAAGTAACAAGTACAGTCTCTATCCCTAGGTTAGCCTTTAATATTCAAAAGCCTAATGAACCCTTTCTTTTCCCTAATCCTCAACAGAATCTCTGCTAGTAATTTCTTAAAATGAGGTTTTAGCATAATAGAAGAAGAATGATATAGTTATCCCTTCCACATTACAACTTTCCCCATCATGGTTTCAGTATATAACAGGTTGGCATAAGAAATTAAATGGGACTTTTGCAGAAACCACAGATGACACAGAAAAATACTTAACCCAAATTTTACAATAAGGTGCTGTAAACATCCCCATAAAAGAAAAGGAAAATATTCAGACTTCTCTGGTACAGAGGGAGGGCCCAAAACTTCTACATAGATTTTTCCAGATTGAAGGGAGACTATGCCACTAACCACTGCAATATGGAAGAGATAACTGTGCATGAATACTGTCCCTTTTTAACAGAAAAAAAGCATAAGGAGTAAAGGTTCTATTAAAGGCTCATATATTAATTTTCTGAAAGAGACAATTTGCTTTAACCAAGTGATCACTCAAAAGAGAAATTTTGTACTACAAGGCACAGTTACAAATGCTACTTCTAGCTGACTCATGGCCTCATGACTAGTCCACATTACCAATGTGGGCACAGAGCTTTGTGTAGTGGGTGGTAATGGCAAAAGGTTTTCATAAGATCTTTGTGGAAACTTATTGTCCCTGCTTTGGGAAGGTGGCATGAAACTGGAAAGCCTCAATTAAAAGAGCAAAAGTGGAAACCAAATGTTAGGACTGTGTCAGCCCATGGAAGTATCCCTAAATGAGGACTATTATTAGGAATCCAATAACTTCAAGAGTTTTGTAATCAGAATGCATGGAGGGGAAGGGTGGTATAGAAAATAACTATTTCCCAATTTAAAGCGTTCTAAACCCCCCTACACATGCATGGTATTTGTTTGTCACTTAGCAAACTAAGCCACATCTGTAACTATCCAGTCTGTTCATTGTTTCTGTATTCATCCCAAAATAAAGAGGCAGAGATCACTACCACCCTGTATTGGGCATTTTCCCTTATAACATTGTTAGCCATTTTCAAAGTATGATCCATTGCCCTCTGGGGGACTACCCTTTCAGAAGGTCTGCAAAATCAAAACTATTTTCGTATTAACACTAAGATGTTATCTACCTATTGAAATAGTCCCTCCTTTTCCAACTACCTATCTGTGTGAGGCTGGGTATTCTTTCTTCATATACTTCAACTAAAACATATCACAACAGATTGAATACAGAAATAGATATGCGAATCTAGGTGTCTTTTATTAAGCCAGTCATTAAGGAGATTGCAAAAAATACATAAAAGAATGTCACTCTTCTCTTAATTTTTTTCAGAAAAAAAGTCACTATTTTTCATAAAGAATATATTATGTTAATATGTAATTGATTTGTTATTGCTATTTTGAATCAACTGATAAATATTCTAAAACTATCCATTTTAGTTTCTAATATCATAAATATTGATGGATTTAAGCCCTCTAAACAAAAAGTTCTTTGAGTCCTCAATGATTTTTAAAGATTTAAAGGAGTCTTAAGACCAAAAAGTTAGAAAACTGCTGTTATAAATCAAGCCAGGTTTCCCTGTGCGGTCCTGCACCACTGCTTCATTAGTCAAGTCCTTCGTGGTAGGGAATGTATAAGTACTACTGTCGTGTACTCTGTGAAGTCTTCAGAAACGGTCTTGCCACTATCCCATGCTTTCTGATAAGTTTTCCATTCCCAACCAGTTAGATTCCTTTGTAGGATATAGGGTCATGAACCTATGCTATAGTCAATCTTGACTTCTGAAAGAGGCTTTTCCCAGTCTTCTCCCACTCCCAACCCTCCCTGAAAATGGAAAATGACCTCCCATTTACATTGTAGACACCTTGTATAACTGTGTTCGTGTTGTCTGCCCCTCTTCGACTCTGAGCTCCTTGAGATTGAGGACTGTTTTTGCCTTCTTCCAGCTCTGATGTTAGCACATTGCCTGCCTGGCACATGGTAGATAAATAAATGCTTATTCGCTGAATGGTTTTATTTCAGTTCAGTTCTATAAATTTATTTTTATTATTTATCAATCACTTGCTTTGTGCCAATAACTCTGCTTAACAATGGATGTACAAATAAGAAAAAGAAAAAGGCGATCCCTGCCCTCAAGGAGCTTACAGTAGATTAGGGAAACCTCTACTAGGCAGAAATGGCTTACTTCCCACTTTACTGGGTAAACTTACAAAGGTTTATCTTGGCAAGTCATTTAACTTTTCTCTGCTTCAGTTTCCTCATTTGCAAATTATGATTAAAAATAGCACTTACCTTACAATGCAGTTGTGACTATAAAATGAAATAGTATTTGCAAAGCACTTTGCAATCTTCCAAGTCCTCTACAAACATTAGCTCTTATTATATATGTAAATATAGGCCATATTCCTCTCAAAAATACGGTGATGAGAAGGGCCCTAATAGGGGCGGCTAGGTGGCGCAGTGAATAGAGCACCGGCCCTGGAGTCAGGAGGACCTGAGTTCAAATGCGGCCTCAGACGCTTAACACAAAAAACTAGCTGTGTGACCTTGGGCAAGTCGCTTAACCCCAACTGCCCTCCAATCCCCCCCCAAAAAAATAAAAACATTGTTGTTAAAAAAAGAAGGGCACTAATAACTGAGGCCTTTTGAAAGGGAGGTAACACTTGAATTGAACCTTCCTTAGGGATTCTAAGAGACAGAAGTAAAGAGGGAGAAGTTCCAGGGATGGGGAACGGTAAATGCAAAGAAGAAAAGATGGAATATGTTCTGTCTTATACGGGGAATGCAAATAGACCGTTTAGGCTGGCAAGTGAATGAAGAGTGATGGACAATCGGCCTGGACAAAATAGGTGGGCATGAAAGATGGGCACAGTAGAAGTGAATATGGACTGCAGATTGAAAATAGGGTTGATATGAATGAGTACATGGCAGTGGGGAGTAATGACCAGGTGAGAGAGCTTCAGTTTAAAGAAATGTTGGAATCCTAGGGATTCTGAGCAGGGCAGTAAATTGTCACATCTCTCCCAGTAGTAATGGTTATGTTGATTGGATTTCACCCCAGAGAAAGGGATGAAAGAGTGGTGCACACAGATTGGCACAGCAGTTGGCAAGTTGCCCAGAGTAGATTGGCACTAGTATCCTGGTTGTGGAATGAGACTTGCTCCTTCAGACATCACCTTTATTTTATATGTTTTAAGGGAGAGTCCATTAGACTCTGAGCTCCCTATGAGCAGGGACTACTTTTTTGCTTTTCTTTGTATGTCCAGTGTTTCACCACAGTCTCTGGCACATACAGTAGTCACTTAATAAATGCTTGTGCTTGTTAATTTGACTTGGCTATGACAGGAGGAGAAAAGTCATTGGGGAATAACAATCATTAATAAGACATTGCAAAAGAATATAAAGGTGAATAATGTTTTCATAGGTTTATATATGAAGCCTCTCTCTGAATCCCATGGGGGTCCAGAACTAAAAAAAAAAAAAGGTTTGTTTTTAAGTCAATTCAGAAAACATTAAGTGTGTACTATGTTCAAAGCACAGTGCTGATGCTTGAGGATCATTTCTTCTCTCCCCCCCCCCAAAAAAATAACAAAGTTCTGTGGTCAAGGACCTTAACATCTAATTTGGAATGAAAGGGGAATCAAGAGTCAGAGGCATGACTGTGATGGGAGGGGAAATGGTGGAAATTCAAAGAAAAAGTTCTAGAGAAGAGCTTCAAGATAGCTGAAGGAGGAAAGATCAATGTTGTTGTTTTTTTACCTGGAAGAGACATTAGGGACTTCTTCACAGAGGAGGTGACCTCTTAAATCTTAAAAAAAAAAAAAAAAAAAAGGAGATACTTCAGTGGACACAAATGGAAATCCCTTCCAAAACTTAGTGGAGGGTATCAACAAATGAATGGAGATGAGAGAAGAGGAAGGACAATGTTTAATAGGGCTTAAATAGAGATGACATAAAATATGGCATCAGGTGGTGTTGGAAAAGTTAGTTAGGGCCAGATCTAAGAGGGTATCAAACGCCAATATCGAGAGTATATTTTATTCCATAGGCAATGGGAAGTTACTGAAGTGTTGTGTTTTTTTTAATTTTCACTTTCCTATATTTACATGATGGTAACAGTCCTACGGGAAAAGATCTGACAGTAGTGAAAAGGATTCATTGGAGTAGAGATGCAAGTCACCATACTAGTTAGATGGTTTTTACATCGCGTAAGGGAAAAGAGATGAGGGCTTGAAGTAAAATGGTTGCAATGGAAATGATCGGGAAGAGAGAGATTCAGTCAGTAAAGTATGTAGATTCTCTTGTTAAAGTAGTCTTCTTCCACAGTTTAAAGCTTCTTGGCTTTTGAGTTTTGCAGAAATATGATAAATACATTCTGTCTTGCAGCTCATGCTCACAGCCATAAGTGACTGGAAAGGGAAACCTTTCTAGACATGTTATAATCAAACCTTCATTTTGGGCTTTGTGAGAACACGAAAAACAGATGCAACAAGAACTTGAGGATAAAATATTCGGCTGAAAACCACCATTTTCCAGAACCTATGAGCTTATTCTTACCCTACTTTATTCAAGATCTGGCACATGAAAAATGGAAAGGTAAACTCCCATCACTGTACCAGACCAGGAGAGAGGGACTAATTTTAATAAATCAGGATGAAACATGAAAATGTCAACTTAATCAAGCATTTAAATTTTATTAATCAAGCCTAATTTTTATGAGTGCAAATAATCACTGAAGCTGGACAAATTTGTTCTAGATTGCATCAGAAACATAATTTTAATATTTAATGGGCTGATGAATTTAAATGGAGAATTATCTTTATGAAACATGTTCTTCATAATTTGCCATTAAATGAGAAATAAAACATATCAACATAAATCTTACATAAAGGTTATTTAACTAAATGTTGGTACTATAAATATTATAAATGCATTATGCCCTAATTTAGCACAGTACACTACATAAAGAAGAAATGGTAAGTTGGCTAGCTGGTCTTTTCCTAGGCTGGAGAGAGCTGCTTTCTGTTATGGGGAAGCTCATGACAACTGTTAAGCAGGTTTTGCCTGAAGTTTCATTATAATCACTTACATCCTAGCTCTTATACTGGTATCCAACACAGAAATTCACTCTAGTCTTTGTGGGGCATTGTGGGTCTGAAACCAGCAGTATCTCTTTTTGAGGGTTTGGCTTTTTTTTTTACAGAGAAAATCATAATCTTTTTCATTTATTATTCCTAGGAATAAGGGTTTAAGGGAAGAACAGAAGTCTTCTGGTTGCATAATTTTTTGACATTCAAAACATACTCCATTTTTAAAGTTAAAATTTTTACAAAATGTTCTCATGATGCCTCAAAATATTCTAGGCAAAAGAAAAAAATCATTGTCAGAAAATTTTCTCACTGCAATTTTTTTTTCCTTTCACAAACTACTTAAGGATTGGGCTTTTTTAAAAAGAACTTTTATAGCCCTTAATGCAGCCCAACAAATTGTTGTGGTCCTGTAAGGACCACATTAATTTCTCAACAAAGATAAACGGTCTGTTGTTTTCAGATCAACTCTCGGAAGACCCAAACTGTACAAAAAAAGAGTATGGTGGTTTCAGAAATGCTCTCTATCTAACGCGTGAGCAAACTGATACATTTTTTTCCTGAAAAGAATTTCTTGCTTACAAAGTTTCCAATAGTTAGAAATATTTCTGATCTGATCATAGCAAAATATATAAAGAAATACATATACATCAGAAGATGGACACACGTTTTAGAGAAGGCTTATGTCCAAGTGCTTATCATGTCTGTCTGAAAGGTTTTTGACACAAATAAGGCAGTCATGGGCATAATTTTGAAATTAAGTAGTCTTAAGACTGTTAGTTTTAAGCCATATAAAATAGTGCCCTTTTTGCCATAAAGTCACAATTGGTGAATGAAATTCTCATCCTTGCTTAAAATACTTTGCCTTGAGATAGTTGTTTTCAATTTCATTTAAATTTTTTAAATGCTATTAATTTAGTAAAAATATCTGGTCAGCAAAAATTATTAAACTTGGTTGAATAAAAGAGGTCAGTCACCTTTTAAATTCTATTAGAAAACCCTAAGTTTTAACTTTTCTGGTTGACAAAATAATGTAGGAAAACATGACTTATAAAAGCTTGTAGGTGGGGCTTGAGTATAATTTTTTTTTGCTTTTTTTCTACTAAACTAAAATTTAAAAATACAATATCGTAAAGGCAACGGCCTCAGAATTTTTCCTAGAAGCAAAAAACAAAAAAACAAAAAACAAAAACCAATACAGTATCATGCCTTTAGATGGAGACATAGTTCAAATAAAGGCAAGTATCCTGTTCACAGAGCTTTGTGTAAATATAAGAACGATTATTTAGGAGCAATGACTATAGGATATGGAAAGAAATACACTTAAGATGCTTATACTTATTATATAATTTTTATTAGTAATTATTTAGCCTATCTTTAACTGCTGAGGTGTTTGGTTTTTCTGTATTAAGCTGACACTTAAAGAAAAAAAAGGTTCCATGGTGTTGGCCAATAAAGTAAATTTACTGTCCTGGCACCTTTCAGCAAAACATATTATTCTGCATATAAGAATTCTGTTGTTGATGATTCAGAGTACAGGGCTGCATGTAATCAGTGGCATGCATCAAATGGCATCTGATAGCCACATTAAAGCCACATTTCCTATTAAGAATCAGACTAAATTACAACATGAGCACTTCCCAGAATGAGCCAAGGAAATGCATTCTGCAAGGAAAAATAATTGTATTTGAGTGTCTCTGTAAAAATCAGGAAGTCTTTTAGCAGTAAAGTACTAATGCTTTTCTTTTTTTTTTTGCATCTGCCTTCTTTTGTACTGCAATATATTCCGTCTTACTGGCAAGCCTATCACACTAATTATTATTACATCTAGTGGTTCAGTTATCTTGATGACTACTGTAGCTGAAATGCTCCAAGGTCAAATCCTTAATAGTGTGAATCAAACTAAGCGGCCATCATCCATGCAGTTGTTTTTGAGAGATACCAGATGAGAACTTACATTGCAGACCTGTTTATGATTCTTATTTTTATTATAAATGCAATATGAATTTTGTGCATGGTTTAATTGAACTATTCATTTCATCAGAGTTGCCCCTCAAAAGTCTGGCAAGAAGCAGGTGTCCTGATGGGGAAATGACCAGATAAACACAGTTATAACAGGCTTATTGACTAGGAAAGTCTTCGGCTTGACCCCAGGTACTTTCAAGTGACCCGAAATAGTCTGAGTGGTTTAATGCATCCTCTCAATCCATACACATTCAATAATTTTATATTGCATTTACACACAAGTATAGTAAATCCATTGACACACAAATGCATGTTGTGGTTAAGCTATGTGCAGACAGAGTGAACTAAATGAACTCCAGGCTATGCTGAAGAATACCATTCTCACAAAATTCCTTCATATCTGAACAATGAGCATGTTCATTTAATTTATAACATTCCCAAATTTTACATCTATATACGTTTGATGGTCTATATTTGCCACATAGAAAATCTCTTTCCTGTGAAACAATTTTTCTTTGATTTAAAAAAAGAACATCAGTTAAATACATCTGGAAAAACTCGTTTCTTCTTTCCTTCAGAAGTTGTTTCGTAACGTTCTCTCCTAGAATGAAATGATCTGAATTGTGTATGTATTCACTAAGAATGTAGCAGAATACCCATTTAATACACAGATTATTTCTGCTGGAAAAAAGTGAAACAGACAGACAGACAGCAAGACAGAGACAAAAGATAGAAAGAAATTCATAGTTTCCACTCCCACCAGGCCTACCCCCTCACTCCACATTCCATGTTTGTAATGTTGTGGTTAACTAGAATGAATACCTCTTTTCCTAAGATGTCCAAAATGGAATGATCTCAAGAAGCAATTCCTTTTGACACTTTTCACTTAAGAATGCAAATTTAGGGGAGGACTTTTTCCTGAAGAAAAATCATAACAGAAGGATTTTAAAGATTATTCCTAGATCTTGTGACTCCATTTTGTCTCTGTTAAAAAAAAATTAATAGACTTCTAACCTGATATTAAGGAACTGGCATTGGAGTCTCTTGCACTGGTCAGGGGGGTTACTTTTATCTACCTCCTTCAGCTTTTTCCTCATTCTCATCCTCTCTCACAGCTTTCCTTTTCACAAATCTTTTTTTTTTTGTTTTACTCATGGAACGCTACTAAAGAAATTGTCAAATTTTTTATTTGAGTTGTCAACTTCATTTTTCAGGCTTTCCATTAAAATTAAGGTTTATTCCTTTGAAAAATAGGAAGCATTGGCTAAACTGGAATACCACGAATATGATTGCTAACAAGGATGCTCCAGTACAGGTCACAGGCTATATTTCTGGATGCAAACTGAATTAATTTTAAAGAACCTTTTCATTTGTTGTCAGAAGTTCTACTGTGCACATTTTTTTTTGACAAGCAACTATTTTTATACAGATGTTGAGGACAAAAGAAGAAATATTTTGCTCTAATTTTAAATGTTCTCTGCCTACTGTTTGGCCATAATATAGCTGCCATACCACATTTGAGGCCTTCTACGTGTGTTTTTTAAAATGTCATCTGTATTAGTATTACATTCAAGGAATAGTACTAAGAATCAGTTTCTTTCAAGACCTTCTTCCACTGTGTGGCATATAAGTCTGTGACAAGTGACATTACAGAAGGTCATGTCACTTTTAACTGCTTACATTAGATCTTTCTGATTTCCCTGGTGCCCTTCCTTTGTTTGATTAATGCTACTTGATTTCAAGCAAGGTTTCGGGAAGCATAATTTGGAGAGAAAATTCGAGAGAGGTTCTAAGATCTTTTCCCCCTGAAAACTTGTATGTGTGTATTTATATATAATATATATATATATATATATGTACACACATACATACACACACCTTATTTAACATAATGTATCATTCCTTTTTTCATTCCATTGTTATGGGAAAATAGCATTCTTCCTTCAAAGAAATGCCAGGTTTTTGTAGTATCCCTGCTGGCAAAGGTTTGGTCAGTTTTTAATGTATTACTAAAAACCAAACTAGGTATGTAGTGATTACTTCAGGTTTATTTATAGAGGAAAAGCTTGGAATCCGAGAATGGCAATCCTTGGTTTGTTTGGGTTTTTTTAGCAAAGTATTTAACTCAAGTACTCCACTTGTAAATGGCAGATGCTATTTGAATTCTCAGGACAAGGTCACAGTTTTGTACAATCATTAAATGTAGTGGTTATTCTCCAGGGGCTATTCTGTGGTCTGTTTGGAAGAGCTCAGCTTGTCAATTCTATAGTTACCTAGTGTTGACTTAGCCCAGGTTTTAGACTACAAAGGAAGTTAAAGAAAATCCTGAGCCTCTGAAGTCACTTTTTTCAGGATACCAGAAAAGGCTAGAGATCCGTTATTAATAACCATGTTACTATCCTGAAGTCTCTAGATTACTGAAATTTTGGGCCAACAGCCCTTGTGCCTTTCAGAAATCTGAATGCTCTGCTCAGACATAGGGGAAGGAGGGGAATTAGTATTGTGGTTAATTGTAAAACTCTAATTGAGTCTTCTTTTCAAGGCACTCCAAACTTTACCTGTGCTAGAGTGACTCCCCAGGAGAATATTTAGACCTCCACTAGGGATTTGTAAAGCACCTTTGTGTCCCTGGGGCTTAGAGATCAAATGGGATGGGGATATCCATTGTGAGGCTATTGTGAAGAAATCAGCAGGGTGTCATCTGCATTCAAAATCCCTATTTTTAGGGGTTTATAACTTGGCATTAAAAACTTTTTGGAAAGCTGAAACTCCACACAAAGCCAGTCTCCCTAAGACAACACTTTTCTGCCAAATTTAAAAATAAATTGTTGTGTTGGGTGGTTCTGGCTGCCCATTTGTGGAGCAATTGTGCGTATCCAATTACACGTTTGTGCAGTGTGGGAACAGTTTGAGTTTTGCAAATGAAGAGGCCCATTCTCTAGGCCTTCTTTGTGCAGTTCTTGCACATCAGGCTCACAGCTGGTTTGCAGAAAGTGTGAGGTAGGCTGCTTGTTGCTTTTACGGACTAATAATGTTTTGGCATTTTGAAAATTCAGTTGGCACAAGCAGAAACGACAAACTCTTAAGATAGTGGTTCAGTAATTGTGTTTTAGATTTCATGACACACATTTTGAAAGCTTCTTGAAGATTTGCCTTACTTTATCTCTACTTTGTAATAGGTTTAAATCTCCCCAGATGAGTCACTTTGGTCCTGTTAGGTGACTGATGTGAACTTTACCAATGGGTTTATTTTTTTTATGACAGCCTAAGTAGGGGGATGTACATCCATTTACTGTTATACTTTTATTAATAGTTTGTTAATATGGCGCCTTCGTTTACACATCAGTAAATGGTATAGTGTCCATTTTGCTCACCGTGGCATATCTGATTGCTTGTTTTGACTTTTCTCACAGTCAGTGTTTTAGATGAGATATTTACTGGTTTTAAGGGAGAAATGAAGGCATTTTATACCCCCAAGGTCTGCAGAGGGAATTTTATTTTCGGAGGGAGTGGAGGAAGAAAAGGAACTACACCTTGGAGAATCATAGGAGTTTAATTCATATGTGCTGCTGATATTGGCATGGGGCACTGTACTTTCTTTTCAGACTTTTTCCTGTGGTTTTTACCCTTACTCTACCCTGGTTTGGGAGGCATCTAGGGCACCCACCCAGTACAAATGGTTAGTATTATTTTGCACATATATGTTTATATCTATTTGTGAATTCAGGAAGATCAAAAGCTACAAAAGGTTATCAGAGCTTTGACAAGTTGGGTTTTTTTAAAATTAAATTTCTACTAGAAGAAGCCGTGCTTGTGTATGTGTGTATCAAACAGCAAAGTTCTCAAACATGTGGCCTCCAGGCAGTATGTGACCCACACCCCTCCCTAGTGGACTTGAACCAAATTAAAATATAATTGAGAAATATTTAACAAAGGAAATAAAAATACCAAAAACCATAGATAATATTACATTTTAAAACTTAAGTCAATAAGTATGCATAAGGGAGCCTTAGGTACAGGTTACTAGCCCCAGTTTATATTTCAGCACCTAGCATAGCACCTTTTACAGAGTAGGTGACCCACAAATGTTTATTGAAAGAAGAGATTGAATCATAGATAATGTAGTTAGAGGGAGTGTTCAAAGATGCCTCTTTCTTTATAATCTGTGACTCAGAGTCACTCATCTCTGGGCTTTGGACTACGTTTATATGGAGAATTTTTTTTAAATGTCAATATCTCTACCCTGAATTTATTTGAGGAAATCTTTGAATATATTTCATGGATAAGTTTCCACAAATATAACACTTCCCAGCTCCTGTCTAAGCACTGGAGGTAACAATGGTATCAGGTGTAGGACAGCCTTTGTTTCACTATACAGAAAAAGCAAAAAGCACAAAGACATGTCAAGTGACCATAAGCAAATCCAGAAAACATACAAATAGGCCATAAACAATCAATACAATTTTCCTCACTCTCTGAATTGTAGAATTTTCCCTCTAGATCCATTTCCTTCAGATTCATAGTACCATCTTGTGATTTATACTCCCCTTAGAAGAAAAATGAACATGGGGGATGCTAGTAAAGCAGCACTTCCTTCCCCAACATTCCGGGGAACATTCCTCTTTCCCACTAGGCATTGGATACAGCTTTTGATATTTAATTTAATTTAAGAAGTATTATAAGATTTGTCTCTGTATGAGCGCTTGGACTAGATCTGCCATAGTTGTTTTTATAGGATAGCGAGTGTTAAGGAAGCAAAGAGCCACTAATAATGACTGAGAATTCACTAAGATTATAGCAGTGTGGTGGTCAATATTAAACATTTTAATATATGTGACATACTTTTAAGTTTAATCTACACTAATAATATTGTCTCCATCACTTTTTAAAGTCTAAACACTCAGCAAAAGGATAAATCAAGCCCTGATTTGTAATATCCAATTTCCAAGGTATAAATGTTCACAAGTGAAAATTTAACACTGGCTTTTCTGAACCAATCAGTTAATTCCAGCACGTCTCTCTTTTTTTTTCATTTTCATTTAATTTAATTTAATTAATTGATTGATTCATTTATTTTGCTTTTTGGAGGGGGGAGGCCTGGGCAATTGGGGTTAAGTGACTTGCCCAAGGTCACACAGCTATTTTTGTGTTAAGTGTCTGAGGCCAGATTTGAACTCAGGTCCTCCTGACTTCAGACCCAGTGCTCTATTCACTGCACCACCTAGCCACCCCTACAGCACATCTCTGATCAAGAACAAAGTCTGGTAGTACAAGTGTGCCTCAAAATAGTTAGAATCATGCTGTATGTAGGTCAGTTGAAGTTCAAACCTAGAATCTGTAACCTAGAACAATGGAATCAGAGTTGGAAGAGGCTTTAGAGATGGTCTAGTACACACCCACCTTTCTAAGAAATATGTTTTAATGGATTTATATTAGAAGAACTTTTGAATAGTTTGGATGTCCCCTACAATACATTCCAAGGCAGTGAAGCATATTTCAAACTATCTTTTATGTATTGTCATATTTATAGGAGAGTCAAAAGCTCACTGCTCTTAGTGTATGGGATTTGTATATGCTGCAAAAATACATTATCTAGAATTTTCTGCAAATACTAATTCAAATAACTGTACTAACAACCATTAAGTTAGGTATCTTGCTCTCTTGACCATTACTAGAAATTGCATATGCCCCTGGGAACCATGCCCATATGAAGCAAATAAAGTCAAGTATACTTATATGTTCCCAAGGTGGCAGGAATCTTTTGAAGGAAGATTTAAAGAGACTCCATAACCACATCCTATCTAATAATTTGTCACAGAAGAAGAAGAAGCAGTGTTTTTAGTGGATACAAAGCTGGTCTCCAAGTCAAGACAACTCAGGGTTCAGGTTATACCTCTTATGGGAATCTGAAGATCTTCCCTGCCTCTATACCCATGGCTTAAGTGACTCTGAGAATGTTCCCTGATTTGAAAGTATACTCTGCCCCCTAATAGGCTGAATGTGGTCACGTGGAGCCTGTGGTGGGAGGCTTATTTTTGGGGAATGCCCATGCCTTGTTGCTTTGTGATTGGGCAGTGGGTCAAGAGGACTCTGACATTCTCCGATCCAGGAGAAGCCTCTATATACACCCTGATGTGAGGTTTTGCTTTGGGGCTCAGTTTGAGAAGAGTTGTGTGATTTGGCCAGAGGAGACTCTGGGAAGCCGTTGAGCCCCCCGGCTTTGAAAAACCCAGATGTTGGTGCTTCCCTCTCTGGTAACTGACTAGATATGGATGTGATGATCAGATGGCTGGAAGCCCGTCTACTGATCTGTTTTTCTGTTTGCTTGTAACTTCTGTTTGTATGATATGCATTTGATTGATTAAAGTGAGACTGTTAACCCATTTTGAGTTGCTTTCCTTTAGAAAAGCAGATCTAAGAACCTGTGCTAGCAGCCGCCCTGGGTATGCTTGGGTGCTTGCTGCTGCACCCTCTGACATGCTCGCTACGTAATCCTGGACAAATCATTTAATCTCCATCGAGGCAACTTGTTAAGAACCTAAATTCCAGAGTAGTTGCCAATTTGCACCGGTAGAGAGATTTTCCTCACCTATAGATACAAACCACAACTAAAAAGATAACAATCAGAAAAATTAAGAATTGCGTATTAAATGGTTGGGTTTTATATGTAAGGGGCCATTTCTTTTTGGTCATCAGTCTATGTTAGCATGTGTTTGGGTATATGAACAGAACCACGAGGTGATGATAATAATAATAAATAACAATAATAATAACTGGCATTTATATAGCATCTTAAATTTACAAAGCACTTTATAAATATCTCCCTTAATCCTCCCAATAAACCAAGGAGTTAAGTGATATTATCTTATTTTACAAAAGAGGAAATTGAGGCAAAGATTAAATGACTTGCCCAGAATCCCACAACTAGTCATTGTCTGAGGCAAAATTTGAACTCAGGTCTTCTGACTCTGGATCCCCTCACTAGATCCACTGCATCACCTAGTACCTGAATGAAGTGTGGTCAACTCTTGATAATGGGCAATGATGTGTATTGGCAGGGGAGAGTGATATGAACAATTCCTAAATAGAAAATCTAGAAAAAATCATTAAAGTTGATTTCAAAATAAAATTAAATTACTTTTATTCAGAAAATTTGCCTTCATAACTTTTTAAATTAATTTACATCCTCATACCACTCACCAATCAACAAGAGAAAGAAGTCTCCAAATGTGGTAAGTGGCAAGAAGGAACCAGCCTGGAGTTAAAACCCTCTCTCAGATAATCTACAAAGTAGGTGATCCATGATCTATGACCATAGATAATCGAGAATCGGCTGCTGTAGCCTGAACCTTGACTTCAGGCAACAACCTGTATGAATCTGAAGCTATTGAACAACACCCCAAAGAAGGCTAGCATAGGCAATAATAATAAATAATAAGAGCAAACATTTATATGATGCCTACTCTGTGCCAGGCACTGTACTAAGTGCTTTACAATTACTGTCTCTTTTGATTTTCACAATAACCCTGGGAGGTAAGCACTCTTAACCCCAATTCACAGGTGAGGAAACTGAGGCAGAGAGCGGTTAAGTGACTTGCTCAGGGTCACGCAGCGAATTAATTTCTGGAACTGGATTTGAATCTAGTTCTTCCTGGTGCCACCTAATTGTGGAACCAGGAGATCATCTGACCCAGCCTCAGTTTACAGATGAGAAATCTTAGTCTCGTAGAAGTAAAGTGACATGGCAAGTCATACACCTCGCTAAGGACAGAACAGCAGCAGTGCCCAGGTTTCCTATCTCTTGCCCCAATGCTCTTTCTATTAAGCCAACACTTTTGATTAATAAGAAATGTAGAACTGTATAGTCATTTGAATGTTTAGCACGTTTACTCTCAATCTAAAGTGCTTGAACAATATAAATATATTGAGACTTGGAAAAAAAAGATTCCTAGTCTAACATTTATCCAGATAGAATATAGTTATATATGATCTAGATATATTATATACATATATTATATATATGTATTATTATGTATAATACATATTACATGATATATGTATAATTATATAGATTATATACATATATAAACCTATATATTGTCCCGAAAGTTTGAGTGAATTTGTGTATACACACACATCATGCATTTATATTTGTGTATATAATGTGTGTATGTAAACAATCTGCATTAAGACTCTTGGCACAAGCCTCATCATAGGATGCTTCCTGTAGATACACACACACACACACACACATACACGTGTGTGTCTGTATGTGTGTTTGTATTTATAGTTTTTTCCAGTGCTTTCAGATGGTACAGATCAATTAAAGACAGAGCATTGTCCAAATCTCAATCTCTAGATTGAATATTTTATTTCTCAGCGTGTTTCAAATGTTAATAAAGTTTTCATCCCTAAAAAGCTCCCAGATGACAGAACAAAATTCTCTTCTTGAAAATCATGACAACGACGTCTGTTTCTGTCTGCAGGTAGTGGAGGACATGCTGGAGGACGAGGAAGAAGAGGGTGACAAAGATGACAAGGTAATTATCTTCCCCGGCGCTCAGGTACCTGGGGATGGGTGAATGTAGACATGACACTGTTTTTACAGACAGTTAAAAAAGGAGTTGAAGTGTTTTAGTCCAGAAAATTGGACAGTGCTGTTTATCATCCTAACAATGCCACTGGATGTTGCCGGAAGGATAGAGGACCATAAATCCTCTTCTTTTTTGTCCAGAGCTGGGTCAAATATTTTTCTGCCAGGAACAAAAATAATTCAGCTTGTCTGGAACTTGATAGCTCTTCTGAAGATAATGGCTGTGACAACTGTTTTTGAAGGACAAAAATTTGTCCTGTCTTGAGTATTACAAATAGGACTATACTTTAGGGAGAAAAGAAAGAAATAAAAACAGCGGCCCCACATCAGTTGAAGATGGGATCCTGTCATCTGTAATTTGCAATGAATTGCTTGGTTAAAAGAATGGCCCATATACGAGTGGCACTCTGTAAGGCATCTAAATAATCACAACTCTTGCCAGAGTCCACTTGCTTTGGAACAGGTGCTGTGCCTTATAGGCCCTGAGATCTACTCTTTCTTTCCTCTGCATATTTCTCTTCCTGGGCGGATGGTCCCCATATAGGATTTTGACCATAGTAAATAACAGTTTCTACATCTCATTGAACCAAGCGATTGGGACAACTTGGATTGGTTGTTCCCCCTGGGAGAGGGAAAAGCCAGGGGGAGGAAATTAGAATGACCTTGTACTGCTGCTTCAATGGTGGGTGTTGGTGGGATGGTTCTGCTGTGGAGAAAAAGGCTGTGGATCAACCTTTGGCTTGCCTTGGGGTATTTCCAGACTTAAAAAAAAGTAGAAAACAAGAAGGAGAGAAAATGGCTGATTTAAAAATAAATAAATAAATTGCTCTGCATAGAAAACCAAATTTTGACCTTCACCAGTATTCATCTGACTCCTGTTGTAGTAAAGCAATGAAATTTTTTGAAGAGAGGAGAAAAACAGTATATCTTAATTTATGCCTTTGACCTTTGTAGAAACAAAGTAGAGATGTACAATTATATACCAGTGTTAAGAATTTGTGTGCTGGCAGCAAGCATTAGAAATGTCAAAAAAATTCCCAGTGATTACTTAATCCCTGGAATGATTTTTTTTTCCCAGATAGCTAACATCCAATGCTTTCAAGAATATGGAACACACACACACACATTCCTACACTGGTTCTTTCTTTTGCTGCTTCAGACATTTTAAAATTGAGAGAGCTGTTCTGTGAAACCCTTCTGTACATTAGTTAGTCATTAGCTACATTATTTTAGTATCATCAAACACTGAACTAACAAAACCCCCTTCTGCAAAAACACATATGTGCTAGTTTTTAATGTTAAATAATGTGAGCATACACTTCTGGCAATAAAAGCTATGATTTATTGCGAAGGTCAGCCGTGTAGCTGTAGAGAGCTTGTATTTTAACTCAACATTCTAGCTCTGAATCATCATTTCTCTTCTGATAAACACTAAGCTGCCATCCATTTATGGCCATTTTCCCTTGCTTGTAGCAGCTTTATTATTAAAGCTACTGTAAGGGATCCATCCAAGCAGCATGTGTATTCCCAGAAATTTTAATAACTGTGGGCCCATAGTGTCGTTTGCTGCTTTAATGTTTCTGCTCAAAATCGTTCTATTTCCTTGGCACCTCTGTGCTTCCCAGGCTCCTAAAAATCTTCCTTTCTTATTTTTTTTGTGGGGGGGAATGCAGCAGAGGTGGGGTGGGGGGAGAATACAGGGAAAGAGATAGAAGAACAGGGAATGTGAACAGGGAGAGGGAGAGAAAGAGAGAAAGGGAGAGGAAGAGAGAGGGGAGAGTCAAGGAGTATCTTTTGAACCAGCTCACCAAAACATAGTTGTAAAGCAAAACCCTACCAGATTAGGAAAAACATGGCAAACCCATGGAGCTGTGTTCATCCTAATCCTAATCTAGCCTCAGAGTCACCCCCTTGATTCTGATCTACTTTCTGATCTACTTACTTACTAAAGTTGTTTGAACAGGACTGCTTAAATTACTGTGTAAATTCAACTATATTTTTATAGGAGGCGGAAGAAGAGTGTATTTTCCATATGAAATGAATGTCATTTGATTTTCATAAATCCCAACCCTTTTTTCAGTAATATGAAAGGATTTTTTAAGCTCTTACAATGCAATTTGTAGCATAAAAATCATATCCTGCACAAAAAAGAAAATGACAAAGCTGATCACTTACAATAGATTTTTAAGTGCTTTCATAATAGGAGATAAAATCTTTTGCATGGACTTTTTAAACTATGGGGATTTTTATTATTAAAAAATGGAAATATGAAAAGGATCCTTTGAGTTCCCATTTACCAGCTTCCGTCTCTTGGCCAGATTACACAGCACTAAACACTACAAGGTTTAGATGGCAGTGTGTTCCAGTAGTGGCAAGGCAATTCCCTACTTTAAAACATTCATTGGTTCTTCAGTCTAACGTTTGCATATAAAGTCAGGCATAATGGAATGTGTGTGTGTGTGTGTGTGTGTGTGTGTGTGAGTGAGTGCGTGCGTGTGTGTGCGAGAGAGAGAGAGAGAGAGAGAGAGAGAGAGAGAAAGAGACAGACAGAGACAGACAGAGACAGACAGAGACAGAGACAGAGAGAGAGACAGAGAGACAGAGAGAGACAGAGAGAGACAGAGAGACACAGAGAGAGACACAGAGAGACAGAGAGAGAGACAGAGAGAGACAGAGAGAGACAGAGAGAGAGAGAGACAGAGACAGAGAGAGACAGAGAGAGAGAGACAGAGAGAGACAGAGAGACAGAGAGACAGA
>CM053594.1:338475549-338499081 GCA_028646575.1 Pseudocheirus occidentalis | reverse complement strand
CAAGGGAGGAATCGAAAGAATCTAGAATTTAAAGTTCTGTAATACCTGCAACTAGGAATTAAGATATACAGGGGCTGGGATAGGGAGACCCTTCCTACCCTACCAGAAAATAGGAGAGCAGAGCAGGGGAGGGGCTTTACAGTGGGATTGCTGTTTTGGGGTTGGGGCAGGGGCAAGACGTGGAGAAAATTTGTAATTAAAAAATGTAATGAAAATGAATAATGTAAACAAGAAAACAAATAAAAAATAAATTAAAAAAAAGAATTTATTTTGGAGGGGGGAAGGCAAGGCAATTGGGTTTAAGTGACTTATTGAAGGTTCCACAGCTAGTTAAGCATCAAGTGTCTGAGGTCAAATTTGAACTCAGGTCCTCCTGACTCTAGGGCTGGTGCTCTATTATTCACTGCCTTACCTAGCTATCCCTATTAGTAGAAATCTAAGACAGACTCTACCCTCTGATACCACCAAGAAACCCAATTTATTACTTATAACAATAGAGATTAATTCTTCTACCAGTGGTTCCCAACCTGTGGGTTATGTTCAATTTGTAACAATGAAAATATATCCTGCATATCAGATAGGTTCATAAGAGTAGCAAAATTACAGCTATGAAGTAGCAATGGAAATCATTTTATGGTTGCGGGTCATCACAACATGCGGACCTGTATTAAAGGGTCAATGCATCAGGAAGGTTGAGAACCGCTGTGACCTAATCAAAGAAAAAGAGTTTAGAATAGATCTATTCATAAACAGGAAACGCATCTAACACAAAATTATATAGCTACATTAAAACAATAGATTGAGTTTAAAGAGCTCATGAAATTGCAAGTAAAAAAAATCAAACAAAACCTCCAGCTTAGTATTAATGGTACATGAAAAAATGGAACACCAATTTGGAAAAAAATTGAAATATACAAACATAGGAATTACATGATAGAAATAAAGATATCACAAATTTGTAACAAATCTGAATTTATATGGATTAAAGTAATTCAATAGTTAAGGTCATAAAAGAAGGCTTATTGGTGACAAAAGAAATAAACACAAGGAGAATATCAGGAGGGGACCTCATCTCTCCATTAGAAGCATGTTAGAAATCAAATAAAAGGGAGAGCAAGAAAAAGTCACAGATTATAACCGCTTGCTCAGTAAGTTGAAAATATAGGAGAGGTAAATGGGAGGAATAAGAAAAACACATTCCTCATACATATGAAGCTGTCACAAAAATGGTTCACATACTGGGTCACAAAGAAGCCCTATGTAAATAAAAAGGGCTTTCTCCCCACCCCACCACCCCCTTATCTCTGTCCTGTAAGGTATAAGTATCACTATCTCCATTTAACCAACGATCAAACTGAGGCGTAACAAGCAGGCAAGGCAACTTGCTCCAAAGTCACAGGACCTGTGTTACCATTGGGATCTGGACTTTATACCAAGTTCATCACTCTTTCCACTACCCAAGTATGAGAGGGAATATCTACACATTTACATTTCATTATTTGATATTTCCAAACAATTTTATTTTGTTTTGCTAAAAGAGTTTTTACATCAGGGCTCATTTCAAAGAAAGGATGTTTTAGCACAAAAGTAGGACATGACTTCTGAGCTCCCTAAATCAATGGCTTTTGTTTTATGAATTGGAATGTCTCCCCTAAATCTTCTCTAGTCTGGGACAAAGTTTCTCAGGTCTTTCAACAGATATTCATGTGATGCTCTCCAGATTTCTTACTATCTCTGTCACCCTCTTCTGTATGCACTTGAGCTTGTCTATATTTTTCTTAAATGTGTCTAGAACTGAACATTGCACTCCATAGCCAAATATAATAATGTCCTTGCCTCTCTCGCTGCAAATGCTGCACCAGTCAGTGTAACCTTGTTTCTTGACTCCCGTGTCATACTCTCGATTCATCTCAAGCTCATTTGCCACCAAAAAATCTCAGCTCTTTTCCACAAGAATTATGCTCTACCTAGATCTCCCCATTTTTTACTTCCAAAGTTTAGTTCTTGAACCCTTTTTACCCCTATCGAATTTCACCTTTGACCCACTGTTCTAACTTGAGATTTTTTTTTTAGATCCATCCACTGTATTACACTGTCCCTACAAGCTATATGTCATCTGTATGACTGACAAACACACTATTCAGGCTTTCATTTAGTGATCCCTCATGCAAAGATGTCCTACCAGAGACCAATCTTTAAGTTTATAGGTTAAGTTAGTCATCCTCTCTGGGCCTCCATTTCCTCACCTATAGAATAAGAAATTTGGACAAGATGACTTTTAAGGTCCCTTCCACATGCAAATCTCTGACTAGGATAAGTTAACATGGTTTACTCTTTCAACAAATTCCAAATTAAGTGCCTATTCCAATTTTATTTTATTTTACTTATGCTTTTTGGAGGGCAATTGGGATTAAGTGACTTGCTCAAGGTCATACGGCTAGTAAGTGTGTCAAGTGTCTGAGGCTGGATTTGAATGCAGGTCCTCCTGACTCTAGGGCTGGTGGTCTATTCACTGCACCACCTAGCCGCCCCCCCCCCATTCCACATCTTTTGACCTTGCCCACAAGACTGGTATGACTTTCTCAAATGAATTTTATGTCTTTTCTACAGTTATTTCTGTCATGCATGTATGTACACATGAGAGACACTTTGCAAGCCAAATGGCATAAAATTTTCTTTAATAATAATAATAATAATATGAATACTAACTATCATTTCTATGGTGCTTGCTGCATGTCGGGCATTGTGATAAACACTTTGGCAGTTGTTATTTGGTCCTCACAAGAGGTGCTATTATTTATTATTCCCATTTTACAGATGAGGAAACTGAGGAAAGCTTTAGTTAAGTGAATTGTTCAGGGTCACACAGCTATTAAGTGTCTGGAGCCAGATTTGAACTCACACATTCTTGACACCAGGCCCAGCATTCTATTTGCTTCACTGTCTATATACAGGGGCGGCTAGGCGGCACAGTGAATAGGGCACCAGCCCTGGAGTCAGGAGGACCTCAGTTCAAATCCAGCATCAGACACTTAATACTTTCTAGTTGTGTGACCTTGGGCAAGTCACTTAACCCCAACTGCCCTGCCTTCCCCCCTCCAAAAAGCAAAAAAAAAAAAGTAAATGTACAATAAATAAAGCGACATTTTATATTTGAGAACTTTCTATTCAGTAGTATTACTGTAAAGATGTGTTCAGTTTAGTCATTTTTTAGTTTTGTCTGACACTTTGTGATCCCATTTGGATGTTTTTGGGCAAAGAAACTGGCATGGCTTGCCATTTCCTTTTCTAACCCATTTTACAGATAAGGAAACTGAGGCAAACAGGGTTAAGTGACTTGCCCAAGGCCACACCGCTAGTAAGTGTCAGAGGTTCTTTCCAGCCCAAAATCTATGATTCTGATTTTTTTTCCCATTCTTTTAGAATCTTTTAAAAAAATATCTTTACAAAGGATTTGTGTGCTGTTAAAATTATGTCCCCTCCTAAACTATTTTTTCCCTCTTCTTGGTCACAGTCATCAGCTTTTCCTAGCTTCATCTTCTCAATGGCACGTCTTCTGTGGGACACTGAAGAGACGCAGCGGAGTCTGATCATTCTGCTTCCACCGTCCCTGACAATGGGACCAGATTGCTACAAAATCCCTGGCGGACCCGGTTCTTGTCTATTTGTGGCCCTTCTTCCAGTTAGATCTATGCATTTTTTTTTAGGATAATATAAAGGAAAACTACCGCAATATCTTTGCCAAAGATGCCCCAAACGGGGTCACAAAGAGTAGGATGTGACCGAACAGCAACTAGATGTCTCATAGGCATCTCAAACTCAACGTGCCAAAGACAGAGAACTCAACGATAATGACACATCCAGGAATTGTGCTCAGCACTTTACAAATATTAGCTTATTTGATTTTCACAACTCTGCGGCCTATGTGCTATTATTTTCCCCGTTCTACAGTCGAGGAAAGTAGGCAAACAGAGGCAAAATTATTTGCCCTGAATCACACAGCTAGTAAGTGACTGAGGCTACAGTCGAACTCAGCTCCTCCTGAGGACCAGTTTTTATTGGAAGCCTTTCCTAATTGCTTCAGCTGCTAAGGCACTCCCTATTTTACTCCTGTTAATTTTGTATTCAAATTGTCTCCCTCCCCTCATAGAAAGTAAGCTATGTGAGAGTAGATTTTGTTTCCCCCCCTTTTTTTTGGTCTTAGTATTCTTATAAAACCACAATTGCATTCATGATGAAACATGTTACCTACTACCTGGTGGAAAAGGGATGGATTCAAATTATACTTTGAGGAATTTTTTTTTCTCATTGCCAATGTGAAGATTTGGTTTGCTTGATTCATGCTTGTGAAAGGTTTTGTTTTTCTTACTTTTTTAATGGGAAGAGAAGCATCAGAAGGGACATAATTCACACTTGAAAATTAAATAAAATTAAATTAAGATAAATTGTATTAATCTGTGTGGCTTTAGTATCAAAAATCTTCATCAACCAAAACAGAACAAAGAACAAGTAGGGGAAAAAAAAGAACACAAAGCCCGAAGTCTATCTCCTTTAGGACTAGGGCTTTAAAACATGTCAAATTACACTTGAATACGGAGTTTTCTGAATGACTCTTTTTTTTTTAATTTTGAAAATAACAATTGATGAAAGTAAATAAATAATGATTACATCCTATCCCTTGCAGGGCAATATTTTCCCTTGAATTTATCATCTTATTTTAGCAAGATATAGTTTTATTATTGTTATTGGCCTACATAAAAAAACTAAGGGTTTCCATTCAAAAGAGATTTTATTTTTTAAAAAAGAAATTGTATCAATTCCAGGGAAGTCAAAAAAAGAAAATTGTGTTACTCTCTGGAACCATAAATGAGGTCTATAGAATTTCAATAATAATTGGCTTCAAAAATTGAAAATGTGATACAATATTATAGCATTTCTTTTCTTTACTGTATTTTGCCAAAGGTAAAATGAAAACCAATATTGAAAGAGTTTCTTTTTCCCCCATCCCACCTAAGAAAAGATTTATGAATATAATGGAGGACTAGCCAATGAAGGGCTAGTCTTCGAAGCTGGCATAAATATTCCCTACCTGATTTTAGTCCTTAGAACAGGTAGAGATATTTTCTGTCTGCTTCCAATCCAATGACATGTGAAGGAGGTCTGGTGAATGAATCTCCTTTTGGCCATGAGTGATCGAGGGACAAGTATTCTGTGGTGACTAAGAATTTTTTGGTTGGCCGAGGAGCCTGAAGGCTCATGACCTACAGCTGACTAAAAAAAAAGTGCCAGGTTTAGATTTGAAAAGGCCCTGATCTTCAGAGCCCAGGAAAATTTTATGAGGATTTCACAAAGGGAGAACCTTCCAGGCCTACCAGAAGGCCCTCCTTGACCACTGACATTCTCTACATGGATGCATCACTGTATCTGTACTTTTAGTCTGAGCCCACTCTCTCAGGAGGCTTTTTGCATGCAGCAGGGGAGTGGTACCTCTGGTACTGTGGGGTTTTTAAAAATTCTTTTTATTTTCACTTCCCAGTGAATCTTCCTTTTCTAAATGTTATTTGATTTCTATTGTTTGTTATTCAGTTATTTCAGTCCTGTCCAACTCTTCGTGACCCCATTATGGGTTTTCTTGGCAAAGATACTAGAGTGGTTTTCCATTTTCTTTTTCAGTTCGTTTTTCAGATGAGGAAACTGAGGCAAACAGGGTTAATTGATTTGCCCAGGGTCACAAAGTTAGTAAATGTCAGGAACCAGATTTGATCTCAGGAAGATGAGTCTTCCTGACTTCAGACCCAGCGCTCTGTCCACTGCATCACCTGGCTGCCTTAATTGATTCCTGCCGGTTGGTTTATCCCTAAGAGAAATAGAGTCATTGGTACTCCAGGAACTGGCCTGTAAGACTCCAGATGGGGGCTATTTTATTTACTAATAATAAATAAAAGCTTGGCAACATCAGTCCACCTCTCTGAAAGGCAGAATTAACAGTCAGATAAAGAGTCTAATCATTAGTTATAGGGAAAATATGAACAAGATGAACTATTAATCCGTCAAAAAAAACCTATCGAAGGTTCAGGAAGAAATATGCAGGTGTAGAGACTGAATTTCTGACCCTTGATCATTTCAGGGCTGATTATCCAGTTTGTGAATTATCTGTGCATCTTCCTCACTGGTATTTTCATCAGTGCAAAAGAAATGAAAGGAGAGAAGTTAAATTGAAAATTGTCAAGTGATGCTAATGAAGAGTCCAGATAAAAGTTCTGTGTGACACAGAGGTTGGAAACAGTGGTTAAAACAAGGTAGAGAGACCATCTGTCAGTTTCACTTATCCATTCTGTCCCTGTTTCTGTGGCTTCATTTAATCAAAAAGGAGCAATTCACAATGTTCTCATGATTGAGGGTTTTCTTTTATCCAAAATATTTGGAAACAGCAAAGGCTAGAGAGGTGTCTCTAAGGATAAAGTTTCGGAAACGAATGAGCCAATTACATCTTTTTCAAAAAGACACTCTTTTTTCCTTCATTTATATAAATGAAAATGAAATAAAAATCTGTTCTGCTCTGAATTTAAGCGAATGAGCTCTCCACTGATATTTAAACAAGGCAAATTATTTCAAGAAGAGTGAGTGTTTCAAAATATTAAGATTTCATATCATCACCATATCTTATGAGGTGTAATACATGCAACATTTTTATTCTTTGAGCCTTGGGTTTTAAGACTCACAGGCACGACTGGGCCATTTACATCATCCCATCAATTGATACTCTCATTGAAGTGCAGTGAAAGATGCCAGCATTAAATGATCATTCAGTGAGACACATGACAGTATCCCTCGTGTAGCACACTTCAAAAAAAATCATTTAAGTTGGAATATTGAATATCCTATTCTTTTGCAAACTACAGTATATTTTAAAAAGAAATCTCATCCAGAATGATTAACACTTCCTACTGTTCAGGAAAAAAGCCTGCCCTTTCAGACTAGCAGCTGTGGATCATTAGCTCTCCAGTGATGAGATGTGTTTGATGAGTATTTTTCTTTCTAATTAAGAGATGAGATTCTGTATTTGACTGTCTCTTCAGAAAGAAGTGAAGAAAAAAATTCTGCCCATACAGAAAGGCCATCTCCTACAGAACAATTAATTATTTCATGGCCCTTTTTATCTTTTTTTTTCCTCTCTAATTTCAATTCATTTTTTTTAACTTAATACACATTTGCACCCAGGCCTTCACAGCATTAACCCATTTTTCACCTAACCTTCCCCTCCTGATGTTTCCCTGTTCTGCCCATGATTAAATGAATTTCAGCTATTGCACCACCAGGAAATGAATGTGAAACAAAAATGAACGTACTCTAATCAAAATCAATCCGGAAGAATCTTATCTTGTTCTAAGGAAGACAGCTTTGGAGAACCGTTTCAAAAAAAGCTTCCTTTTGTCAATGAAAGGGGTCCAAATGGGGGGAGGGGAGGGTGAAAGGGGAGAGAGAGAAAGGTCAAAGGCTTTAGGGACAAGGGCCATGTATTTGTTATGCCGAGTACCGTTCAGACATTGCAAGTCAGCAACTGTTAACTGGTACTAGTGAGCAGTCTCCAAATGAAACAGCATCTTCCTCAACATGAAGGCCAAGACTTATTTAAAAGGAGGCTACTCGAAAATGGACAATTTGAGTTACAAAGTACATGAATTTCCTGCCTAGAAAAGTACCTGTTATTGTGGTCAATGGCATGGCATTAGAACTCTTCAGCTGAAAAAAGCGATTGGTGAGTACAATGAGAAATGATGCTGTAGATGCTGTTTTTGCTAAAGCCCCACCAAATAATGATATCACTCACACAACAGCAAATAAAGAATAAACTACACACAGATAAGAACAGTGCATATTTCTCTGACTATGGAATGACTGAACAATGCACTTATTTGGAGAGAGCTAAAAAAATCACAGGGAAATCTCATCTGCAAATTGGTAATATTTCTCCAATGAATACTTGAAGGAGATAGAACATGTTAGAGCTAGAGACTTCATAAAATTTACAACTTACATAGACCTTAAAAAGAATTTCATCTAGTGTCTTCATTTTACAGATGAGGAAATAGGGACCCAGAGAGGTGATGTGATGTTCTTGAGGTCAGTTCACTATATCCCTTGGTTCCTTCTGAATTTTTCGGTTTCACACTGCATAGTTGGATTTTTTAGAACCCGGTGTTCTGGGCTGGTTGTTTTGTCTGGATACGAAGGGCCAGATGGCAGAACCACCTGTTACAAGTTCCATAAGTTCTGGTTGGTCCCACTGAGGCTTCCTGCACTGCACAATTCATTCCACAGAGGAAAAGGTGACCATGCAAAGTGACCCTCAATCATGCACAATGATTTCCAACAGTATGAGTAGCCTTTACAAGTTGGCCTTGGGGACTAAGATAATACTTATTTTCAACGGTGTTTTATTTTGTTCGAAGAGTTTCTTAAAATACACAGAGCTAGAGAACAACCAGTGAGATGCTTAGCTTAGTTATGTCTCTCCCACTATGTTGCTCATTATTACCTAAGCCACAAAGTGATGCAGAGAATGAATCAGGTCAGATAGAACGACTTCTCTTACTGTCAGTGTAATCATTGAGCTCTAAGCTAGAAAGAGAAATGAAATGATTCCTTCTGTTGCTTTCTTTTTGACTAGTTTCAACCAAACACCAAAATGACAGGCATGTGTGTGTACATGTCTGTGTATTTGGATTATTTTTTCCCCCTCTAAACAATCTACCAAATGTTCCACGATTCTAGCTGGGTCAAAAATGCCAAGAGAATAATTTATTCCAATGTTGGCCCTATGTCCTAGTGCTAAAGAGACAGAGTACATGGCAATGAAGAAAAAAAGAAAAATTGGTTTACATTCTGAACAAAGGTTTGAATTGCTTTTATGTTCTGTCACTTGGCTCACCTGTCTACTTAAAGGTGTTAACATGTTAAAATGTGATTGATTCAAGTTTACTTAGAAAAAAAGACATCAAAAAGTTCCTGTTCTTGATTTCTGTGGGAAAACTCCACGCTGGTTTTTGCATGTTGACATCTGATATTGAAAGTCCACAATTTTAGTATATCTGAGCTCTTCCATCAAAGCATGGTTTGACTTCAGCTATTAAGGAAGCAAATGCGGCAATTAGATATGACTCAACTGATGTATTACACCCCACCCAAACTTCTTTTGAAGCATCTTCATAGCAAAATGGACATCTCACCAGAACAGCCTCAAAGACGATGCTATCATTCAGTCCTAGCGGAATGCAAGCTACCTGTGTCTTGATGGGTTTGTCAGTACCAATAAAACCTGCCAGCCACAAGGCTTGGGAAGGGTTTTTTATTTATATATTTTTTCTTTTTTGCTTACAACTTGTACTGACATTTCACATCATTTTATAGAAGTCAGAGATGAAAGTACTCTGGCTTCGCTTTGAGAACACTGACAACTCCAAAAGTGAAGCCCAGAGTCTGTTCAACTTGAGCATCACATGAATAACTGATGTGAAATTCCTGCCATGGTGTGACTTTTATATTAGGAAAAGTTTGTGGGGAATGAAAATGGCAAATTCATAAAGATGCCTGAAAGTGTTTGCAAAACTGTTGATTCTCTGTGGTTATTTTCTTTATTACTTAGCAACTCTTTGCTCAGGAGTTTATAATGCCCAGCGCATAGTGCTACGCACAGATGGGGGCTCACTGCATTTTAATGTGGTTAAGATGAAGAAACTCTGCCTTTATCTATCAACTGATGTCTGTCTGGCTCATTTAAAATCTGACCATATACAGAGACAACCACTTTTCTGGGTGGCAGCGCAATACCCAGTTTTTTATTTTATGTTACGAAACACAGAAGATTAAGATGAATTGCTATGATTTGGCTGATGAGAAATTCACCAGGGTCAAGTAACGACCACTTTCAAAATGCTTTAATGACTAGTTCACGGAAATGTTTTAGAATGAGGAAAGGCTACGAGATTCAACGAAGCTCTGCCCTTTTTTCAGTACTTCATTTCTCTCAACAGAGGAAAGATTATTTCTAGAATCATCTATGATTTATCTCAGTCTCCTTACTAGCAGGTGAAGAAATTATTTTCTAAGTAGAAAGAGGAAGGCAGTGGTGATTTAATGCCTGTTTTAGTTTTGTTTCAGTTTTGTTTTGTCTCGATTTTAATTTTATTTTAATTTACCTTCTGATCAGGAGTGTGCTGGAGCCAGCTCAGACTGGCTTATGAGAAACAATTGTTAAATTTTCGGTGTGAGCGTTTATACCATGGGAAGTTGTAAATGCTACAAAACTAGAGCGTGATTTAACGTTTTGTTGGTTGTCTAAACTTAAGGAAATGATAGGGAAAATCTTAATAATGCAGAATAAATTCAAAGTGTGTCATGTGTGAAAGCCAGTAGTTAAACATTTACCAGCAAAGCCCTTCTCTGATCATTGACTACCATTTTATAATGCAGAACAGCATTAAAAAAAAAGCTCACTCAGACAGACAGCTTGATCCCTTGCAGATTTTAGATAACCCATTCTTCCTGTTTCTGGAACTTTCTTAATTAAAAAAAATATTTTTCCCAATTATGTGTAAAAACTCTTTTTAACGATTAAAAAAAACCAGGAGTTCCAAGTTCTTTTACTCTCTTCCCTCCCCCTCTCCAAGCCAGTAAGCAATTTGTTATAGGCTATACATGTGCATCATGTAAAACATATTTCCATAGCCTTCTTAATTTTTAGCAGATCTATACCTGCTATTTTATATAAGATGTCAATACAAAAATCATTATTTCCTATACAGTAAATTTTCAAGGGCTCTGGACACATCAACAAATCTTTGTAAAAAAGTCCATTTGACATTGTCATCACCAATTTTTTTCAAAAAAGGGATCTGCCACCAAGTCTATTTCAAGAATATCTTCCTGAACAATTGTGTGCATGTGTGTGTTTGTGTACATGTGTGTGTAACTGCTGTACTTACATACACACAAATAGGATATCAGAGTTCAGTGATATACAAAACATATATTTTCCTGTGCTTGAAATCTGGCTTCAATCCTGTTAGCATCATGAATAGTTACAACATTTAGGGCCCTGGATTTCCTCATGGGGGAAATTCCCTCTGTTGTATATGTTGTGCCAGAAAATATGATCCCTGCCAATCTAACAAGCTATAAAACTAGATACTTTAAACATAAATCTTAGGGTCTCCTTCCCTCTCCTCAATTCAGGCCACCATATGAGAAGGTCTTTTAAAAGAGAATACTCTTCTAATTCAAACAGGGTTTTTGCTTTTGTTACTCGGTAGCACGTGTTGGCTACAGGCATCGTGCCCTGTTTTAGAACATTTGGTACCATGCTTGCTTATTTTCATCCTCCAAGTATTTCACTCAGATTTATCAAATCCATCATGAAGATCTTCACTGGCTCTCTCCTTCCTGCCTTTGTCTTCTTTAGTTCTCTAGGACAGTGCTCTAGGACAATTGGGTCTCAGAATCCTTTTCTTACTCTTAAAGTAAGAAAAAGAAAAAGAAAATACTTACTCTTAAAGTAAATATTGAGGACCACCCCCAAGCCCCTTTTCCCAAGAGCTTTTGCTTATGTGCATTCTATCTATAGATGTTTACCGTATTGGAAATGAAAACATCTTAGGTATCGTTGTGAAAGTAGATCTGACCTTGTGGATGCCATGAAAGGGTCTCAGGGGCTCCCAGGGGCCCCCAGACCACACTTTGAGACCTGCTGCTGGAGGATACTCAACTGGGGGTGTTTCTCCATCCCGACCTATTAGCTTTTCTTCAATCTTAAAACCATTCAGGCAGCGTCAGGCAGCATACTTTTAATGTTCTCTCTTGTAAATACATTTAAAGAATAATAATATAATATTCAGCTATCTTAACAGTTTCTGTAACTTCATCTCCCTTTCTGTCTTGCAATTTTTCTAATTTCCTCCTTCACTGGTCTCAAGTCATTCCCCCCCAACCCCCCCTTCAATTCTGGAAAAACTTCAAAGTTATGTTTAGCAACTCTAGCTATGTCTGAAAGTTTCTCTTTGCAATTCAAATGTTCATCTTAGGCTGATTTTAACAGCCTCCTTTAGTTGGTTCCATGTTTTACACTTGCTGTATGAGGTTTACTGAAGAAATGTTTCTTCTGTGTCTTGACTGATCCACATGACCTAGCTGCTATACGGAGTCCTGAGTGTGTATAGACGGGGTCTGTATTTCTCTTGGCTATTTACCACAGCTCTAAACACCATCTTCACTGAATAGGCTGGAGATTCACCAATAACAGGAGTCATCAGAGAATTCTAGTTTAGACAGAAGAAAGTCAAGCTCCAACTGTTCAAACAGCCTGAACGCTATAGTAAAATGAACGGCCTTGGGCCAAGACCGCTGAGACAAGCAGGTATTTTTAGTTTCCTTGTAGGCCAGCTCTAATATAATTCTGAAATGTTTTCTCCATACTAAATCTCTCTAGCTGCAGTCCAAATCAGGTAATTAAAAAAAAAGCTTTGTTTTGTTTTAATTAAGGACAAGCCTCGGGGGTGAGGGGGGGGCCAAGCAAAACCTAGGTCTAACTTGAAGCCCTGTATCCTGTTTACAGATAAAGAAAAATCAAAGGTCGAAAACCAGCACTGAAACAGACACATGCATTTTCTTTGGCTTTTGTCAGAGTCAGAAACAAAGAAACCATTTTCCCATGGTGAAAAGTAGGTGTTTTTTGTTTTTGTTTTTATATTTCCACTTGAGCCAACATTATAGACATGGTATAGGAATATGAGTTATTGTTATTAATCTTAGAGCAACAATTCTCAAATCATCCAAAAGATTTCAGACCTAAGGATCATTTGAACAGAGAAGAATTAAGAACAACTACCATTAAGAAGTTTTGGTCATTGCTGCTTAGAACCAGAAAAGCAAGACCAGACGAAGACAAATGCTCAAATGACATCTCATCGGAAAACATCACGTAGGATCACAGGATCACAGACCTGGAAAGAATCTTAAAGCCCATCCAATCCAAACTCCACATGGTATAGATGAAGAAATTTAAGCCCTCAAGGGAGGAATACCTTTACCAAGGTCATACAAGTGGTAAGAGGCAGAATTAGAACCCAGGTCCTCTGAAGTTGGACTTTCCTCAAGGCCCCGTACGATAAAATTGAATAGAAAAGTAAACGGTGTCAAGGAGAACTGTAAGGTGAGACTGTATGAAAAAAACAAAGCCCCTGAAATGGGACATAGGCAGCCTCAGAGCAGCAGCACAGTAACTCTAAGGCACAAAGTAGTCGCGAGGCTAGCAAAAAACCAACATGGCACCGGAGAATTGAAAAAGGGTGGAAAGGGCACCCTCCCCGCATAGATGAAAGAGTCATTTGATAAATACGACACTGTTTTCCCATTGCAACCATGCCGGGCAACTCTCTTAATTTGGGCATAGAATCTTCTGTTTTCATTTGAATTCCTCAGGGTTCCCTACTGCCGGCCTTTCTCTAATACCACCCACTAGGAAATAAAAGTCCTCACCCTTTAACCTGCAAAGACAGCAGGAAGACACTTGAGGATTTGTGATATTTTTGCTGCAAAATGCTGGTCAGTAAGTCTGTGACTCCCTTTGGTTGGCTGGGTTTGTTTTTCTCACTGCATTACATCAAGGCAATAGAGGTACAAACTGCTGAACACAGCAGGAAGGGCGAAAGAAATCTGAAAACCACTTCCCACTGTTATTGTTCAAGCGCTTCTAAGGTACTGCAGGGTAATCTTATCTCTTCCTATGACTACAAAGTGGTCTTGCCCTTTCAGGTTTCTTTCCCCTTTTTCTTCCATAATAAAGCTTATTAAATGTGTTTGTAAGTGAACTAAATTATATCAAGCATGGAAAAGACAGGTGTGCCCTGGCAGATTTCCCATTGTTTTCTATCTACAACCTTTTTCTCCATCTATCAATTGCTGCAATCTAAGCTGGCTGCTTTTTTTCGCAGCCTGAGTTCACTAGGAGAGTTCTAGCTTACAGGGAGACAGGTGTGGCTTTGTCTTCCCAGTGCATGGCCCTCAGTAGGATGGGGCTCACCTTTCAGGAGTTCACCGTGTGAGCAACGCTACCCTACATTCAGTCTTGCCTTTGCCATTCAGGCATGTATAACCACACACACTTCAGCACAGAAATGTTCATGGTATTCCTTGCTCTAATAAAGACATCTGCTTAAATGCCAACCCTGACTTTGGTGTTTGTTCCTGCCATTGGAAAGGTGGCAGTGCCCTGAGCCGCTCCTTTGAGCTGGTTTTGGGAAGCCCAGAATGAGGTGTGCATTTGAGATCTCTTTGCAAAAGAGAACTTAATGTTTGTCCACTGAATGAAGAGGTAACGCTGCATTTGAGAACTACTGGTGTTAGCTTCATCTGGAGAATACAGGAATAGACAGGCATTGTGAAGTTTTCTGCAATACTGGCTATATAGCTTGTGAAAAGCAAAGTGATGGATGCAAAAAAGGGAGCTTGAAGCATCCCTAGGTAATTTGTCTAAATTATCTGCTTCGATTGTTCAGGAGTATTAATTGATATTTAAATAGCACTTTCAAGTCCATATGTTTTACATTCATGATCTCCTTACAGTCTCGTAACAACCCTGTGAGGTAGGCAGTTTGAGTATACTGTTCCTCTCATTCAGCAGGTGAGGAAATTGAGTCTCTTAGAGGTTAAGTGACTTGTCTAGGATCACACCACTGCTAGGTGTCAGAGGTGGGATGTGAACACAGGTTTTCCCAATTCCAAGTATAGTACTTTACTACGATGTCAACCCATCCTTAATTGCAAAGGAACATTTCAGTAAAAAGTGTTTATCTATCTAGAATTAGATTAACTCATGGAAAATAATTAATCTTCTCTGCCTAGTCCTATTCCTGCCCAAGCTGCCAGCCCCTGGCCAATCTCAGACCAGTAAAATCCACCTACAAAAACACTGGGAACCAACCTAAATAACTTGGTTTCTTATATGAAGACAAAATAACTCCTATCTAGCCACATATCAGGTGTATATATGAACACACCCAATAAAAAGTTTACATGAAAAGGGCTGCAATTAAATAAAAAAAATAGCATTTGCTACAATGGTAATTACAACACGTACTAAACATATCCATGACATTTGGCAACCACTTTACTTTTTTTTCACAAAGCTTCTAATTACTTTTCCTTCTCTGTTTCAGACTGAGAAATGGAGTATGAGAACAGCTCAAGCACACTGAGTTACTGACCAGAAGGGCTCATGTTGGTTTTTTTTTTCATAGGTCTCTCTTGGCGGTGCTTTAGCCTTTCCAGACTTGAACTCAGAGCCTCTGCAAGCAGTCTGACCCCAGAACCTCCACCAGCAACTAGGGCCTCCTTATCCTACATCTGTCTACACCTGCCGCCTGTCACAGTAGAACCTGCCTCCATGCCAAGCCCAATGTCTCTCACCGATGAATTCTCCAGAAATTCCATTTTGGGGACAGGCCTCCTCCAGGAAACCTTTCCTAGCCTCCTGGCTGTACTTCTGACTTTCCAGAGTTTAACACCATTCTCCACTCCTCCTGCCCCTCTGCTAGTACAATTCTCTCAGCCCTTCCCCCAGCAGTCCTTCATTCCCTGGAAAACATCACCACGTTCTTTGTGGGGACCACCTTCCCCAACCTTTTTAGTTCCTTTTTGTGAGCTGTCTTCCCCCTTTTGAATATAAGTACCTCGATCAAATTTCTCAGAAAAGAATGTGGAAACTTAAATATAAATACATACAAATATATAAATTATAATTGATATGTAATATATATGAAAGTATTTTATATATAATCTACTTATGGAATGGCTTTTAGTTACACAGACATACACATGTATAAATAAACATACATGCACATGTGCATATATATACATAACTATATAGATTATGATTTGTATATATATACACACACACACAGATATGGATACATATATCCATATATCCACACATATACATAGACATTTACATGTCTTTATGTATATATGATCACAAGCCACAATACATCCACGTACACATTGAAGCTCCCTTAGTTGAAGCTAAGGGAGGTAAAACAACTTATTCAAGATAAAGTAACCAGTAAATGGGAGAGCTGATATCTGAACCCAGGCTTTTTCACCTAAAGCTTACTTCTTCTTCTCTCTCTCTCCCCTTCTCTCTTGCTCTCTGTCTCTGTCTCTCTGTCTCTTTCTGTCTGTCTCAGTCTCTCTCTGTCTCTGTCTCAGTCTCTCTCTCCCTCTATCTGTCTCTCTCCCACTCTCTGTCTCTGCTTTTGGTCACATATAAATAGATACATGTACACATACATACGTACATACGTACGTACATACATACATACATACGTACATACATATAACCCAAACCCATTCTATCTCCTGACTCTCTGAGCTTTTCTTGACTTTCCCTCATGAATGGAATTCTCTCCTTCCTCAGTGCTGCCTCCTGGATTCCCTGACTTCTTCCACGTCTCAGCTAAATCCCTACTTCCTAAAGGAAGCCTTTCCTAATCCCTCTCTTTAGCACCTTCCCTCGGATGATTCTTTCCATTTTTCCTTTACATTGTTTGTCCACAGCTCTCTGCACATTGCCTCCCTCAATAGGTTGTGAGTTCCTTGTGGGCAGACAAGGACTTGCCTTTCTTTGTATCCTCAGCACTTAACACAATGCCTGACATATCATTTGTGCTTAATAAATATTTACTGACTCACTGAAATATATTTTTTTCCTCTTCTTTTTTCTTTTGGTCTTTAAATTATTATTATATGGGATGGTTCTCTTAGGTAAGGGAAAGGACATTGGTGGAACCTATGATGATTTAAAAAACAAAATACACCAAAAAACCCTTCTTTTAAAAAATTATTGGAAGAAAGAGGAGGAAAAGGAGAAGGAGAAGAATGTAAACCAGTCAATGGCAGAGATTGGCATTCTTTTTTCTCATACTGCCCGGCACATAATAATTGCTAAATAAATACTCATTGCCTTTCCTGTCCCAACTCTATTGCTCATGCCATTGTGTCCACTGAAACAAAATCGTGGCCAGTTGCCAGTCCCTCTCACAGAAAAGTAACTGAGAGAAGCAGCCCTAGAAAGCAAGACGACAGCCAACTTTAAGCTGTAGAATCATAGTGTTTTAAGAGGTGAAAGGGACTATGGAAGTCATCCAGTCCAGTTCCTTCATTCTATAAATAAGGGAATTGAAACTAAAGGAGGTAAAGCAAATTATGAAAAATCAAATAACCCATCAATGTGAGAGGTGGGATCTGAAGTCAGAGTTTCTGACTTGAAGCTTACTTACTCTTCCCACTCAATCTGTTGCCTTTCCTGTGAAGAGGCATCTAAGAGATATATTTCTGGCAAACGACCTGGTGGCAGCAGGAGAAACCAGGGCAAATGGAATTTGGAATAAGAGCAAGAGTGATTCTTGGGCCACACAATATGGATTGCAGAACCAGGATATCTAGTTGCTATGATGGATGAGGAGAACAGAAGGGGTACAGAGAGTTGGATTGGTGACTGGTACTAGGGAAAGTCACTCATTAGGGGTTGGAGAAACAGGATAGGCCAGCAGTTCTCATCCTGTGGGTCTTGACCCCTTTGGGGGTCAAACGACCCTTTCACAGGGGTAGCCTAAGACCATTGGAAAACAAATATTTCCGATGGTCTTAGAAACAGACATGGATCCTCTATCTGTCTCCAGGCGGGTCCTCCCACATGCAGATACCCCCACATATGAGTATTAAAGGGTTGCGGCATCAGGAAGGTTGAGAACCACTGGGATAGGCAGATCACAGACAAACAATCAGGGTTAAGCAGTCCAGATGAGAACAGAATATCAGTGTGTCTGAACTGAAGGAAGTGCTTGTTTTACCTTCCATGAGATCTGGATTTTATGGGTCAGTTGGCTCTGCCTTTTTTGTTGGTTAAACAGTATTCTAGCATCATCTTTCTCTATAGAGGACTACATATTATTAATCTCTTCCATCCATCCAATGTGCCTGACCTTCTTTGAGGAAGTAGTAAAAAACTTTCAGTGCTAACAACACCAGGTCTTTCAGCAATGACCAAGGCCTCAGACGTGTGATGCTTTAGTTATCTTAAAAAAAAAATAAAGTACCAATTCTGGGGTCGTCTTTCTTTCCAACTTTTAGATTAATTGTTTAATTTCTAAGTTCCAAACTCATGAAGTTACACTAACCTATGACATACATAATCTATAGACTCCATTCATCAAGGACAAGTAAATTGTTATAGGCATGTATGTTTTCAACCTAATAATTTCTTTAAATAATTGATTATCATGTTTATTATGGATTGATTAGAGCAGCTAAACAGCATTTATCGAGTCTGGCAAAGTGATAAATTAAGCCTGTATTTATCTATCTCTGGGAATAGATACTGGAATTTTTATATACTTCTGACTGCACAGATTTTAATGAAGACAAGTTAAATAAATTTATTATGTTAATAAGAGAAATGTCAACAAAGGTATAAGCTTTTAGTTGGCTGACCAATGACAGATGATAGATGAAAATACCTACACTCTAAGACATTAAGCAGAGCATGTTAGACACCTCACTGTCGATTTCTTAGGGAATAAATCTATTTGAAAAGCTATTGACAAGGTCACAAAAAAAAGAGCCAGAAAGAGGACTCTATTAAACAAGAGGACTGTGTTCCCATGAGCTGTCATCTTTAAGGTCATGTTGAAAACTTTGCAAAATTTTACTATAATAGCCAACTGTTTAAAACTATTTGGTAGAAAAGGTTCATAATAGATGCTAACTAATTTTTGGGTGAATGTGTGGCATATTGTGATTCACATAAAGAAAATGGAATGCATACAAAGACCTGGAATTATGCATGTAAGGAAAGAGATAGGTACAATTAAGAGCGGAACACAAAGACCAAATAACACCAATCCAGTTCAGTCCAATATGGATTTATGAACCACTTGCCATATGCACCATTCAAGAGTCAGTGATAAAAAATGGTAGTCCCTATCATTAACATTAATTGCAACTAACAATATACTTCTTTTGAGTTTACAAGATTCACTTGAGTACTACCCTAACCCCCAATTAGTTCTGCCCTCTGGAATACCTATGCTACTGTTATTAACAAACTGCTGCTTTTAAATAAATTTCTTCCTTTCTTACTCCTTCCATCCTCTTCCAAACACGGGAACCTCACTCCCAAGAGAAGACATTGTATCTCTGGACACCCTCTCCAGGACTGGCTATAGATTGTCTCAAGTTCTTTCATGCTTTTGCACACACTGGGCTGGCAGGGGATCAATTTTCCTCCTAGCTTCTTATTGTCACATCCAGATTGATTGAACCTCACTGTCATACCCCACTTCCATCATTAAGTAAAATTATTGTGTTCCTAGAAGTATTTACCAGTTCATAGGGCATTCTTTTTCCCTATTCAAGGTTCACAGTTTTACTTTCAAAAAAGTTCAAATAATATTTTGTTGTTGTTCACTCATTTTCAGTCATGTCTGACTCTTCATGACCCCATTTGGAGTTTTCTTGGCAAAAATATGAGAATGGTTTGCCATTTCCTTCTCCAACTCATTTTATAGATGAGGGAACTGAAGCAAAGAGAGTGAAGTGACATGCCCAGGGTCACACAACTGCCAAGTACTTGAGACCAGATTTGAACTCGTGAAAAAGAGTCTTTCTGACTCCAGTACCTATACTATAGTATCCATTACAACATCTAGCTACTCTTTATAATCTATTACATTAGTAATAGATTTTATTTAACCATTACCTTAACATTGGGTGTTTAGGTTGTTTCTTTGTAGTTACATTTAACGCTGTGATGAAAATCTTAGACTAGGTATCTTTCTTTTTTATTGGTTTAAAATGTATCTATAGGGTATATTCCAAATATGAAATTACTGAATCAAAAGCTATAATTATTCTTTTTTACTTTACTGTTTGCAGTTCCACCTCAAATGTATGAGTGAATGAATGTTGCTGTTTCTCCACACATTCAAAAACAGAGTTTTAATTATTTTTTACAATTATGATTGGTATGAGGTGACATCTCAAACTTGTTTTAATCCACAATTCTTTAATTATTAAGCAGTTAACATTTTTCAGTTATTTTAATGATCTGCATTTCTTCTTTTGGAAATTAATCTGTTCATATTCTTTGATCATTAATCCACTGTGAACTGGAAGTTAACACTGTGACTTTTAAGCTGTTCTTTATACATTTTAGATGTCAAGATTTTATCTGTCATATACGCCTGATCTTTTATCTTCTGAAGCAACTGTTGCAAAATATAATTAAAAGTATAAACTGAGATTTGTTGGAATGTCTGCAGAAACAAACTATAAGATTGCCACAGTTTTTCCCCCCGTAGCCTTTAAAGACCATAATCAAATCTACAGTAAAGCATTTGAGAAACACACTCTCCATACCTGTGGGATTAGGAAGGGGACCTGTTAGACAAAATGTGTCATCCATAAGATTCTTCCCCCTCCTCTGTCCCTTGCCCTCTTGAGAGGCCTGAATTAGGTACGCAATTCAATAAAAATATATGAAGCACCTGCAAAGGACCATGATAGTTTTAAGGAGGTGGATGGCATGAGGGGCTACTGTCCTATAGGAGAAGTTTGCATTTTACTGAGGGCATATTACAGGTATAAACACCTTTACATGAAAATCGTACAAAGTGATTTCAAGAGGATGACAGTGCTAATAACTAGAGAATCAAAGCGGATCAGGACAGGTAACATGTAAGACTTGGGTTCTTTGTAGGAAGCTAAGGAGTCTGGGAGACTAAGGTATGGAAAAAATAAAATCCAGAGAGGAGAACCACTTTTTCAATGCCACTGAAGTGGGTGATGAAATGTTATATATGCAAGGAACAGCACAAACTGTTAATTAGAATATAGTATAAAGGAGAAAAATATAATGACTTCATATAATATTTTTGCTTTATTTCTACTCAATGTTTTCATTGTTCTTTGAGGAAATTGAAGGTTAACATACTTTGCCACCAGAAAAAATAAAAGATGCCACTAAATCAAATGTCACTACCTTAAACTCAGTCAGATTTAATCAATCTCTTTTTAAAGGTTGAAGAATTTTCTGGGTCTTGGAATATAAGAACTTAGAATAAAAATTCTAAAATGCAGGGTTTTCATAAGAGCCTTGTATTCTTTTAATGTTTACTAACTTAGTTTATAGGAATGAACTATGAAACATTCCGAAAGTATGATTTAAAAAGAATTCATTAAAGTTCAGGAAAGTCCATTTAGAAAGGTATGTGAAGCTGTTGATATAATGGACAGAGTACTTCATTTCAAATCATTTCATATCTTTTAGATTGTAAGCTCCTTGAGGGCAGGAACTGTCTTTGTATCCTCAGGGCTTAGCATAATGGCTGGCACATAGAGGCATTTATGTTTACTGATATATTAATTGAAATCAGAAGACCTAGGTTGAATTTTTACTCTGCTGCTTACTATATCTGTGACTTTTCTGAGAAATTTCTGAGAAATTTTCTGAGAATCTATATATCAAGAAATCATATTTCTTGATATATAAATTCAGGGACATTAGAATAAAAGATCCATCCCAGTTGTAAATCTGTGATCTGATGATCCTGTGACAGCTGAATGATGGCTGTTTGAGATGCTGTGCTATGAAGTGGAATAAGCTCTAGATAGAGAATGGGGAGAACTAGTTCTTGTCCTGACTCTCGACACCTACCACTTGGCTGACCTTGGGCAAACCTGTCAACCTGTCTGAGTCTGAGTTTTCTATTCCAAAAAATAACGAAAATAAAAATAAAATGGGGCTACAGCATGGCATAGAGAAGCCAATCTCAGAGACAAGACAAATGGGTTCGAGTCCCTCTTCTGACACATATTAGTGTGTTACCAGAAGAGACAAGCTTGCTGACCTTTCAGTACAGTACATAACTCTGTAGGTCTTTCTGCCACAAGTCTCTCCCCACTCCAGTCCATCCTCCACTCTGCTGTGAAAGTCAGTTATCTTCCTCAAGCTTAGGTCTAACCTCCACTCATCCACCTACCCACCTACCTCCCAGAGTAATGCCATAGCATCTCCAGAATTAAATACTAAATGACCCTTCCTAATGCTACCCCCCTCCAACTTCTTCTTATAGTTTTCATCCTGATCACATACCCTGGAATCCAAAGATACTGGTCTTGCAAGAGCATAAGACACTCCATCTCCCAGTTGCTAGGCTTTTCCACTGACTGTCCCCTAAGCCTAGAATACTATTCTCAGCACTGCCTCCTGGCTTCCTTCAAGTGTCAGTTAAAATATCACTTTCTACAGGAAACCTTTCTTAATTCCCTTAATTCTATTACCTCCCCTCTGTGGATTAACTCCAATTTATTCTGTATAAGACTTGTTTGGACTTAATTGTTTTCATGTTGTTCCTCCACCCCCACCCCTAATTAGATTAGATCTCCTAGAGAGCAGGAACTTTTTTCCTCCTTTCTTTGTATCCCCAGAGCTTAGCAAAGTGCCCTGTTACATAGTAGGTACTTAAATATTCATTGACTGACTGACAGATCTAAGTTGGTAGGGGAATTTCCTCATTTCTGGGATTTCTCCAATCAACTAGAAGTTCTGGACCAAAACAAAAACAAGAATGACAATAAATTTCTACTCCTCGGGGCTGTTAGGAAGATCAAGTAAATAGAACAATATTTACATATAAAGCATCATTACTGTTATTACTGAGACAAAATAATTTGTGCCCCATGGCTAAAAAGAATTAAAAGTACATATCAGCCTTGAGGAAAAAACAATTTGTCTTTCAGTGCCATTTACAATAATACTTCTATCATACCTACAGATTTTTTAAAGTGGAAAAGTTAAGTTTCTTTTAAAAAATATTTATTTTATTCTGAACTAAAGAAATCAAACATTTCCTAACAGAGTAGAATAAAGAGCTGATTGTACATGAACCTACAAATCTGTTATGTACAACTTGCCATTTCTTTTAAATATATAGTAAAGTTATAAAGTAACTTCCTTATTTTTCATTTTTTTCTCCCACCCCCACCCCCATTCCTGTACTAGAGATGGCTACCATTAGACACAGATATGTATAAAGATATAAAACCATTTTATACATCTATTTATCAGTTCTTTCTCTGGATACAGATAGCATCTTCCTTCACATGCCCTTTATAGTTAATTTGGGTATTTGTAATAGTTCAAATGACTTCGTCACTCAAAGCTGTTCTTAAAACAATATTGTTGTGACTGTATACAATATTCTTTGGTTCTGCTCATTTCACTATTCATTTTTTTGCAAGTCTATCCTTTTTTTTCTTCTAAGATCATCAAGCTTATTGTTTCTTTTTTTTTTAATTTTAATTTATTTTCTTGGTTACATCATTCATTTCCACAAAGTTTTGAGTTACAAATTTTCTCCCCTTTTTGTCCCTACCCCCCAGCCCAGAACATTGATCACACTGTAAGACCCCTCCCACAAT
>CM053594.1:338387295-338475049 GCA_028646575.1 Pseudocheirus occidentalis | reverse complement strand
CCTCCTTGCCCTGGGAGCAGTTTGGCCGGACCCGCTCTTCTCCTCCCCAGTTAGCAAAATCCACTGACCTTTCTCTTAGCCTTTTTTTCTTCTGGCCTGATAAATGTGGTAACTCTGCCTCCAGTGCAGCTGATCTGCTCTCCTATAGCCGGGGTTCCCCGCCCGATGCCCCAGGGCCTGAGCCTTTCCCAGACTGCTGTGAAGAGCCCCGCCTGCTGCGCTGCCTGTAGTGCTTTCTGTCTTGTGGAGAGTTTTGGAGCTTGAAAATCTGTTTAGCGTCCCATTTTATGAGTTTTTTAGCGTGTTTGTGTGGGAGCTGTGGCCCTTTGCTGCTTCTAAGCCGCCATCTTGGCTCCGCCCCCCCAAGCTTATTGTTTCTTATAACAGCAGTATTCAATCATAATTATCGTATACTGAAAAGGTAAGTTTCACATTATTGGCAAATGGATTTTTATTTGCACATGGTTATAGGTGTTTCATAAAATCTAAGAATGTGATAAGCCAGAAGGTACCTCAGAAATCATGTAATCTGGGGCAGTAAGGTGGCGCAGTGAATAGAGCCCTGGCCCTAGAGTCAGGAGGACTTGAGTTCAAATTCGGACTCAGACACTTAACACTTAATAGCCATGTGACCTTGTGCAAGTCACTTAACCCCAATTGCCCTGCCCTCTCCCCTCCAAAAAGCAAAAAAAAAAAAAAAGGAAGAAAAAAAAAAGAAAAAAGAAATCATCTGATCCAGCATTCTCATTTGACAGGTGGAGATATGTTATCACGGGGAAGTAATTCAAACATAGAAGTAGAAGAAGACACCATATGAGAACCCAAGTCTCCCTAGTCTAGACGTGGTTATCTATCCACAATACCACACTGCCTTTCTGGTATTAATAAGTACATCATAGCTGAATACATAACGGTCTATGATTTTGTCAGTGTGAGGAATTAACTCTATGGAGGCAGATCATAGTCTCTGACTTAGCTAAATCCTATGCAATTGCTTGAGGTCTGGGCAAGTTAAGTGACTCGCCAGCATTACAGTTTACAAAGGGATTTCCTTATACCTCCCATCAGAGGCAGGCAATGCAAATGTTATTGACCCCATTTTGCAAATAAGGAAACTGAAGTTCCATTAAGTGATTTATATTCAATTAATATCCATCATCACTGATATCTTGGAAGCTTTGGCTTAATGCTTCAGGAGAAAATTCAGGTTGTGGTATATGGTTTTGATGGAATACCTCTATTCTTTAACAAAGGATGAGCTTGATGGTTTTAGAAGAAAACTAACATTGATAGACCTGCACAAAAAAATGAGTGAAATGAGCAGAACCAAGAGAAAGGTGTATACAGTTAATAGCAACATTGTTTTAAGAACAACTTTGAGTGACTGTCATTTTGACTATTATAAGTACCCAAATTAACTCCAAACAACATATGAAGGAAAATCTGTCTGTATCCAGAGAAAGAACTGATCCTAGAAGTATGTATACAACGGTTTTACATATATGTGTACATGTGTGTATACATACACATATTTATGTCTAATGGTAGCTATCTCTAGGATGGGGGGAAGAAAAAAGGTACATGATAAATTTATCATATATTTAAAAGTAATAGCAAGCTGTACATGATAGATTTGCAGTTTCATCTACAATCATCTTTTTATTTTATTTCACTATGTTGTGGAAATGTTTATTTTATTTCTTAATTCAGAATAAAATATGTAAATTTTTTTAAAAGAGAAAAATCAAGGTAAGAGGACATAATTGATGGTATAGTCAGCCTCAGAGACAGGAAATTCTGCTCTGATACATTCTGACTGTGTGATCCTGGGCAAGTCACTTAACTTCTCAGTGACTCCAGGCAACTCTAAGGTTTTAAGTTACAGAGCAGGTATTGACTTACATGGGTAGGAATTTCTTCACTAGAAGGTCTCTACATTAATGAAAGCAAAGATCCAAACCCCCAGAATTAGGTGCTATAGGTTCAGGTCTTCTGACTCCAAGGACAATGTTCTTGTCCCTGCACCATGTAATATACCTCCAACAATAGCTGACCATCCAAGATGTCACTTCTCCTACAAAGACCCAAACAGACCAAAAACCTGTATTACATTGTGGGGAAGAGTTGGGAGACAAGGGGTCTCAGAACAATGAAATGCTCATTTCAAATGTAACCATTAGACAGTGTATAATGAGACAGCTCCAATGCCTCAAAAAAGATGTGAATCTGACAGGTTTTGAATGTCAAAGGAATTTTCAGATGTTATCTCATAAATTTGTCGACACCTATAAAGTTCCAACATGAATTTGATTAAAGTTCATCTTTTTTGTCTATCTCTTCAGCTCCTTTCCATCTGCCCACAAACATGCCAAAGTCTTCTCAACCCTTCATCTGACCCTTCCATCCCCTCATGCTATTGTCCTATATCTCTCCTCTATTTCACAGCCAAACGCATAGATAAACTTGTCTTTATTTCACTTCATCACCTCCTACTCACTTCTCAGCCCCTTACAATCTGGCTTTCAACCCCACCATTTGTCTGAAACTATTCTCTCCAAGGTTACCAACAATTTCTTAATTGCTAAAGTTGACAGCCTTTTCACATTTCTCATTCCACTTGGCCTCTGTGTAGCTTTTGATGCTGTCAACCACCCCCTCCTCCTAGGTATTCAATCTCGGCTTGCCTTTCTAGTATTGCTCTTCCCTGGTTTTCCTTTTTGCTTCCTGACCATTTATTTTCAGCCTTCTTTCATGACTCATGCAGTCTATTCCTGCCGAACTAAGCCTAGGTGTCTCCCAGCTGCCTGTTCTGAGCACTGTCTCACCTCTATCTAGACTCTCTGTCTTGATCTCATCAGCTCCCATTTTTCAATGACTGGCTCTGCTGGACATGATAATCTCCAAAGTTACCAAGGATCTCTTAATTGCCACTTATAATGAACTTTTTCTTAATAATCATCTTTCTGAACTTTGCTTTGACATTTCTTAAGATCATGCTTTCTTCCTAGATACTCTCCGTTTTAAGTTTCAGTGACACCGCTCCTTCCCATTTCTCCTCCTGTCTACCTAACTGCTTCTTCTCAGTCCTCTTTGCTGGGTTCTTCATCCATGTTGAATAGAGGAATTTTAGATTTCTGGATACAGAAGATACAACAATTATGAGCGGAGGTCAACTCAAAGGTATAACCACTCCCATATGTGGCCGGAGTGAAATGAACGCAGAGGACATGGGAAATGAGGAAGCTGATGAATGGAGGAGCCAGGTTGTTCAACAGATAGCAACACACACACATACACACATGTGTGCACATATGTGTGTATATGTGTGTACATATGTATATGCATGTGTGTATAGGTATATGTTTGTATGTGTGTATATGTATATATGCGTGTGTGTGTATATTGTGTGTGTATATGTATGTGTATATGTGTGTGTATGTATATATATACAGAAGCTCCCAAGTGAAAGGGCAAGGTTACTAGGTGGCACAGTGGTCCTAGAATTAGGAAGACTTGATTTAAAATCCAGCCTCAGACCTTTCCTACTTGTGGGATGCTCAGCAAGTCACTTAATCTCTGTTTGCCTCTGTCTCCTCAACTCTTAAAACGGAGATAATCAGAATACCCACATCCCAGGGTTATAAGGACCAAATGAAATAAACGTCGTAGATCACTTAGCACAGTGCTTGGCACGGAGTAAGCCCTGTATAAATGTTAGCTAATGTTATTATGGGTATCTAGGTGCCTGGAATCTGGAAAACTCATCTTCCTGAGTTCCAGTCCAGCCTCAGACGCTTACTCGTTGTGTGACCCTGGCCAACTCACTTAACTCTGTATGCCTCATCTGTAAAATGAGCTGGAGAAGAAAATGGTAAACGAGTCTAGTGGCTTTGTCCAGAAGACCCAAAATAAGGTCACAAAGAGTCAGGCACAACTGAACAAAAATAACCATGGCCGATCATAATACAATTAAAACTGACAGATATGAGGAATATGAAAAACCCATAAAGACCTTTATGAAATAGTGCAAAGCAAAAAAGTAGAATTAGAAGAATGGAGTACACAAGAGGTAGGAAAAATAAATGAGAATGGACAAAGGCTACTCATGGGTGCCTTGGAGGGAGTGACTCAAATAGTGCTATGACACTTTGTGTTGAGATTGATTTAAATGGAAATAGTTACTAAGTAACATGGTACAGTGGAAAGAATTCTGGCTCAGGAGTCAGAGGATCTGAGTTCTAATTCTGATAATGATGCTTCATATTTATATAAACTTGGGTAAATTTCCTAACCTACTGGGCCTTAGTTGTTCACTTATTTCTGCCACGTCCTACTCTTGGTGACCTTACTTGGGGCATTCTTGGCAAAGAAATTGGACTTGTTTGTCATTTCCTTCTCCAGCTCACTTCACAGAAGAGGAAACAGAGTCAAACAGGATTAAGTGACTTACTCAGGATCACATAGCTAGTAAGTGTCTGGAACTGGATTTGAACTCAGGAAGATGAGTCTTCCTAATTCCAGGGCCAGAGTTCTGTGTACTGTGGTGCCACCTTATCTGCAAAATGAGAGAAGGTTGAACTAGATTTCATAGTGATGTCAAACTGAAATAGAAATGGATCCCTAGAGGTTACTTACTGATTTAGAAAACCGTAGATTAACCTTATCTATGATGTATTTTTATTTCTGTTAAATACTTCAATTCCTTATAATTTGGTTCAGACTGTACTTGGGTGTTTGTTTACACTTGCAGGTTACAGGTGAATTTTCTAATGCCTCTGAACTAGAAGAGCTTTACATTCTATTTCCATCTAGATCTATGAACCTTAATAAAGTTTAGTAGTTTCCACTGATGTTAAGTTTCTAATAAAATATTTGCTCTCTCTCTCTCTCTCTCTCTCTTTCTTTCTCTCTCTCAATGGTGAAAGAATATTAAGACCTCCTTTTTACTAAAACTAAAAACATTAAGGGATTGTATCACTCTGGTTTAAAACAAAACAAAGATCTTTTCAGACTTCCCTGTTTAAAGGTGGGTGAGGACAGAGGTGTCGAGCACAAGACCCATAGGCCCTTTGAAGCCTTAACAATCTCAAGTGAGGTTTGAACCAGATTAAAAGGTAATTGGGAAATATTTAACAAAATAAAAAAAGTAAAACATATGTAATATAAAAATCTAAAACTAAGTCAACACGTAACCCCAGGGATCCTTATGTACAGAACAGTGGCTTCATTTCTATTTGAATTTGACAACTACTGGGTTGGAGAACAGAAGGCCTTTCTTCTTAATGAAATAGCTTAAGGAAATTAACAAAACTTGAAAGAAAAATTACCTCTCATTTTCTTAAGGAGCCTTTTCCATCCCTGAAGTAACTGAGTTATTGACTCATCTAAGAGCAGTCTCTACTTGGTCTAATGTCAGAAGAGACTGGGGCTCTGAAGCCACCTTTCTCCATGGAGAAATGATTTACCATATTGATGGCTGGGAAGAGGTCTCTTTATTTACTCCAGGTGCACAATAGAACAGTATGGTCAACTAGGGAATTAAGAAGAGACAATTATTTTGGAATTTAATGCCAAACTGTATTTTAACGTATTAAGATATTTCTTGTTCAAGAGTCCTGTAAATATTAACTCAAATTGTCTTGCGATAGAGACACGTCAGAGGATATGGGGGAACTATGCTAATTTGTATATCTCATTCTAAGACAGAAACTGTTTACATAGTAGATTAATGTTAAATTAAGTTAAATTGTTTCTGGAAGATTTGTGCCTAAAACTCAGAGTACACTGGGTATACATATGTGTGTGTGTGTATATATGTGTGTAGATAGGGATATATATATATATATATAGATAGATAGATAGATAGATAGATAGATAGATAAATAGATATAGATATGTAGATCTCCATCCCTCATATACAGAGAAGGAGATGGATCATTTGAACTTTCTGAGAAATACTTGGAAGGCATTGTTTAAGAGTAGAAGTCCTCCTGGCCTGAAATATTTGCTTTTGGACAAATCAAGAAAAAATACTATGAGAAATAGTTTTCTAAGGCATGTATTTCCTCCCTAATGTTCCCAGACAGAAAATAAAAGTTTATGAACTTTCCAAAGTGACTCTGAGATGCTCACTGGAGTCTCCACCTCATATCTGTTTTGAAGGGGGAAAACTGTCAAAACTTCATCTCTGTGAAGATCCTTTTCAAAAAGGAAATGATTCCAAATTCATAGGATCTTCCAGTTAAAGCTGGAAGGGACTTCAAAGGCCATCTAGCCCAACCTATCTCATTTTTGAGGAGAGAACAGCGAATCCCTGGGATAGATGTTGTGAACTGTTGCTGCACTATGCTTTATCTTTAAAGTTGAATTTTTTGAGAATACATATGCATCTCTATTTCTCCCTCTCTCATCATCTATCTAAACACAATATATGCATATAAAAATGCTATTTTGATTCTCATTCCGTGGGCTACCCTTCTGATTCTTGCTTCAGTTTCTCTGACACTGTCTCTTTTCTGTAGCCCTGGGCTTACTGCACACACACACACACACACACGCACGCACGTACGCACACACACACACACTCACACACACACTAGCCCTACAAGAAAAATCACCTTCAGAATGACTTCCTGACAAGTGGTCTTGTTCTGAGCACTACCTTATATTTCAGCTGCCCTGTTGGCTCCTGTACTTACAAAGTCTGAATTTATTGTGGGCTCTTGTAGTACAATTTTTGACACATCATTAAGCTCCCTCTTCATTGGGAGCCTAAGGGCATATTCAGGCTCACAGCGAAGAGCAAGCCTAAATAATGGTTAAAACACGTGTCACAAGCCACGAGGAGCCTGTTTGCCAGCAGGGCAAACAGTTCACTGCAGCTCAAGCAATACCCTACAACGGGGTGTGTAGAGATAATGAGATAACCACACCTCAAGTGAGTTGTTCGTCTCTGTCTTCAACCATCCAAGACACACAGTTATCTCAGTAGGATGGCGCACCCTGGAGTGTTATAAATATCTTTCAGAAGGTGAAAAAAACCGTCAAAGAAAACACACCCGAAAAACAAAAAGGAAAGAAGAGTTATGAACAAACAGGAAAGAGGCAAACCTCGGGGTGTAGAGCAGAATGAAGCAGACAAATAAGTGCTGGCTGGTTTTTGGTAGTATATTTGATCTTAATTGTATGGAGATTTATTCCAATGTTATGATGGAATCAACCTAAAATAAGGGGAGTGTCAAAACCTCATCAACTAATCGCTCTGTTTCTTTCATCCTGATTGTTGGTTCGTCATCATTGTTCCGCACTAACCTACCATAGAAATTAGTTAGCCAAATAAACTATCGCATGAGGACTGCCTAGGTTGCTATACTGAATGATGCCTAATATGCCCCGATTATGTGGCAATTTCCGTGTTTTAATTATTTGCACAATTTTAATGAAGGGGTTGCCCGAAGGTGGGGCCATTTTGATATTTAATGGAAAAAAAAACCAGATTTGTTTTTAAAAATGAAAACAAAGATAATTAGCTCTTAAATTAGCTAAACAATACTACATTCATACTCTTACATTATCATTGTTTTCCTCATTATTATTGTCATGTGTTAGCCACTGAAACTTTCTCCCTCGAGCACTGATAACTTGCTGTAGAGTTGTTTTTGTCTCACTCTATAATACTTTGCTAATAACCCACTGTCTATTAAGATCCTCAAGCAAAGATGGGAAAATTCCTTAGATTAGGAAAACGCATTGTTGGCGACAGTAAAGATGTTTTTTCAAGAAGCAACTCACAAATGAATAATAACTTAGAGAAGCAAGGGGGGAAATGATTTATTGGGGGAAAAGAAAAAGAACGATCCTAAATCCAAACGCAGCAAATAACCATCTCCAACAAATTTCTTCAGGGAAAGGCTTCAAATTTGAAAGGCATCAATCCTTCTCTGCTGTCATCCAACTGTTATGTATGCCCGTGTGCCAGCTGGATCTGTACATGTGCCCGCATAATCCTTTTCTCACCACTGATGTCATCATTAAAGCTGTGCAGAAACGCTGATTTCTGCTTTGCACACTCATTAGCATAGTATCGGACGTTATGGTGCAAGTTGGGGTCAAGTTTGCAAGAGTGAGAATAGCAGGTGAGTGAAATTTCACCACTTCAAAAAGAAAAAGAAAAGTCTATTTTCATAGCCGGGATATTATTACACCTGGCCAGCCACCACAGAGGAAAGTTGAGAAAAATACAAACTGAATCATTTTCTGTGGTAACAAAGACATTAAATGTTTTATCCTCCTGCTGAAAACTCTTCCGTCCTACTTGAATTTTCAAACACGAACTGTGCAACTGTTTCCTCCTGGTTGCTGGTCTATTTGTAACAAAGGCACAGCATGTCGGTGGCTGTTGGCTATGTCTCCCCCTCACTGTACTAAACTAGGAAGAAACCAGTCCCACCTACCATCCCTGACAATCTTATTTATAATACCCCTTGCAACTCCCTCAGCCTGCTGGGAAAATTTTAAACTTTTATTTATGAATTCTGAAAACTGTGATGAATTAATTTACAAAACAGGAATTGGTAAGCAACAACAATGAGAAGTGTTAGATGTCTGGAAGAAGGGAGAGTAGCGCTGCATACATTGAAGGCTGCTTATCTATTCTAGAGCTTGTGACCCTCTGCACTTAGATGGGACAGGTGGTGAGGTGAGAATGTGGGGAGTGGGAAGAAACATTTTGAAAGGGGTTCTCCCCCTCCCCTATAATAGGAAACCTGGATTTGCTCAGTAGGTCAGCTGACATTCCAGTTCCTAAAGTTGCAAAAGGTGCTTTACTGACCAATCCCTCCAGTGCTTTCCCTGTTCTTCCAGCCACAGTCTAACCCAGGCTGCTGTTATATAATTTCATTGGCAGATAGGTAAGCAGGTTTAGAAATGGTAAACAACTTCTGCTCCAAATAACAAACAGGTCCCAATTCTCTATAAGTAGACCTCTGGGAGGTGGGGAAAGGGAAGACTTAAAAGAAAAGTAAGGGATGGAAATGAATGAACGAATAAATAAATAATGGAATTTTAAGTCCCATGGTAATGGGAATGAACTAAAGATATGGTGTCATCTAAGTCCATGAAAGAGGGTATCTGTTTAGAAACCTGCGCTAGGTGTTCTGTGCTTGCTGAGTGTGAGGAACGGTAAAGAATGCTGCTGAGCCCATGAGGAAATACCACTGTCTTTGAGGACATACAGCATACAGACATGAAACATGTACACATAGCAGTAGAACAAGATATGATTATATGCTGAAATGAATGGCAGAGGCAAAATGTACTATGGGATCCTTTATCAATATTTTTCTTCACTCTTCTTCAAGGTATAAGGGACCCATTTTTTGTTACCATGTTGGCTGAAATCAACTGAGATTCTTTTTATAAAAAGACTAGAAGTTGAAATTTCATGTTGAAAGGTTACAAACTTAATTTTCTTGGGTGATTTCAAGATTTCACAGTATGAATCTTCTGTCTTTTGAATATGATTTTATATACCCACCTGATGGGTCAGAGGTTTCCTAAGCAATAATCACATTACAAGTTTTTTTTTTAAATATATATACATGGAATCAGAATCAGTGAGAGCAATCTGGGGTAGTAGATAAAGAACTGACCTGTAAGTCAGGAAGACTTGGGTTCTGATCTTGCCTCTTGACACATACTAGCTATGTAATCCTGGGCAAGTCACTTCACTGCTCAAGGCCCCCCAGATAACACTCTAACGCTATAGATTAATTCCAAAAATGCCTTGACAGAGGGAATTTTCTATACTAGTGATATCAGAGGTCAGCCATGTTGTTTCCCTACATCCATATAATTTGCCATTTGCTGTTCAGATGAACTTTGAATAAGGACATAAATAAGATAAGCTAAGTAATTATTGCAGCCTGTACCCAAGAGGAAAAGAAGGTTTGATTAGGATACTTCCTTTGGTGAATGATAACAGATCTTTAGTTGGAAGGGACCTTATGGGTCTTCTTGTTCATTCCCTTTCCTTCCTTCCTTCCTTCCTTCCTTCCTTCCTTCCTTTCTTCCTTCCTTCCTTCCTTCATTCCATTCTTTCTTTCTTTGCTTTGTGGAGGGGGGAAGGTAGGGCAATTGGGGTTAAGTGACTTGCCCAAGGTCACATGGCTAGTTTATGTGTTTAGTGTCTGAGGCTGGATTTGAACTCAGATCCTCCTGACTCCTGGGCCAGCACTCTATTCATTGTGCCACTTAGCCACCCTGCCCCAATTTCCTTTATTTCACAAATGAGGAAACTGATGTCAGGAGGGTTTTAGGTTCACTGTAGCAGGATAAATACAGATGGAATCATGAGACTCCCTTAAAGGAAAAAAGATAGAATTCTGTTACATAAAAGCAAAACTTATTGATGCATGGTGGACTTTCAAATATATAATCTCAGTTTTGCCTTGTTTTCACAATAGTAAAAATGAATAAATCCTGAGAATTAAAATTATTTCCACATTGCTGAAACCAGCCTTACTTCCCTGATAGGATGCATCAATCTTGCTTTCTATTTTGAGTGTCTGGAGACTTTGTGGTTGGTCAATACCTCAGAGTTTCACGATTTTGTGGCTGTAGGAATACCACTAAGGCGGATTCCAAGCCCTTTGTAATTGAACAGGCAGAGATAGAGAGTGACTGGAGGTTCTTATAGTTTAAATACTTCCCTGGTGGGAGGTGAAGGATAATAAAAAATTGGAAATTGTTGAGCTGAATTCATTCAATGGCAGTCATTTTATACAGGTTAGCCTAATGCTTCCTCCCTTCAATCAAAATACTATTCATGCTCATACTATTCCTAGCAATCATGTATGATTGCTAGGATTAATCTCCACACTATTTTATGGAATAATAAAGATGGAAGATAATCTTTTTTGACCAGGTCTTAGGAAATTCAGCAGTGAAATTAAAAAGGAAAAAGGCTTCACTAATTGATATTTTCTCATATGTCAAATTTTCCTGTTATCTACTTTGGTGAATTAATGGTATCATGATACCACTCTTCCCGTTTTGAAAATATACCTTTGTCTTGGATTTGGTTTCAGCCTTTAGGTCCAAATAGACCTTCAAACGTTCTGAAACAAAATCCAATTTAAAGTTGATGTGAATTTCATTTGCTACTTGGGCTGCTAGGTCTATGCCATACAAATATCTCAGAAGCAACGGCCACAGCTATCATGGCATTTTTTCTTTATGCAGCACCTTTCATGGTGGAGTTCAATGGGAGGTAGCAAGGTCTATCTGACACAGGAATGTTAATGCATTTCAAATGGACATCTGCTTTGCTACGCTGTGCTTCATTTTTTTTCCTCCATGCCATGGAGAAATAGAGAAGAAGATCTCAAAAGTCCTGGATCCCAGTCTGGTATTTCAGTTACCAGACATGCTGATGAGCAAGAATTAGAGCTTTTGATTCTGAGAGCATGGCTGGTGCAATGGATACTTGGGCAAATGGAGCTGGCTCAATTCTCTAGAGCTGTATTGCAGAAGATATTGCCTCCTTATAGGCAAATAATGAAGGAAGGCTTAGATTTAAAAGAGCTGGAAGGGTCACTGAAAATGAACTAGCCTAACTCTTCCATTTCATAGATGAGGAAACGCAGACTCCAAAAGGTCAGGTGACTTGTAAGTCAGTCAGTCAAGCAAGCAGTAATTAAGTAATACAAGGCCATTCTCAGGGTCTCTCTGAAGAACTCTGGAATCAGTTGTGAGGCATGGGAGATGCTGGCAAAGGATCACCAAGCACGGTGGGCCCACATCAAAGAAGTCCCTGTATTCTATGAGAGAAACAGGATGCAGTAGCTCAACAACACCCCCAAATGTGAGATGTGCCGATTTAGAGACATCTTCACTCCAAATGTTCATATGTACTATTTGTGTCTGACCTGTGCTAGACCATTTTGAGCTCATATTGGTCTGATCAGCCATAATCAGACACACTGCACCTTGATTCCAACCCAGTGGGGGTCATTTGGGTCCTCCTTGAGATTGAAGGACAACAACCAAGCAATGTGCCAGGTATTGTGTGAATTACTGGGGATACAGAGAAAAATAAAAATTATTCCCCAAGGACTTTACATTCTAATGGGGAACACAAAATATAAAGAACTAGAAATAGACAAGATACATACAGAGTATATGAAAAGTAGTCTTAGAGGAGAAGGCGCTAGCAGTTGGGGGTATACTGGGAAAGGTATCCCAAGGAAAGTTTTATTTGAATTGAGACTTGAATGAAGCCAGGGAAACGTGTGTGTGTGTATGTGTGTGTGTGTATGTGTGTGTGTGTGTGTGTGTGTGTGTGTGTGAAGAAGGGGGGTATTCAAGAAATGGGGAAAGTCAATGCAAAAGTATGGAGAGAGATTATTGGTCCCATGTAAGTAACAGTAAAAAGTAGGTAGATGGGAATAAAATATAAGATGACTGGAAACATAGAAAAGTGTCAAGTTATGAAGGGCTTAGAAAGGGGATTCTAAAATTTGATCCTGGGGGTTACAGAGAACCACTGGGGTTCATTGAATAGACAATGATAGGATCAGTTCTGAGCTGTAAGAAATCATTCTCGACTGAGTGGAGAATGGATTGGAGACAGTTACAGAAGTCATCAACAGTAGAACCAGGACTAGAACTCAGGCCTCGAAAAGGCAGAATTAAAGCTCATAAGTATTGGACTGAGTTAATTATCATGACACATAGGAACTGTCTAGTGGAAAAGGCACTAAAAGACTCAAAAAGAATAGGTCTGAGGCCTGACTTGGATAATTATCATTTGCAAGACTGCAGAATTCATTTAACTTCTGAGAACCTTAGCCTTGACATTTATAAAATAGGTTTAGATCATTATATTGCTGAATATTCTGTAGACTTGATGATATCAGAGCTCTGCTTGGCCCACGAGCCTGTCACATCACCACTGTCTACTTTCATTTGGCCAGAAAGCTCCATCGTTAGAATAGGTCCCTGCTCTGAACAAGAAAACAAAGTCCTTGTTAAAACACCCTCATAAAAATCTAGTAGAATTAGGATCCAGGGGTGGAGAACCAGCATCCTTGAGGTCACATGTGGCCCTCTAGATCCTAAAGCATGGCCCTTAGACTGACTTCCAAACTTCACAGAACAAATCCCCTTAATAAAAGGATTTGTTCTGTGAAACTTAGAGGCGGCTAGGTGGCACAGTGAATAGAGCACCGGCCTTGGAGTCAGGAGGACCTGAATTCAAATCCGACCTCAGACACTTAACACTTACTAGCCATGTGGCCTTGGGCAAGTCACTTAACCCCAATTGCCCTGCATTCCCCCCTCCAAAAAGCAAAAATCAACAACCCCAAAACCAAAAAATTTAGACTCAGTCGAAAGGCTGCACCCGAGAACCTAGAAGGCCACATGTGGCCTCGAGGCCACAGGTTCACCACCTCTAGATAGTCCTAGTCAGTCTCAATCAATTTTCAACTTGCCAGTTGTGATGCTTAAATTTGTTTGATTGAATTAAGATAATGATTTATTAAGCGTCTACTATGTGCAAGACACTCTACTGAATGTTGGGTCCAGAGGATTTAAGTAAGATTTAATAAGATGATATTAAGGATCCGACAGTCTAGCAGGTTTTGAAACACACTACAGCCAAGCAAACGTCCATTTGAAATGTGTTAACACTGCTGTGTCAGATAGACCTTGCTACCTCCCATTGAACTCCACCATGAAAGGTGCTGCATAAAGAAAAAATGCCATGATAGCTGTGGCCGTTGCTTCTGAGATATTTGTATGGCATAGACCTAGCAGCCCAAGCAGCAAATGAAATTCACATCAACTTTAAATTGGATTTTGTTTCAGAACGTTTGAAGGTCTGTTTGGACCTAAAGGCTGAAACCAAATCCACGACAAAGGTTTATTTTCAAAATGGGAAGAGTGGTATTATGTATATGATACCATTAATTCACCAAAGTAGATAAAAGGAAAATTTGACATATGAGAAAATATCAATTAGTGAATTATAAAACTTGACCAAGACTTGGCTCTGAAGGAAAGTAGGACAGGTCTTCTTGTGGATGGTATCACTTAAAACCCTGCATTTATTCTTTCTCTTTCCTCATAGTCAAATAATAAATCTTACTCCTATTTACAACGTAGTTACAATGTAGGAGTTTAGTTAAACAGACTGAAGCCCTCATTCCTTCTTCTTTGTCCAGCTATATGTAATAGTCTCATCCACTTTTATCCTTTTTAATTCACTGAGCATATTGATATCAGATCAATATTCTTAATATACCACATTGATCACATTAATCTTCTACTGGGAAAATCTTCAGTGGTTCCCCTTTAATTTTATAGAATAAAAACTCCTCATCCTCACATTCATCATTTTCCACAATATCAGTCAACCAAAATGTAGGAGAGAGAAAAGTAGCATTACATATTAAGAAGGTGCAGTCATGTGAAGAGACATAGGAACCAGATAGGTTTGGGGTGGGACATTATGGACAGTATTTGAATGAGAGCTGAAGAGTGGAGAGAGAGAGAATGTTGTCCTTAGGTTATACTATAGACCAATGGCATCAAACTCAAATAGAAACAGATACTTGCCTCATGCATATTGGTTTAGAAAACCACAAACAAGCATTATCTATGTTTTATCGTATTTTATTTTGTTAAACATTTCCCAATTACATTTTAACCTTGTTCCGGCTGCACTCACAAGTTTTGCTGGCTACTGGTTTGACATCTCTCTTATAGACTACTTAGATAGAAAAAATAAAGAGAAGAGATTTGGGAAACATCACAAGCCTGGCACAGAGACAAGATATATTAGTGACAGGGCACTTCAATTGTCCAGGCATCTTCTGGAAATCTCTCTAGCCACAGCAAGAGCAGCTAATAATTTCTTAGTTAATAATTTCATCCTTTAAAAGATGAAGCAACTAACGAGAGGACACCCCATTTGGGATGCAATTTTCACCAACTGGGAAGAATTCATTGCTAGGGAGGAAATAAGCACTCTCTCCTAGAGTTTGTGATAGATGAAGAGAGAATCTTCCATGCACCTAGATTCAGGGAACGCAGATGTCAATAAGATCAGTGGTCTGATAGGTAGGATCCTGTGGATGAGAATGCTTTAGCAAAAGCCAACTCAGGAGAAAAGGGAGGTGCTCATGAATGAAATTCTGAAGACACAAAGAGAAACAGTTCCAATGAGGAGGTGAAAATAGGTATATATTTATATCTGTATATGTGTATGTACATATATATGTATTTAAGTATATATGTGTGTATATGTGTTATGTACATATACACACATATATGCGTATATACACATATACATAATAAACCTAGAAAGGAAGGCATCATCCTGTTTGGACAATCTTATCCTCCCATATTCTCCTGTATGCCTCCTCCATTACGACTAAATAGGATGACTTTCTTTCCTCTCCTCTCTTCTCTCCATCTCCTATCTATGTGCCTTGCTCAAGCCTAGTATGGACTTTATTCCATACTACTCCCTCTATAACTCTACCTCTGACCCACATTTTTATCTTCCCTTCTCCCTAAGTAATCATTCATCAAATTTCTCATTGGACTTTGCTGGGGCCGCTCCCTTGCACCTATTCATTATCCTGGTTTATATATGTTTCCCCCACCCTGTCAAATTATAAATTCCTTGAGAGCAGGACATATGATGTGTTTCTTTTGATTTCCTGAACTTCAATATGTTCGTAGAAGGTACTCTGTAGGTAGGTATAAGGGTCCATGGTAGCAAAAAAACTTGGGTGACTTTGATGGTTAAGAGTCCAAGGTGGTGGACTCTTTTCACCAGGATGGTGAAAGGCCTGGAGTCATTGACATGATGCTCATTGAAAGGAACAGTAGGACACAAAAAATAGGACCCAAATGCTAAGTCCATTTTACTGGAAGGGAGATGGGAGTGGTGCAGAAAGGTGGTGGTAGAGGTGGTCAGAAGGCAACAGGGCACATAAGCAGGATGGTGAAGCGTGACGATTATGCTTACCTATTATATACATTATTTTCCGGATCTAGCGTTAAATATTGACCATAACTTTCTCTTGGAGTGGTGCCCTATGGGGAATGGTCCTATCTTCCCTATAATTCAATACAGTTAGCCTCTTGGCATCTTCTACGTAGTATTGTTATATGGGGACATGGCTTCACATCATTCCCTTTCTTAAATTCTTCTTTGTATATTGATGACAATCTACTAAAGAGTCCTGAAAGGAAGAAGCAATTTCACAAGCTGTATGCCTTAATTTGTTCTTCTGTAACTGACCTCTGCTCTCTATTTATCCCCTGGTAAGGTCAAGGGGGCCAGTGTTCTTGAATGATGGCCCTAGCCTATGAAGACTCCACCTAGGGCCAAAGCTCTGCTTGAGCCTCACCACATAAAGGAAGAGAGAGAAGACTCAGCTCTTGGATTTGATCCTAGAAACAAAGACGGATCATATAAGTGGTCACTGATTGGGACCCAAAGCACTGTGAAGATCTCTCCTTGGTCCTTGGCTTCTTTTGCCATAGTACTATTCTCACTGAATGCTCCAGTGATAGAAATGTCTGGCAGAGCCTGCCTGTATGAAAAGCTGCAACTTAAAATAAAATATCTGTTTTGTGAAGCAATTACTTAAATTTTGCCTACCAATAACAGTGGCAAAATTTAAATGTAATAATAAGACACAAATCTGAGGTCAATTACGAGAACTGACGCTGAGCCAAACAGAAGAATTCTTTTAAAGAATATGAGAACATATTCCCCCCTCCCCACTGTTATCTGTTTTGAATATCAGAAAACCAAAGCTAATTTACTATGCTGTTCTTACTCACCATTTTATGAAGGGAAAATTCCCACCCCAAATGTTGTAGAATTTTATTCAGGGTAGATTTGTTTATTATTTCTTCTACCCTATCTGTTTTTTAGTAACTGATTAGTCTCCTTGGGATCTGGACTCATCCCTGATAAAGAGCTACTCAACTTTTTTTTCCCCCTTCACACATGCATTTTAACATATACTTCACTGATAATGTGTTTGTATATACATGTATATAAAACATATTTGTATGCATATATGTTTCCAATATTATATTCAAACATACATACAAAACAAATGTACATATGCGCTCATATACATATAGCAATCCAACTGGATTCCCAGAGGGGAATGTGGAACACATTGTTAAAATGTCTGTCATCCATGTAAGAGAAACCGAAATGAGCTGGGCATTAAATTTGCATACAGCCCCAAGCACAGAGGTTCCTGTATGTGCCGTGTTCTACTGTTCTTCATGATGGGCATATCTGACAGAAAGATTCTGTCAGGATTAGCTCAGGAAAAACACCCCCAAGGAGATAATTTGAAGACATACTGAGAATTTGCCTCAATACATGAAAATAAACAAGAAGTCCTCAGCACTCTCTGCACACTAAAAGTTACCACCAACACTATGCCACACACCAGGGGATAATCTATTTCAGCTAATTAACACACAGCCATACACAACATTGTTAGAAGCGGTTGCCACTTAGGATTGATTTAGTTGTTGCATTGCTTAAAAGAGACTTGGAGAGAGAAGGAGCCGCAAAAATGTGGGAGGAAAGAGGAGATATAACAAAGGGTACTGTAGAAACAAAATTCAAAAGCTAGGAAGGGTTTGAAAAAATACCGAAGGCAGTAACCATCAATGAAACTATTAGTCTTTTAGAAGGGACTTTTCTTGGTCAATTTAATTAACTTTCTTCAGCATCAAAGATAATGTGCGGATGCATATGTGTGTATATTTGCATATCTACATGCACATAAATCCTGGTGGAGCCATGCACATATACTCTGGGCTGAAAGAATTCAACTAAATTTAAAGTGATTTGTTATTACTTTGTGAAAAAATGAGATCTTTACAAAATGTTAACATCTGGAATAAACAGATGAACTATTTCAGCCACATCATTGAAAATTGTGGGAAAAAAAGAACTTTCTTCCCATGTTTCAGCCGCTTCGCCCCTTTAGCTTTCCTTAGATTTTTAACATTATATAACTGAGTATTGCAAGTAACCAGTACTACCCAAAGAACCTTGTGATTCTGAGTAAGGTCATTTAACTCTTCTCCTCACTCTATTCTTCTCACCTATAGAAAGACGAGTTGTACCAAGGTCCCTTTGAACTCTTAATCTATGAACCAATACATTCTCATTTAAGCCGTCTTTGCAATGTAAAAAAGAATGCAAAGGAGCCACCTGTTTCAAAATATCATCCTTTGAAATGAATCTTAGAGGGTTTCTGAACCTGCAAAATCTATAATAATACAGTTTATATTTCACCACAGACAATAGATTTTTTTTAAAAAAGTACAGATGGACACTTAATAAGCCCCTACAATGAAACTTTTTTTTTAAAATAGGCCATTAATTGGGAATTTGAGATAACTCTAATTATGGGTAGGGCTGAGCTATCCCTTTGCTCTACTGGCAAAAGAAAGGGTTGTCTAAGTAAATTAATAATACAAATAAAATTGCTCTGCATATGATAACTATATTTAAGTACACTGAAGCAGCCATTTGCTTGTAAAAATAACCTGCTAGTTAGAAATTAAAACCTTTACTACACGACACTTTGATAGTCATTTAAAATGTATTTAAAGAAATAAAAATTGCATTACAAAGCTTATTTTAGGACTAAACCTGTAACTACACTCCTTGAGGGCAGAGACTTTTTGTGGTTTTTGTCTTGCTCTGTATCTTCAGGGTCTGGCAAGGTGCCTTGCTAAGGGTTTACTAAATGCTCATGAATTAGTTGATTGACTAAAAGAAAGCTCCCCCCAGTCAATGTCAATTTGCAACAGTTCTACAGTTTTTAGTCTGAGAGATGTTCCTGGAACTCTACAAGGTTAAATGATTTACTGTAGGTCACACAGTCAGACTGTGGCACAACTTCAGACTCACACTCAGTTTTTCCTGACCCAGAGTCAAAGTCACTATCTATTACACCAGAGTGTTTTTCATTTTAAAATGTTTTCAAATTAACATTCTTTAATTTAGATGGCACCAACTCAGACTGGGCTTCCCCATAATGAATTGGGATCACAATATTTACAAAATTCTTGTGACATAGGGGACCGACTGAGTTTTATTTATATGCCCTCTACAAGGCAGCTAGGTAGAGCAGTGGATAGAGTACTGGGCCTGGAGTCAGGAGGATCTGAGTTCATATCTAACCTTAGATACTTACTAGCTGTATGACCCTGGGCAAGTCATTGAACCCTCTTTGCTCCAGTTTCCTCATCTGTAAAACGAGCTGGAGAAGGAAATGACAAACCATTCCAATATCTTTGCCAAGAAAACCCCAAAGAGAGTCACGAGAGTTGGGCACAACAGATTGACAGAACAACAAAAACTATGTCCTTTATGCTGGTTTTGTAGAAATCAGAGTCACAAAAAATAAACAACCCATTCAAATATATTCAGGTGAAGATGGACAGACTGACTGCTAGTGTTTTACAAAGTGTGGGAGAAGCCGTTTTCTATTTAGGTGAATGACAAATAAGGGATATTACATTATTGTTGCATTAAGAATGGCCATCAGGTTTCCTCAAAGTCTAACAGGGGACCATGAACCCAATGAAAGGGTTAGGGCTTTTCAACGTCACAGGCAGCTCTGGACCATTTACTACCTCAGCAAACATTTGCCAAATGAGCTTAGCAGAAATAATGCCTCCTTCTATCTGAAAAGAAGAGGCCACACATATCAAAGAATGTTTTTTGGCCGACCAAATAACTCCTTCTGTATTTTAACTATGTTCTACTTTTTGGTCTTTTCTTTGCATTAAAATTCCCATCTGCCAAAGATAAAATAAGAAAATTGGGAACTGACATGACTTTATTCTCCTCATTTTTTTCCTGAGGGAGGTAGTTCTTTTAAATAGGGAAAATACTTGCCTCGTGTCCTATGTGCAGCTCAACAGATGTGTGCAAGCTTCAATTTTATTCAATCAATGAGCTGACCTTCACCATTGCACTCATTAACACTCAAAGTAATTGAATTACTGTGTGTGTCACTTTAAGACTGGATTTTCACTTTTGTGCCTAAGGTGACAGAGATGTACAAGCAGGTATACTCAGGGAGGAAGATGGATCGAGGGGGAGGCTGGAGCGTCAGGATGTCAGGCTAGAAATGTCATTCTCAACAACCTCTGACTGCCAGATCGAGAAACACATCTAAACCTTTCTCATTCAAAAATCTTACTTTATATTGATCAAAAGAACAGTGGTTTATCCCTCTCCTCTCTTCTTTCCTCTGCCCTACCTCCTATTTTTCTCTCTGCTTCTGCTTTTTATCAGTCTGAAGAAGTCACTTTCTCTCCCTACTACCCCTTTCTGATCTTTCCCCTTCTCAGACATATTTTCCCTTTGAAATGTTAGAACCCAGAATTCCAACAAATGGCCCTCTGACCAATGGATCAGGAGAGTGGTCCACCTGAGACTTTTAACTCCATTTTAAAAATCCAATTAACTCACATACAAGAACAAGGAGGTCATTAAGACCTGAGCACCTGCTCATTGAGCAAGTGACTACAGATAGGCTTGAATCAATGAATAAATGTAATTGAATCTGACATTGAATATATTAAAAAATGTATGTGACCAACACAATTTGTATTTCTGAGCATGTGGCCCACCTACTGAAAGACGTCGGCAGTTCTATGACATCGTTCTGTATGTGTTCTGGTCGAGGGGCACCTTTCAATCACTCTTTATCTGGTAAACTCAAAAAAATATAAACCCTTGTTGGACTATTGTTTTAAGCTAGAAGATCACTGAAATACTAGAAGAGTACTGTAATTCCTAATCTCCATTTTTGTTCTTAGACATATGGTGGTGAGAAGCAGTGTGTCATGGTATATGAAGGGTTGGTCCAAGAACCAGCAAGATTTGGGTTTAAGTCTCACCTCTGAGACATATGGCTTGAGTGACCCTAGGTAAGTCACTTGACCTTGCTGTGTTCCCTTGCGGTTCTATTAGTTGCAATATTCTATTGCAATTCTATTAGTTATAATATAGATGCTGATCATTATTAGTAGTGGGAGTTTTCTCATGCAGAGCTCCTCAGGGGAGAGGAAGGTAAGTACCATCCAAAAAAAATGCTATTGTCTTTGAATCATTGACTCTTTGCTTTGAGATTCCCTTCTATTTATTCTGCTTTTAACCAAGCCAACAGACCGTATCTCTACATATAGAAAGACTGTTAGATAGATTAAAATCCTTGATTGACTACAGCTTATGATTTTTTAAAATACAGCATAGGCAGGAAGAGACAGATAAGAGACAGAGAGGGATAGATAGACACAGAAATAAACAGAGAGACAGAGACAGAGAAAGAAAAAACTGGGGAAAGAGAGGAGCAAGATGAAGAGAACAAGAAGATGAAAAAAGATGATTATATTATCTTCATGACCGAGGTCGGTCCCTTGCCCTGTCCTCTCATTTTCTCATAGGTAAAGCTGATCACTGACTGCCGTCTGGGGCAAGAGTCTGCCTTGGGGTTCTTTGTAACAGAGTTCTATTGACTCTAGATGATTATTCTAAAAAGGTGAGAATTGGTGTGATTGCAAAATATCACAGGAAATGCCTCTTCCCCCCATTCTTCTATTTATCCTCCAGTCCTCTTCAACCCAAACAGCCAACTTCTTTAGAACCCGGGAGATTTATCTCCTAAGACAAAGGTCTAAAGCTTTTTTAAAAAAATGGCTCGAGAAACTCAAAGCCTCATGGAAATGACTGATGCAAACTGAAAATAAACACAAAAGTTAAAAAAAAAACAATGAAAAAATGGCTTGAGAAGGGTGGAGCTTTGAGAAGAGACACGCTTACAGATTATGAGCAGCAAAGATATTTTCAACAGCATAAAGTTAACATACCGATTCCCAAATTGTATATTGTATATGGATAAAAGGAGAATCAAGAACTACTGCTAAAACTAACACAAAGCAACACATACAATAAAGCAATAGATCATCTTAATCAAAAGAATCCAAGGTGGGAAGGTATGAGAAAAAAAACACCCAAATGTACAATATTAAGAAAAGACAATGTCCCTGTCTATATAAAAATCTATTCTCATCACAGTTCATGTGCCTTTTCATAATTCTTCCCTCATTCACAATACTTGCATTTGGGCTTTTTTCTATACTGTGCAGCTATGTGGCACAGTGGATAGGACCTGAAATCAGGAAGACTCATTTTCCTGAGTTCAAATCTGGCCTCAGCCACTTAGTAGCTGTGTGACCTTGGGAAAGTCACTTAACCCTGTTTGGCTCAGTTTATAATCTGTAAAATGAACTGGACAAGGAAACAGCAAACCCCTCCAGTACTTCTGCCAGGAGAACCCCAAATGGGGTCCATAAAGAGTGACTAAAATGGTTCAACATTAACAACTACCCTGGGAGTTGCATTGGGAGGCAATAACTTCTCTATCTAACAAACTAATAGTAGTAGCAGTAGTAATGGCAGCTAGCATTTATATAATGTTTTAAGGCTGGTTTTAAGGCTTTATCATTATGCTATTCTATTATTACAAGAACCCTATAAGGCGCTTTTATTTTACCCATTTTACTGATAGAGAAATTGAGGCAGAGATTAAGTGACTTGCCTAGGGTCACACAGCCAGTGTGTGTTGGAGGTTGAATTTGAATTCAGATCTTCCTGATTTGGTACTCTGTCTTCTCTACTACCTAACTGCCTGAAAAAATATGTTTCTGTTTACTATTACTATCACATTTTTACAATAGGTCTGTTTTCATTGGTATAGGGAGCTCTTGGGCAGGAACTCCTACTAATGTAGATTGGCACCTATTCTTCAGTTTCTAGAAAGAACGAGCTGCTTGGGGCGCCAAAAGGTTATGACCTTCTCAGAGTCACTCTGTTATTATGTGCCCAAGACTGAACTTGGAGTCAGGTGTTCTGGATTATGAGGACAGTTCTCTATTCACTACACCATGCCATAAGATCAAAATTGGATTCTTATCCAATGCTTTCCTCTTCTGTGTGGGTTAATTTCAAACTCTGTAGAGTGGTGCCGATATTTTACTCAAAATGAATCAGCGTTATGAAATGTAGAGATGAGGATATTTCTGTAACTTTCTCATGAATGGAACACACTGGAATCTAATTAGATTTTTTTTAACTGAAAATTGGAATACTGACAAGGTAAAAGATTTGATATTTGGTAAGGAGAATAATAGGTAAGTTCTCTCCCAAGAAACACTAACTTCATACTGTAAGAAGCATACTGTACCAGTAATATGAATAGGAAGGGATTTGTCTATAGGTTCAGTTAATGTAGAAAATTCTTGGCTAAGTAATTCCATTGCATAGCTTGGTGATAGAGGATTAAAATGTACATTAATAGAAGCTTTGAAAAGTTTTCGAACTCTTATTTTTCAATTCAACAAGATTTTCAAAGAATTAGACATCCACAAATGTGATACATTAATCCCCAAACTGAGAACCATTCACGAGACTGTAATACAAACATAAAAAGCCATTTTTCCCTACTGGCAAGATATGACTACAATAAAACTTTAAGAGAGTTTTTTCACAAGTACTTTATTAATTAGTATTTTACTAGTAATAATAAAATAGAATAGAACTCCAAATGTTTTATTCTGGAAGCCAGGACGATCATTTTCAATGATAGTCAAATGTTTTTTAGGAGTACACATTAATCAGTGCCAAAATGGAAGTAAGATCTTTATGATGGAAAGGGACAGGAATTATATTTCTGAAAAGACTAGGAATCTATGAGCCTAATGTCACCATGTACCACTTCCCATAGTCTGTGAAATGGAAGCTTGGTATTCACCAAAGGGGCACTGTGGCACGGTATACATGTGTGTTAGACAAAAGTGATCCACTTTTGGGACAAAGCTATGGGATAGAAATTGATGACAGTTCTCTGATTAATGAAAAATACCAAGACAAAGATGGTGGCACCATTAAGCTGCCAATTCTAACTAAGCACAATATTAACATTGCTGAATGAGGGTGAGATTAAGACAGAAAGAATTAGCATATGTCCATTTCATGTTAGACCATGACAAAATATAGTTATAACTGTATACTTGGCTACATAAGAAAGTCAGATTTATTTTATCTGAAGGGCAAGCAAGTAAAACAAATAATTGCTTTTCAGACAAGGGGCCTGACCATTTTCAGGATTTCAAATGATCGGCCCAGCTGCTCTGCAGTGCCCAGCCAACATCAGGTCGCTCAGGAAAGGGCATTCTTCTGTGAGGGAAACAGTGAACCACAAGGCCAAACATCTAAATACATAATGTTTAGGCCACTGTTTTAAGAACACAGATCATCATCAAAGTCTGGAAATTATGCAAATAACATTGCTTACATTTAACAGGTCTGTGCTGGTAAAGACTTTCCGACCTAAATAAATAATTGAGTCTCTGGGTAAATGAAGAGATTTTTGTGGTGCAAGGTTGCTACCTACAGGCCAAATTGTGGAACGACATTTACTATTAGAAAAAATTGAGACAAACGTTTTTGTACCAAGAATGTGTAGCCTGCTTAAAAGTAAGGTAAGTGGCAAAGAGTGAAACATTTTAAAAAACTCTGTGTTAATCACCATGTACTTTTAGGGATATGTATTATGCCTAAATTTGGAGCTTTTCAAACATTTTATCCTTTTCCCTTTTAGGGGCAGCTTTTTCTTTACCTTCTGAAAAAAATGCAATCATTTTTTTTTTAAAGGGAAATAAAGTTCTTTCTCAGAAAGCATCCTTGGAATAGACATCTTTGATTTTGCTGAATGAGTTTAATGATTTTCTTTAAGGTTGAGATTTGGATGAGAAGAATTACAAAAGTTGGACTTATTTTTTTTGCAAGATTTTAACATAATTACAAAAAATGATTTTGCCTGAAACTAAGCTTTGTTCTCACCTGCTTCCTCTGTTTTTCTTTACCCTAGTAGAGAAATGTGTTTAGTAAAATTTATACTCCCAATAAAGTCCAGTAAAATATGTGCCTCAAAAACATACTTGGTTTTAGAATGTCAATTTCTTTGGTTACGAAAATAAAGATAGAAATCTTTTGTTTGCCTCTCAACCAGATACTCCTTGCTTTTAAACAAAATTTATAAACCCTGGGAAAATGTACCATATATAGCAATAATGAGTGATATTTATCTTCCTTTTTGTTTTAAATTTATTTTTATAGATGTCTTTTGTTTGTAGATTGCCTAAATTTCCTCCTGTATCCTTCTCCTCTCTAAGAAAGTCATCCCTTACGATAATTTTTTTTCAGAGAAAAAAGAAAAAAATTCAGCAAAACCAATCGATACACTGAAAACACTTATAATTTGAAAATTCCATACTCATGGACTTCCTCCTCCCATTTTTGTGGAGGGAGTAGGAGATGACGTGTTGTGTTAAAATTTATCTTTCATTGCAATTGTGTTTTTGGGAAATTATTCTGTGTTACTTTTACAAAAGAAGAAAGCAATCATACAAACAGATAACACTGAAAAGATGGTAATAGACATCCAAGAAAAAGATCTTAGCAATGGCATTTATATTTCCCTTTCTAGCCACTGATATTATTTACATTTTCCCCAAATAAAGTATTATTGAGCAAGGAACTGAACTAAAATTAGTTTGCAAAGTAGCTTTATTCAATTTTGAGAAATTAAAAGGTAAAGAACAATCAGCTTAGCAGGCAGAACACGAATACTTTTAACTGTATGTTTTAGAAATCTGTCGAGAACAATTGTTTTATGATGAAACGTAGCTATATCAGATACCCGTGATTGTATAATATAATATATTCATGAATGGAGTTAATTGATAATTAAGAATAGCAAGTCTAGCATTCAGAACTTACTTGTCTTACTCTAATATTTATTACTGTTATTATTACTAAATCATTTTCATCTTTTCCAATGGGCTTCAAATAGAAACAATCTGGGAACAAATCACTAATGTGGCTGTTATTCGTTTACATTTAATATTCTATGGACTAAATGGTGGTGGTGACTAAAGTAACAGCTTTTTGGAGTTGAATAAAAGTATTAGGATGTGAGCTCATCTTTTGTAGGCTCACCAAAGCATTCTCAGTACAAGTTTAGCAACAGTATGAGGAGAGAAAAAGTAGCACTTCCTCCTGTATCCACAAGATTCTCATCTAGTATTATAACTCTTATTATTATATTTTCAACTTTTCAGGAGATACTTTAAAATGAATGTTGAAGAGAGAACCACATGATCTTCTCAAAGCGAATTTATAGTGAATTTTCTCTGCAATTATTATTTTATTGCTGTAAAAATACTTTGCTGTCTATGAATATGCTGTTGCTTTTTCTTCTGATTGACATGATTCATATTTTTTTCTATTCAGTACAACTCTTAAGTGTGACTAGAATTAGTAAAAATGTTCATAGTATGTAAGAGAAACATTAATTAAGAGGAAAAAAAGTTCTTATTAGCTGCCTGATTAGGCAAACTAGATTTTAAACCACCCGCCTAAGCTTTATTATTAATTACTTGCCGGGGGGAGGGGGTGAATTAACTTATTTGTGGTGCTCTAGTAAAGACCCTACCATAATTGTAAACTACATTAAGGGACCAAGATTTTTCTTATCAGATTTTTGAGCTAAGTTTTCTGCAGTGAAATAGAAAAATAATTAAACAAAAATTATGTTATAGGTACAAATACACCTTGAATTTTTCCATTGACATGAAATCCATTTATTCATAAAAAATCCATTTATTCATCCATTTATTCATATTGTCTTTTCTTTGTACAGATCACTGCAAAATGCTTCCCAAGTGAACAAACTAGTTTTTAAGTGTGAGCAACCTTTGAATATATGAAGAAACTGATCAATCTAAGCTGCAAAGTAAATTTTTTTCTTTGACTCAGTGTGCTGCATGCTTACATTTGGATGCTATTTCTGTATTACCACTATTCTGTTACTAAATGTGCACTCACTCTGAAAATCTAACTTCCCTTTCATATGGCGATAAATCTTATGCCCATCCTTTTTTTTTATCTGACTAAGGGATGTACTATATTTCTCTTATCTTTGCTACATTTTCAGGAAAACTTATTGTTAACCTACTTTCACAAAATGCCAGCCAAAACCCAAAAATCAAATCACATTCTTTTCTTTATGATAGCTCTGTGATCTTTGGCATCATCCACTATTTTCAAAACCATAACAGAATAGATAACAAATATATGACTCACAAATTATCAATTATGAAAAATAATCTGGTTCAGAAAGCAGCTTTAATGTAAAAAGATGGATTACCTGTCAGAAACCAATAATGCTATTGTTTGTGAATCCAATCTTTGATTTGGTCATTCATGTTAGGAAACAAAAATGATTTTTAAACCACATTACTTAAAAAACACAACCTAATTGTCATAAAGGTGAACATTCAGGGGAAAAAGCCAGATATAATCTGTCATTCTTGAAACAATTTATATTTTTATATTCAACTTAACCTATAAGTCTAAACCTCAAGGACACACAGCAAGAACTGGGAGCATCTGAAGGAAGACACTATTGGGAAAGAATGGTGTAAAAGTGTTAATTCTATTGTGGCCCCATAGCACGTTGTCATGTAAAATTTAAATAGATCCCAATTTGAAGTCATGATTCCTAATTATATAGGGAAGACTAATCCTATATCTTAAAGTCAAATCTGACTTCTTCTATTTTGAGATGAAAGTCTTCCTTTTTGGTTACTATATTTTACCCTCCTGAAAGCCCAGGGAGGCAAATGAGCACGGACAATTCTCGCTCCTATAGCTTGTTTCAGAGGAAGTGGCACAATATATACTTAGAGATGCAGTCAATCAATCATTCAATTGCTCATGAGGTATCATTTGAGGGACTCTTCAATATTGTATTCTGCCTACCCCCAGACAGTCTAAGCCCCCAACACCTGGCTAAAAATCCAACCCTTAGAGTCTTTTGTCTCTAGAAACAAAGGCCATAACTGAGATGGAGCAGTCTGGGCTTTGTCTCAGGGCACAGAAATTTAGAGGGTTCTCAGAACTTTGCTAACTTAGCAGTTAGAAGAAAAAGTGAGTTTAGCACCTAATTAGCAAGGATAATTATCCTTTATTAATTATTTAAAAATAGGAAGCTGGCAGGTGGCACATTTCCTTTCTCTGTGACCACAGCCCAGGAAAGCTTCTGCCAGGCCATTCCTGCCTTCTCTCCTTCCCCTAAGTGGCAGCCTCTCAGCAATGGGCACATTTCACTCCAGGGTCTCAAGTCAAGAGATGCTGGTGTTCTCCCTATCTTTTCTTCGTGGTAGTATCCCTTTCCCTCAGATCCCCATAATTTGTCTTACAAAGTTGATCTAAGAGAATACTTTCGTATTTTGGGGGCATGTTTTAGGCTGAGGGGAAATATATATATATATATATATATATATATATATACATGTAATATTTATGTGTGTGCACACATACATACACATATGTGCATATATTACATATGAAAAGTATATAATATGAAATGTATGAATGTATTATATAAATATAAGGTAAAAACATATACTATATTAAAATATATAATATATATGAAAACCTGCACATGTCTCTATTATTATTTCCTATTAACACACATACATATATTAATTTACTAGGCTGTCTAGTTGGTCCCTTGTCATGCTTAGAATAAGATAAAAATCAAAATGATTCCTGTGGAATAGAGCATGGCAAGCAGAAGAACGAGGTGACGGGGGATAACGGACCTACTTGATGGTAAACTGAAGAGAGTCGGCTGCCCAAGCTGGGTGTCTGGGAGATGATAGAAGAGTCTGAAAGGGAAAATGGCTCTAAGAATGAAGGGGGAGGAGACCGTCTTGAAGACAAACTCTACCTATTTCACAAATCTGCCCGTTTTCTGTGCTCCTTGCATCCGTGTGACCTTGGGCAAATGACTTCATCTCTTTGGGCCTGTTTCCTTATCTGTAAAATGAAGGGGGTGGACTAAATGATCTCTGAGGCCCCTTCCAGCTCTCAATCCTATGATCCTATGAGTTTCTCTCCCTCCCTACTCCATAGCTCAACGGATTAAGCGCCTCATAGAAGAAACACTGGGAATTTTGAAATAAACAGGAAAAGGGCCTGCACAATGCCTAGTGATGTACATTTCAAAAGAAAAAAAGATTCTGTACTAAACCTTAGGGTCAGCTTCCGACAGCTTGCCCATGGTGTGGGCCGTGAGAGTTCTTGGATGTATTCCTGCTTGGCTCTGAAATGTGAAAATGAGGTTGGGGGATGGGTAGGACTAACTATATATTCCTCAATTATGTCAACTGCTAGCTGATGAAGACCTGTTATAACTAAGTTTTTTTTTTAATAGAAAATGTGCTAATTGACTAGGTTGGAGCTCAGAGAGAGCATATGGTTAGGATTTTTGATTACCTAGAGTAGATCCCCAGCACCAATCAGCTACATGATTGTGAAATAGTGTTTTGCTTTAGTAAATACTGTGCTGACTGAGGGGTGACCAACTTGCATGATGACTTTCATTTGTATTATTTGGACATCCATTAGTCCCAAGAAATGTAATTGTGTGAGGAGGCAGTCTATCAGCTTAAGCTTCATATCACTTGGCTACCCACCCAAACCTCCATCCCACACTTGAAATGTTGCAAAACATGAGTCAGATCCATAAGGGAATGCTTTATTAGATGTCCTCCCCCAACCCCCATATGTGGAAAAGATAGATGAAGAAAGCCCATGGATCTCATTTCCTTCTATAATGAAAGAAACAAACAAAATACGGTAGCCAGGCAGAAGTCTCATGAGGGAAGATCCCAATAAAGTTTCAGTTCTGAAGTTTCTGGTTGGCCAGGCGCGAAGTCGAAGCCAAATCTAAATACCAGCTTTGTGGGGATGTGTGATTCCATTATCCACCATATTAAACAAAAACCTTCTTTCCTAATGCCACTTTAAGCTAAAATTCAAAACAGGTGTTTGATGCTAAGGCTGTAACCCAAATAATCCCCTTATAACCTGCAACTCCGATAAGACGTCTCTCGGAAATATAATGATTACACATCCCTCATATGGGTTTAACAAACCCCTATTTTCTCCTTTCCTTTCCATACAATGTGGAGTCTATTTGTACCCATTCAGGGCTAAATTACAGATAAAGTTACAGCAAATTTGTTTTCTCAAAAAGGCAGTCAGGCCTAATATCCCTGGAGTAATAAAAGCCTTGTCTTTCATTCAGAACTAGAACTGGCATAATTTTCTCCAAGAAACAAACTCTACTTCCTGTGACAATGAGCCTGTTCTTAAAATTCTGAATGGGCTGCAGCTCAATTTGCAGGTGTTCAGGTAGAAAGGCAAGAGGCCATTTGACCCCCCAACGGGCAATTGTTGCTGTGGTAGGTAACTTCAGTCTGCTAGTTATATCATTCTATTAGATAAGCTGCCAGAGTTTTCAGCTCTGAATTACTGAAGGAGGCTCAAGTGAATCAATAATTTATACAGATATATCTCATTCATTCTGATAGTATAAAGATACATACTAACAGCCTGCTGCAGCTACAGAACAAAGCCAGAGACATTATTTTTTTAAAAAGAGAAAGAAAGAAAAAGAAACCCTTTTTCTATGTGAACAAAGCAATTACGTAATAATGATCTAATGGCTTATTAATTTTATTTTCCAACTGCTCTGACAAATACACTGTGATGATATAAATAAACTCTTTATGAGTCTCAATGAAGTTGCTTTCGTGAATATTAATAATCACCCTTTACAAACACATTCAGATTGATTTGAAAATAGAATAGCGTTTTACACAGTAACACAATACTGAAAAAAATCCTAACAAAGTTGAATTAATTAACTTTTTAAGCTAAGTCCTTTAAATATTCTATCACCTTAGATTTCTGATACAGATTTACTTTCTAAAAGATGAAAATCAAAGGCATTTAGGGACTGAGTACTAAGAGTGTTGTTAATATAGCCTTATGCTGTTAATCATTATCTGGGGAAAATTATATTGTGTTTCATACACTACTACTACTATGACATTTTTATTAACTCATAATCCCTGTGCTAACAGTGGTGCATTAAAGCAAGTAATAATTAAGGGGGCAGCAAATATTAAAAATGCCTTTCTTTAAATTCTTCAATCACATTAAAGGGAAATCTTTTAGCACAAGAGTTTCTTTAAGGGGAAAGTGTGTGTATATATGTATGTTGGTTAGCAGTAGTGCATTTTATTATATGTATGTATACATATGTGTATTTGCGATGGCCAAAATACAAATTAATCATTAATAGTTCTAAGGATGTTTAAATAACACTACCATAATTTTTTGTTTCGCTGTCCACAATAACTGTTAAGGGAATATTTATTTTAAAACATGATAAAAATATCTCTCCTAGCAACTTAATTAGAAATGGTGTCTGTTACTTGACAGATCAGAATAGGGGGCTTGACGTTTGCAGATAAGATGTATCAGGAGTTGGTCCCTTGCCCACCCCACCTCTGTTCAAGGCCTTGTCTATGGCTGGCTGGGAGACATGCATTGATTGGCATTCAGTTCCCTCTGACTGGGCTTAGGCAGACTGAGTGCTGAAGTAATTAGGAAATGGACCCAGTGGGAAGAAAGATAGTAGTTACAGGTATGGAGAAGATATCTATACCCCCTTCTCCTAGGAAACTCCTTCCATAATACCTCAGAGGATAAGTCATAAGGTGGGGGGGGGGGTAGGGAGAGAGAGGAGATGAAGAAAAAGGAAAAATTGTGCTGCCTCTAATTCAAAGACCCCAAATCTTTCTAAGCTACACTTTGGGATTGTTCATAGTAGCCAGTTAAAGTTTCTGGGAATAAGACTAACTCAATAATAATAATAATAATATTTTCTTAAAAAGAGAAGAAAGGAAAACGGTAGAGTACCTCCTTCCCGTCAGCCAAGAGCGAGAGAAATGTGCCCATACCGATCTTATTAAGATGATGAAAATAATGAGTGTGAATCTCCTCACAGAAGAGGGCATAAATGTACCCCACATTCACCCTTTTATCGTGCCTGATAAGACTGCATTTATTCTCAGCTGTGTCTGATACTATGGTGGTGGGGGGGTTTCTGTTACAATATTATAGTTTGAACTTAAAGTTTTACCTCTGGAGTCATCATAGTCAGTGAGTCGAGGTAGGTTTATTGAGTGTGACTGATAATGGGGAGGAAGATCTGTTAATGGCAGCTGAAATACATTTCAATCAAGATAGCCCGAATTTACTTTCTGTCATTCGTTCTAATCATAGATTTAAATGCAGACAAATAGAGACAGCTATTTTATTCAGTTTATAATTTATTTCCTAGAGTTCTTTAAACTGGAGTCAAACATTCTAGTCATTTAGAAATGGAATCTAGGCATTATAAAAATCACATTTCCTAGATTATTATGGTGAATAACCATAAACTAACACAAACTGATTAAAAGGAGGTTTGTGGCTTATTCTATGTCCTTGTACCCATTACATAAACTGCCAAATAATCATATTAATTTTATCTAGATTTTGCAATATTGGCTGAATTTGGAAACATTACCTGGCAGTAAGAAAGATATAGCTGTTTCTTCACTACTGCCTCTTTGCTTATTCATTGCTAATAAAAGCTTATTTATTTACATTAAATTATTTACATATCCATCTACTTGAGGATTTCAAAGCGTTTTATAGAGATGATTTTGTAAAGACCAATCTATTTAACAGATTGCACTGTTAAATATCAATTTCATTGTAAACTATCTCTTATGACACTTCACGCAACAAAGAATAACATTTTCACATGCCAATGGTAACTTGACTCATGACCAAATTCCTTGCTAATTCGCAAAAGGGTACAACATTTTTATCATGAGGTTCTTCAAATTTATGCAATAACTACCTTAGCTATATGATTTTAAAGTAAAAGTAAGTTGTAATAAATACTGAAGCCCTGTTACCTAGTTTCTCTAAACACTGGGCTTTATATGCACTTTGGAGATTTGGGGGGTATATAGGTTTGCTACAGTTGTCATTAAATCAATACGGATCAATACAGCTGATTCACACTATTTCATAAGCTCAGTGAAAATAGGCTTTTGAAATCAGGCACACAGGAAACCTAGAGGTGTCCTTAAAGATTCTAGATTTTTGCGTATGTGGAAAAAACAAAAGTTGTTACTCTGAGGTCAAAAAGATTTTTTTTTTGCTCTTTTAAAAAAAATTTACTGTGAGATAGTCCACACTCCTTTATTATTTGTTAAAACAAATGACTTATTTTTGCACCTTGGATCTTAAGAAAAGCAGTGTGTCTCCCTCCCAATTATCAAAAGAGGTGATAAAAAGCAAGTTCATAGCTACTGCTTAAATTCCTGGTACCCAAATGAACGTGAATTTATTTTGTCTAGTAAGCAATTTCAGCTCTCCCACTGTAACCCTTTATTATAGGTATTCTGGTGAACAAATATTGGGAAATGACTTGTTTAAGATGCCTTTTAGACATTGTCAAACCACCAATTTGACTGAGCATAATGCGATTGGAGTAGAGGCAGTCTGGCCTTGTGAATAATCTATACAGATATTGACACCCATTTCCTATGCTGCTGTATCACCGCTTTTATGCAAGTTCTCCTTCCCCACTCCTGGAGCCTCTTTGCCTCTATGCATTAGTGACCTTCGCTACCGAAGCTTCTCAGCTAGAACATTGTCTTCATCTTTCCCCCGCTCCACACATCCTTCCTTCCTATAAACCATGGGATTTTGTAGGCCAGGACAACACAGGTTCCACAACAAAATTCATTTTGAGTTCCAAGAAATTTTTGGAAGAAAACCTGTTTCTAAGCTGGGGTTTGTTTCTTAGACATTTAATTTGAACTACACACTTAAAAAAAAGTTTTGTCTCCCAGCATTGTGGCTAAACTCTCAGGTTAAAGACCTATAAGACCCAGAGGAACTGAGAATGAAGGAAAGAGAAAATTTGCAAACCAGATAGTTTGAGTCAAGGTTCTCATGAACATAAGTGAAGAAGTGAAGTTCTACTTTCCTGGATGAGACTTATGTAGAATATAATACTTTTGAAATCAAAGAGTCTTCATTTATATTATAAAATGGATAGGAAAAAAATACAAGCCTTCCATGGATTCTACCAAGCTTTGCCTTTCTTTCAGCCCAATCAAAAATGAACTCAGAAACCAGAGCTTGTGCAGTAATGAATTAAATGATGAGGACCTCCTTGAACATTCTAAGTAACTTTACTATCTACTACCTAATGCCACAGACCAATTAGAATATGTTCTCAATGGAGTCATTTATGCACCACTAAGGGGCTATTTACAAAAGTGGTCTATCATCTTTAATTAAAATCAAAATAATTTCTCTAAATACCTGTGGGTATCACTAAGTTCTGATAGCTAGTCTCCAAACTTCTCTCCCTCAGTATTCACTATATTCTTGTCTCTCTGTGTCTCTCTGTGTCTCTCTGTGTCTCTCTGTGTCTCTGTCTCTCTGTCTCTGTCTCTCTGTCTCTGTGTCTCTGTCTCTCTCTGTCTCTGTCTCTCTGTCTCTCTGTCTTTCTGTCTCTGTCTCTCTCTCTCTCTGTCTCTGTCTCTGTCTCTCTCTCTCTGTCTCTCTGTCTTTCTGTCTTTCTCTCTCTCTGTCTCTCTCTCTCTGTCTGTCTCTGTCTCTCTGTCTCTGTCTCTGTCTCTGTCTCTCTGTCTCTCTGTCTCTCTCTCTCTCTCTTTCCAAGCTAGGGTTTGTTTCTTAGACATTTAGTTTTAACTACGCACTTAAAAAAAGTTTTGTCACCCGGCATTGTGGCTAAACTCTCAGACTAAAGACCTAAAACGCCCAGAGGAACTGAGAATGAAGGAAAGAGAAAACTGAAATGAAGGAAAGCAGAAAACAGATAAAAAGATAATTTACTATCAGATATACAAATCATCACCTTATTTAGACCATAAGAAAATAAAATTGTAAATAAGGACCTCTGAGGGAAACAGGTTATGGTCAGATGCAAGGCAGCTACTTGTGTATCATTGGCCAGCCAATGACACAGAATACGTCCAGAAGCTCAGAAATGCAAAAAATATATGTATAGTATTATATAATATCAACATATTTATCTTTTAATACCATAATACTTCACACTTTTTCTCTGCTACAAAGGAAGAGCCAAAAAAATATACATGGATTTTCCAGATACGGGGCACTGTTCCCCTAAATGTCTGTAATGCAGAAGTGGTAACTGTTGTGTAATGTGCCATATTTTTATAAATCTGGTATACTATTGGTAAATTATAATGGTGATGGTCATGAGTATCTTCTTTCATAGTCTTGCTGGTGAACTCAAAGGAATCTGAACAAGCTTCTGGTATTTCAGTGACTGTCTGTGAAGTTGTTTTCATCCTTTAAAATGGATTCGTCTTCCTCTACTGACCTCAAAACACTTCAAGATCCTTGTATCTCTGTTCTTCCAACTAAGACTGAAAAGGTAGCGAAGCTTAATGAAGTACATATATGCATTTGACATGAAAGCATTCACTTAATGAATGTAAAGATTATCTGCTTGTTTTCGAGTCCATCACTTTATAAGGAGAAATTCTATTAGACTCTTGATAATGATGGTTACATGAAAGAGGCAAGGAACAGCATCTAGCCCAATTCTTTCACTTCATAGGGGACAACAACACACACTTGGAACACACCCATAGGGAGAAAGCATTCATTGTTCACTCCAACTCCCTTTAAAACCCTCAGAGGCCTTTTATTTTCCTGTTGAAGAACTGGGTTCAGTATGTATTTGATTAATTTGGATAAGGCGATATTAGATCATTATTCGGCATGATTACTTATGGCTTTAATTTGCATTGTATGCAAAGTATAGAAAAATAAAACCAGACTTCATTATTAAGAACATATGCAACAACATGGAAGCATATGTAGGCAACTTACAATTAAAGCACACCAAGGGTCAAGCCAAAACCTCAATTAAGAAATGAAATCTTTAAGAAAGCCATCCTTCTTTTCTTAATTTGCACTAAATGAACTGGACCTGAGAATTCATTGGGATGGGGTGTACCCAGAGAGGAAACTCCCTCTGCCAGTGTAGACCCACAACAGCTCTGCAACTTGTAGTCAGAGTTTGTTGCTTGGGACACTGAGAGGTTAAGCCACCATCCCATGGTCACACTATATTTATGTATACGTATATGTCTATATATGCAAAACACACATATATAATATACACATGCACACATATCACACATGCATATACATACATTTTATTATGCATATGTATACACACATATGTATCTGTCTCACCAATACAAGGGCCACTCAGAGGTGGGTCCTAAACCTAGGTCTTTCTGACTCAGAAGACTGGTTTCTGTCCATTATACCACACTGCTATTGAAGCTGTGTGAAGGTCCAAGCTTTTATTTACATCCTGATATACTTTCTGTCTTTCTCTTCTCCTTCTCCTTCTCCTTCTCCTTCTCCTTCTCCTCCTTCTCCTCCTTCTCCTTCCCCTTCTTGGTCTGTCTTCACTTGGTTTAAATGGGCAACGTGGCCACTCTTGAAGGTTTCCATCTTTACTTTGCTGCTGACTACATAGATACTTCCTTTTTGGAGGGTTAGTATTCTGCGATGAGAGGAAAGTTACAGATGTGACACGTGGTCAGTGTTTATAGATTTACCTCGGGAGAAGGCTAACAATCTATGTACCCAATTCTTGATCTACCTTCAGTATCTGGCTCTCATCCTCTAGAACAAATGTCTTGCTTAGCTTTCCATACAGAACCACAGGTGATAACTTCCGTGCATCATTTCATGTATCTGCAATTAAGATCAATATTTAGGGTAAATTAACTAAAGTTACCTCACTCTCCTTTTACGTTTGCTTTTGAGGAGATAAAAAAAACCTTTTGGAAGTTGACTTATCACATGAAATACAATAAAGTTACCTCACTCTCCTTTTACTTTTGCTTTTGAGGAGATAAAAAACCTTTTGGAAGTTGACTTATCACATGAAATACAATCAGAACTACTCTATTGGGGCGGCTAGGTGGTGCAGTGAATAGAGCACTGGCCCTGGAGTCAGTCGTACCTGAGTTCAAATCTGGCCTCAGACACTTAACACAAAAAACTAGCAGTGTGACCTTGGGCAAGTCACTTAACCCCAACTGCCCTCCAAAAAGCAAAAAAAAAAAAAAAAAAGAACTACTCTATCCTTATTTTTACTAAATTTTACTAAAAAACTCCAAAGGTACAATTATTCTATTTGCTTCATATTTTCTTTTAATGGCACTTAAAATGGTTAAGAACATTTAAATTGTGGCTTAGATGGAGGGGAAGGGAATAAGTAATTATACAGCGCCTACTACGTGCCAGGCATTGTGTTAAATGCTTTAAAAATAATATCTCGTTCAATTTTCACAACAACCCTGCACAGTAGGTGCAGTGATTAATCCCATCTTACAGCTGAGGAAACTGAGGCCACTAGAGAGACTCTCCTAGGGTCACACAGCTAGTGAGTATCTAAGGTTGGATTTGAACTCAGGTCTTCCTGACTTAGGCCCAGAGCTCCATGTGCTGTGCCACTTAGATGCTACTGTTGCTAAATGGAGATAAAGCGTGCCCCAGCTACCACTCTGGCAAATAATGAGGGAATTTTAGGTGGACGTAGGAAGGCAGGTGAGCACAAAGAAGCTCACTGGTCTTAGGGTAATGACAAAAGCCCGTACATTCGTCAGCAATATTTCCTCGTAATTCATCTCCCAATCATAAAGGGGATAATAACTATCTGCCCAATTTCTTTTTCCTGCTCATTTTTGGCATTTGTGACTAGTTACCTAGGACTTTAAGAGCAGAGCAAGAGAGATTGGGTCATCAAAGTCCAGTTGTACCACAACCCTGTCAGACATCTACCCCAATGCCAGCAAAACCTCCTCAGGGCTTATTTAAGTGGGTTTATACCTGGGGGAATACAGCTTAGCAGCACCCCGCCACACTACAAAAAGATACAGTCTGCCTTGCTCACATTGTGCATAAACCCATTGAAAGCAGCTTTCCACAGGTTTGTGAAATCCTGTTCTTCTGCACATCGAGAGACAGCTATCATATGGGAGGGACAGAATAGTTTTTAATATGTGTGAAGTGCTATAGAAATTAAACTAAAAATCAAGTTTCATTGAAAGAGAGGGAACGGGCTACCAATCATCGGAGGTTTGCAGAAATAACAATCGAGGCAGCTCCGTGTAGGCTCAGGGGGGAGCCCATCCACCAATCAGTCATGGGCATCTTGTCTAGCTACTGGAGGCAGAGGTTCCAGGGAATCAGGGGCAGAGGCACTGGAAAGGATAGAAGCCAATTTTCATGTGGCAACAACAAAATGATATTAAAGGAGAGTAGAACAATGGGAAGTATTAAACATACGTTGTGCCAAAAGTTAGCCTTAGGTGTTTGTGAACTGGTGTCGAGAAAGTCACCGCAGCCGATAACTTTACCGGCTTCCCCTTGTCTGGCTTTCTGGTAAAGGTTATTGCAGAGGAAAACCTAACAACAACAACAACAATAATAATAATAATAATAAGATGATGATGATGATGGTGGTGGTGATGCCAGATAGCATTTATATAATGCCTATCACATGCCAGGCACTGTGCTAAATACTTAACAAAGATGATCTCACTTGATCTCACAACAACCCTGGGAGGGAGGTGCTGTGGTCATCCCCTTTTTGCACTTGAGGAAACTGATAAGTGGTCACCCAACTAGTAACTGTCTAAGGCTGTATTTGAACTCTTGTCTTCCTGACTTCTGTCCCAGTGCTCTATCTAACACATCATCTTGCTGTCCTGTGTGATTCTATAAGTAGTATATGCATGTAAGAAGAACTTTTCTCATGAAAAGTTCCATCACTACGGTCTGGGATTCTTCACATGGTCCTCTATGTGAATTTCTGCTTCTCCTCTGGTTAAGAAGCTCAGGCACTGGCATAAGGGGATGTGACCTGTCTGTGGACTGACCAGAAAGTCAAGATTTTGAGGGAAATGGGCAGCTGACCTTTACCTATTATCTCTTAGCTTGAAGACTGGACAGATTATAAGACTCTGACCCTGACTGTACAGCCAAAAGAGAACCCACGGGGAAGAGAACACGATCCATTCATAAACAATCTTTGCCTAACTGAGCTCTTGAGATCATTTTACTGACCTTCTCCCCTTGCCATCCTAGGGATCTGATGACCCTTTACAGATTTATTTCAAACATACAAGTGCTAAAGAAACTCTTGTTATTTATAATTTAAAAACAATTAGAGCCTGAATTCAAAACTTGGTAAATAATATACAAGTCTCCTATCAAGGAGACTCAGCCCAGGGTAGTGGACAGATAAGCCTAGAATAAGAAGATCCTATGTGACTATGAGCAAGTTACAGAACATTTTCTATGTCTTAAAGTGGCAGATGAGTTGTTAACATGCCTCATTGGGGAAACAGGAATCTTTTAAATGTCAAACAGTTAACACATCTTAACTAAATCTTGTGTTAAAGCCACAAACCCTATTTAAAACCTGCCTAACTAACTACTCATTCATAATATTTATAACTTGTTTTTATGGAACTAACTCCCTTTTGGAATGTTGTTTTCCCTAGCATTATTTTTTACCTGAACCAATTAGACACTTGAGTTTTCTACTTCAGTGTTTCATCATGACATAGAGACGACCTTGAGTTCTTGAAGGCTATATAAGCAAACTGCAAATGTGGGCAGGTCCCAGCAAGCTGAAAAGACTTCACTGTCTCAGTGATGTATGGTGTCAGTCACCCAAAGATCAGCCTAAATACATATAAAATGGCTCATCAACAGAAGACTGGCCACCAGCTGATTAATTTTTTAGTTATGGTTACTCGTAAATAATTTTTAAAAATCAGTATTAGATATCATAGATCTTTCAAAATAACAATTAATGATATTAAAGGGGCACGGCTGGGTGGCACAGTGAATAGAGCACCGGCCCTGGAGTCAGGAGGACCTGAGTTCAAATCCAATCTCAGACATTTAACACTTACTAGCCATAAGACCTTGGGCAAGTCACTTAACCCCCGTTGCCCTGCCTTCTCCCTTCCAAAACAACAACAACAAAATGATATTAAAGGAGAGTAGAACAATGGGAAGTATATTAGGGCTAAAGTCAAAGGCTTTAAGGTAAAATCCTACCTCAGGCAGTTACTACCTTGTGTGACATTGGGTAAGTCATTTAACCTTTCTTGGTCTGTTTATCCATTTTTAAAAGGAAGGAATTGTATTAGATCGTGTCAATGATATCCCCACCACCTCTAGATCGATGATCTAATGCTGTTGGGTAGGATGTGCTTTCACAACCAAATACTATGACCCAGCACATATTACACATGCCTTGGAGTCAGGAAGGTCTGAGTTCAAAACCAACATCGGATACACGCCAGCTACATGATGCTAGTCAAGTCACCTAACCACGCGCAGCCTCAGTTTCCTGAAATATAAAAAAGGCATAACGATAGCACCACCAGCAACCGTCTTAGGGTTGTTATGAGGGTCAAATGAGATCATATATATGTAAAAGGCTTTGTAAACCTTATCCTCCTCCTCCTCCTCCTCCTAACACATTTGTAAATAAAGAACTCCATGTATATTGGTAACTTGGCAGCTGAATTGAAATGGTACTGTTTTTAAGAAAATAATGGTTGGTTTTGTTTTTAAGTAAACTAAAAAATGATTGCAGAGAAGAATATGAATTAGCATAGAAGAAAGTATTATAGAGTAAATTAATAAGTTATTTTTTTCTTTTAGAGAGGAAGATGATGACAGGGAAAAAGCCCAAGGCATAAAGGGAGGAAAATTCAATGCAGCTCGACTTGAGCATTGGTTGGGCATATGGTTCCTGGTGTCCTTCTTTATCAGCATTTGTATGAAAAAGTGAGAAAATATAATTTTGAACATTTTCACCTTTTCTGCCAGAACCATAAAATAAAAATAATAACTAAAATAACACTTTTTATAAAAACCAGAAAGCTGCTTACAAGCTGCCACAAGTGTGAACTATATTTTTTTACTGGTGTGATTTAAAGCTATTGATAGGTCCCTTAACATAAAAAATAGAAATTTACAATGAAAACTCAAACTGACCTTCAATTTCTTCAGACCATACCCACATCTTACTCATTCTTACTCAATAAGAAAGCCAAGGGATAAAGGCACGTTACACAGACAGGCAAGTGTTTTCTGCATTTATATTCCTTCTAAAGTTACACTCCCCAAATCAGATCTTGAACATAAATGTTATTCAAAAATCCTAAAATTCTGTGATGATGCCTATAGACTGACACCTAAGGCTTCTCCTAATTCCTCATTGTTAATTTATTTATTCAGAGATCACTATCTGCCTACTGTGCGCAGAATACTGTCTGAATAGCTATCCATCACTAAAGCTTAACATCATCTTTTGCCTTCTCTCCAATAACTGCAATTTGCCCACGTTAAAGCCTATCATGTCATCTGTACACCTCATTTCCCATCTTCCTCCTGTTGGCTAATGGGATTCTTCTGTGAGTAGCCAGCCCCTCACAGGATCCATTGTGTTAGTTTGCATTTGCTTTCTTGAAAACATGGAATGAATGAAAGTGGCACAAAACCAAAGGCAAGATGGACCATGAATACAACCTGGAGGGAAGAGGTTGATGAAACACAGTGGTCTAACCCTTTTAATCATAGCTGAGAGAAAAAACAAGTCTGTCTTTCTACACAAAAGAAGCATGTGGACAGCAGGAAGAGAATAGGGAACGAGAGACATGTTGGTTCACAAATCCTGTCTTTGATGCTCTCTGGGAAAAGCGGGTTGATAGCAACTGTCCTCCAAATGAGAAAGAAAACAAATTTATTTTATGAGTAACAGTTAAATACCCATCAGACAATTAGAGTGCTTTATAAAGGCAGTTTTGGAACACAAGATACTTGAAGATTAGGCATTCTTTCATAATTCAAGTTCATTGTTCCTCTAAGTAAAATATGTGTCTCCCTTTAGTTATTCTCTCACGAATTATACTTTAAAGGCAGAAGGACATTTTTTGATAATGCACAGCTTAAACTTTTCATTAAACTACCAAATTTAAATTCTACCTTTTTGTGCACTCTGACATTTTTGTCTGGCATTTTCATTAATTTTGCGACGTACATAAATGTAGCTGAAATGTTAACTGATCAATACTTTGTCTCTCTCGTGTAGCACTAGAGCATTGTTCCCCAAGGACCACACAGCAGAACAGAAATTAAATGGATAAAATATCAAATGTTAATGTTAAACACAGCGGCACTTACTGTATAACGCCGGAAAAGGCTAAAACAATTCCAAATGGACAGATGGTACCACAAATTATCTACAATCACATTTAAAGATTAAAGTTTGTCCTGTAAAATAATTCTTTGACGCACACTGAAGTGTGTCCTTTTCCTGATAGCTCAGTTGTCCAATTATTTCTGTGCTCATTACAGTGAGAGATGACAGTCCTGGAAAGAGAGAGACTATGTATTTTTTTTCCATGTTGCACCCACTGACATCCACAAGAACACAAATGTCTGGTCAAGAGCCTGATGAAAATTAGGCCCAATTTAGGAGATGTTTCAACAGCTACAATAGGCTAGTCCAAAAGAAGAAGACACACACTCCCTCTCCTGCACTGTAATACTTTGGTGGTATGATTTTTGATGATTAAGAACAATATTAACATATTTTTAAAAGATCTCACACTAGTACAAAAACCTGATCCTGCAAAAACCAATGAAATTCATGGCAAGGGGGTAAGCTGTATTTTACTCATCGCACGCCATCCTATCCAACCTGTAACATAGAGGCTATTAGCTCACATTGATTCTCGTCTACAGTACATGAAGTGCCAAAGAAACTGCAATTTCATCTTACACTTCTTTATACTTCCACTTAATCCAATTGGGGCACATGACAGCATTTTTCCATTTTGTTTTCATTTGGAAAGGGAAAATTAAAAGTATATGGAAGTTGGATATATTTCTAAGAGAAACTCATTGATCTTTGGGCCCCAAACCAAGGACTATAATAGTATAAATGTGTTCTGAGAGGGAACAGTAATACTTTTGGAAAAGTGGCCCAAATGGAATCAGCACTATTATAATAGACTTATAATGCAACTAGGAGAAGATGGGAACAATGAGTCCTTTTAAAAATGGTATACTACTCATATAATTCTAATGGAAAGCAGCTTCTGTTCAAGGTTAAATACCTTTTTGCTTTTTTTTTTAAGGCCCTAGTTACAAAGGTTTAAAAATGTTCATTTTTACTTATCTACATTACTTACTAATAACAAGATTAAAAAAAATTATCTGGAAGGGCTAGTTTCTTTTGCTGAATCGTTACAGAATTTATAACATAAAACAATTATTTTAAAAAGGAAAAAAACCCAATTCCTGAGTCCAACAACAGCTTGTGTTGTCAGATTTCAACCTGATGGTCTTAAAAATATCTGATTGACAGGCCATTGAAAACATCGTTTTCAATGGAAACACCAAGTTATAAGTTATGATGTATTAATTGTTTGATAATAAACTGTAGGCTTATCATCAAACAATATCTCTAGATGGACATCAATATCTATTTTTGTGGAAATCTTTTCTTTCTAAAATGTAAGATACATTCTGCCACCTTTTAAAAACAGATGATATTGAACATAATTTAATCTTTCTTAATTACTCAAAATCATCACTGTGATCAGTCTTTTGTTTTTTTCTGTTCCCTCCCTTGTTGCCAGATTTCAATTTTCCCATTGTCATCACAATGACCTCACTCCATCTTCCTCTTATTTGTTGCCTGGAATCTGCTCTTCTCAGGGAAGCCAGAAGACCAAATGTCTTAAGAACTACATGATAAATAAGATTTGATAAATTACTGGATGAATAAGGGCGTAAAATCCTGACTTTAGAGGAGGGTCTTTGTGATAGTTATTTGGGCCCTAAAATACACATTTTCATAAGATCATAGATTTTGAGTTGGAAGGAACCTCAGTGATAGTCTAGTCCCACCCTCTCTCATTTAATAGAAGAGGAACTGAGGCCTTGAAAATATAAGTGACTTGCCCAAGGCCACAAAAGCAGTAAGAAGTAAAGTCAGGATCTGAACCCAAATCCTTTGATTCCAAATTCAGTTCTCTTTCCACAATACCCTGATGATATTACTTTAATCTATTTCAGGATATGAGACTGTGATCTAAGGGTTTGAGCTTGCATGAAAAAGACTCAGAAATGGGTTCTTGTTATTAAAAAAAGGTGAGATCTGATTGTCTTCCAATGAGATCAGTTTAAAAACAACGCTTTAAGGAAGTTTTAACAGTCCCCTAGGAGTCCCTTACATGGTTCTGCATGCAAGGTCTTAATGAGACTTTAGAAATCTGGCTGCTATTTTGCACTCACATTATCTAGAGAACTCTGGGAGCCAGTTGCAAGCTTATGTACGAAGCAATATAACGCTCACTTGAGACATCACTGTATTCAGAATTACCTAATTTATTGCTAAACAAATGGCTTAGTTATAGTTGTTTATGTTTTCCTAGTTCATAAGCAGTCTGTGGTTCTCTCTCCCAAGGAGTGACTCAAAGATGGAAGCCACAAACTTGCAGGCTGATTTTTGCTCATGTGTTACAGGTCTCCGGGAGAACGGCGGATGATGATGGCAAGTAATACACAAAAAGAAGCTCATCCCCTGTTTCTCAAATTACTAGCTGTTCCGCCTAGCAAAGAGGTAAATCACTTAGTATTTCATCTTCTCCAACGCTCACCAACTTGGCGAGTGCAATGCTACTATGGAAAAGCCTCTTCAGAAAGTAACAACACCATGCTTGTTTGTTAGATTAAACTATTTTAGCTTCCACAGAATCTGCTATGTTAAAACTTCATGGTGACAGCAGTAGCTTTCCTTATGGCGGCAGAAATATGTCAATGGGAAACAGGCAACCTCACTTTCTGGTAACTTGCAACACAAAGAGAGATACCCTTTGTTCCAAGGGCACAGACATTAATGAAAGTTCTATTCAAAGACTGGGGAACCGATTACAAAGTACTAAAAAGATGTGCTCACGTTCATTTGAATGGCAATACAAAAATGTCCATTTGTTACCACAATTAGAGAAATTTGTGAAGACAACCCTAATCACATCATAGTCTACAAAATCAAGGACTCAAGAACATGGACGCGCTTTCATTTATATCATCACCAACATGAAAATATAACTTACGGATTTTAAAAAGGAGCGCTACATTTAAACTTCAAAATCTGTCTCGCTCACAAATCGTGAATAAACACAAAGAACATTCTTCCCAAGTCCCACTTGAGGCAGGGGGCAGGCATCCTGGATCTGGGATTCTCTGGCTCTGACAGTTTTCATCAGCTCTTTTTAAGTAATTGAAGTAAAAGGCTATAGGATGGACACTTTTAGGGGAGCTATTCTGATCTATTACATTCTCCCTTGCTGTTTAAAAAAAATAACAACCTGACACCTCAGAAATAATAACATTTCTCTTAAATAGGTCACATCAATTTCCCATTGATTCACTTTTTTTCAAATCACAAAAATAGCATTCCCAATGGTGTTACACTCTTTTTTAAAAGGCAAATAATAGAAAGAAATAAAATCAAAGCATAGATTGTCAGGTTTATTAAAACTCTTAGTACCAAGGGCTTCTCTTAGCTTTGCTATGACAAACTGGAACTATGTAATGTGGATAGCTTATCTATATTTTTTTTTTGTACTTTGTCACTCAGATAATTAAAAAGTTGCTAAGATGTCTTATTTCTGGATTTTTGAGTTGGGGAGTGGGGGTGGGACAAGCATTTTTGGGCTCAGATATTACACAATCCATCAGGTTCTGGCCCAGAGCAAAGTCTCCTAGCTAAGTCTTAAAGAAAGGCATTTTAAAATGGCAAGCCTGACGTGACGGTAAGTATGGTCAAAGGACCATGTAGTTAATATTGCTGAATGCAGTGAATAACCATGGAAAGCAGTCCAGTGTGATCATACCACGAAAGCAGCAAGACTCCTTGGGGGTGAATCCCAATCGAAGCAACTGTTAATGTAGTAGGCAGCATTGACCAGCACCATGACACAGCGCTTCATCCGGATAAAGTTTCTGAGCAGCAGCTGTGAATAAGATGGAGACAGTGTCAGAATTAACCAGGCGTCTACCTAATCTTCTTGCAGCTCATTTTGCTTAAAAATATGAATGGGATAAGGGAGTCAACTTACAAGGCCATGCCAAGTGGTACAGCTTACATGGCAAAAGAAAAGAAGCAAAAACCCAAGATTTTTTTAAAAAGAATTCTAACAGTAATCAAATATTCTTAAAATTCCTATTTGAATTGTAGAAAATGAAAAGCATCAAGTCATCTTCCAGAAGTAAAATTCTCAACTAAAGCACTATCTGATATAAAAAGAAGAAATGTGTAAATAAAATAAAGTTTTAAATATTAAATGAATATTAAATAAGTTTTAAGATTTCTGTGAAATCATTGAGATTTCACAGTGAAATGCACTTTTCAGAGATTTCTCTTTGAGGACTGAATACAATAATTTGCAGATTATAATTCCACCATACCTATCTTCAGTTTTGCACTTCTGTGTTTGAATTGTTTATTCTTTTTATTACCATATCTCTACTGAAATCCTTTGATTTACTCTTCTGGTCATTACAAACCTAACCAGTATAAATATTAGGTAATTTTCTCACTATGAGTTGAAAAATTAGGGAAAGAGATAGTCTCATCTAAAAGAATACCTTTTCCCCAAACCATTACATAGGGGAGTGAATCATCTCCTTTCAGTTTGATTTTAATACTGTCATAAAATACAATTGTGAAAAGTACGGCTTGCTGAATCATTGGCAATATTTGTAATGACAGAACCACATCAATCATTCAGTTTAGCTCTGCAGGTTAATTTTTTAAGTGCTTTTTTTTTTGCTAAATTAAAGTATATTCTAATGTCAATCTGCTCTGTTAAGACTAGAAGTGGCTGTGTAAAATTTGCTGTGATCACCATTTACAAACAAACAGATTCGTGTGTGTGTATGCGTGTGCATGCACGTGTTTTTATTTTGGTTTGTGAATTGAGAAATTTTGAAAAGGAGCTCATGGTATAGATTAAACTGAGCATGGGGGGGCTATTTTTTTTTGCCTGTCCCTACTGACAGACCCTTTAAGAACTGGTTTTGTTATAACTGTGGAGAAATGCAGTATGTAGTTCTAAAATGAAATAAGATACTGCATTTATAATTAATCCATTTTTAATGCTACAAATCATATCAAAGAGTATGGGAGTTTATTATCACTCAAACTGATTGGATTCCTGGCATCCAAAAGGTTTGAAAATGTTGGAAGGCATAGAAACATTTTTTTAAGATTATCATTAGAACAAAGCAAAAAAATAGACCTAGCAAAATTTTACAGTCAAAGTAAAAAGAATTCATTTGGATGCAAACGTTTTCCAAATGAGATTTAATTGCACTTTTTTCTTCATCATAATTTGGTAAAATAAGTAATTTAAAATGACAAGCATTTTCTTCATCTGATGAAAAAGAAGATTCATTGTATTTAGTGGCCTTAGCTAAAATTTCTAATGTATTTACTTTTAAAGTGACCTCACAGCGAAAACCTGATTAACAGGAAGATGACAGCCTTCTTGCTCATTAAAAGATGGAGTCAACACTCATCAGGTTTAAAAAGAAAAAAGAAACTTTTACTAGGTGCAATTTACATACACCTGCATTGCACCTGTGGATGGAGTGTATATACATATGAAGCCAATATGGGATATGTTCATTTACATATTTCATGGAAACCAAAAAATGCGTTTTATGTGAAAATGATCATTTTTTTCCCTTATGACATCTGAACATATATCAGGATCTTCATTACTCTCCCCCACCCCCACTCCCCACTGGTTTTCCCTTGGAGCTTTCTAAAGGACCCACAACATTTTCGCATAAGTTGATGCTCTAAATATATTTTTCCCCAACTCCAAACTTTATTTGAAATAGTTATGTAAAGGTTTCTTTGATCAGATCAGATTTTCCCAAAGGGTTTAATCTTTTTATTTGTTTATTTATTTATTTTTGTTCTGTTTTTACCTGTTTAGAGAGTCTGTTTTCCTCTTCAATATACTTCTGCTCTTTGGGAATTAATGTTCGGAGGCTGGCTTTCACCTGTATATCAAAATATGTGTCTATGTTATGGATTTCTCTGTTACTAATGTTTGCTAGTTACACATAGTTCAATTTGCCATAACTCCCCAAGTTTCAAAGTCTTGGCTTCTATGCTCATAAAATATAAATGCCTAAAGTTCCCCATGCAAGAGCCTGGATCTTTCACATAAGCAGCATCCCGGGCTGCTGCGGGGGGCTGGTGCTGGTGCTGGTGCCGCAGCGGAAGCAGCATCAGCATCAGTACCAGCAGCAGCATCAGCACCAGCAGCACCCACCACCGCTGCCTGGTCATAACAAGAGTGGGTGTGCCACGCAGAGGCAGAGAAGTATTCTCCAGTATACATCAAGGTTTAGAGAAAATGAAGAATGACAGAAATTCTCTACAAATCAGGAACAAAAGCTTTCATGAAACTGAACTCTTTAGCAGTACAAAAAAGCCAAAGTTAAGACTTACAGCATTAAAAATCACATCTATTTCAAGATAGATGACCCCCTTTGTTGGCCCTGTCAGCTGCTTGTTTTTCAAGACGTAGGCTTTCTGTTCACCATTTTGAATCTGCGGGAAAAGGACATGACAGCCGTCTGTCTGGAGGTCTCCGCTGAATACACTCCCTCGGTGACCTTTCACCCCCAGCTGCTGAAACTGACAGAGAACCCAAAACAACTGTGGCAATTCTGACAAGTACCTGTTCATTACCAGGATCAAGTCTGTCAGGAAAAATTAACTATCATGGGATTCAACATGGCCGTGAACCGAGTATGTTAAAATTTTTAGTGTTCTTATTACAGACCTTGGTTGAGAAATGACAGGCACGGGGCTGAGGGTTTTTTTTTTTTTCTTGAGCAAAAGCAATCACAGAGCAGGGTGTCAGGTAGACGAGACTTACAGTCAGCAACGGTATTGCAACTTTGCCCAGGAAGTCAGCGCTGCGGTCTCGGTCTTCGTCATAGACCGTCACTTCAAGGACCGAGTGGATATCTTTAATATTGCTATATTTCCAAGAAACATATGCAGAAAAAAATGGCTTCGTTAGTGGTTAACAAGGACAAAAAGGGGTTCTGAAAAGTCAGCTGTCCCTCGCTGATTTTATGTGTTGGTGCGGATACAGAGGCAGAGGGAGAGAAGGCGCAGTGTAAATCAGAATCTCCCATCATGCATCTGAAGAGACTGCATCTGTGAGTCTCTTACTGAGGAATTTCTCCATCTTTAAGAAATCCACACAGAATGCTTTCTTAAGTTATCCATAAGTTTGATCTATGATCAGGGTAACTTATTCTTTAAAAATCATCATTAAATGACACGGACACAGAAGAAAGACCCCGCTGCTTCCCTCCATGTCCCATTTCTTCCTTTGCCAATATTCCTCCTTCCTACACTCAACTTTTGGGGCACAAACTCCACTAAGTTTGACATTTCATGTACAACTAATATAATGTCTATACATTTCACGGTATACTTCAATGACAGAAGCACTGCTCTTAATGCTAGAGTCTCCTTTGCAGCTAAACATCTTTTTCAAACCGGAAACTTAAATTCAATATAAAACAGGAAATGCTTCCTACAAAAGCAGGAAGCAAAAAACAGAGTCTGTGCAGCTATGATACTGTCCTGGGATTTAGAAACTAAGTCCTGTTCCATTATGCTCTGCAGATGACATATGTTGTAAGAGACTGTGTGAGCTCCTCATATTTTTGTTTTTGGAAAAATAAAACCAAATTGTTGACAGTACTTATTCTTTGATCAAACTGCTTACCAAGAAAACATGAATTAAGGGAAAACAAAAATGAATATATTCATTACAGAAAAATCACAACCACATGTGAGAAGAGGCTTTATCAGGGCACAATTAATTAATGGATCTGATAATAATCAAACCAATTCATACAATTATGCATGCCAGAGACAAACGCTCTCCACAACCATCTTAAAAGTGCTCCTTTCCAGGCTAGCCTTTGGTCTCATAAAAACGTGGAATTCCTTAAAGACAATCATTCTGCTAGCTGAAGCTTTAGTTACAAGCTCTGAAGAGATACAAGAAAACAAACTAATGAAGAATTTGGCATGTTTCTTCATTGACACAGACTGAAACCATGACAAAAACCTCACGAACAGAACAACTGTTGAAGGAATTTTCCTTTGTTTAGACTTCATTAGTCAGGCCCCAATAAGAAAAGGGCTGAGCTTAAGATGATACAGAATATCCAGAGTGTCCTGGGTTTGATTCTAAAAATTTTAAAGTTCTAAAACAAGAGGGAAATGAACTGAAAGGATGTTTGGGGACTAAGAACAATACTTAATATTCTTATTATGCTAAAAAGAAACACACTAAAAACAGAGCTGAATTCTTGATTGGGTTGTTTGCTGATTTTTGCAATAGAACAAATAGAGCTTTGTCTGCCTTGGTGTCAACGCAACTGGAGAGAATTTTAATAACAAGGATAAAAGAAAGTAGCGTGGGGGGGGGACCCCTCAGTTGATTTTTATTATAAAATAATTATCTGCAATCACCCACATGTGGTAAAAACCTCCATCTCATTTCTTTATGAGGAAGGAACAAACTTCATACTGGACACTGTATTCGGAAGTTGATTTAGCAGAATGGAAGACCCAATGAAAAGAGACGTCTAGGAGAAATGCCACATTTTAAACCATATTTTCCCAAATACTCTCAACTATTTAAAGGAGTAGGCAAACTTACAACGTAAAGACTTTGTTCCATTCAGGATTGAGATTTTTGTAGACTGTGTGTGTCAGTAATCTATCATTGTTCAGTTCTACTACGCAAAACGGGTCACTTTTACCTGCAAAGAGATAGTGAGATTTCAGATGAAAAGCATTAGTGTAAAACTGAGCTCAGCTGACACAGAGAAGATCTATAATTCTTGCTTCTCTCCCATGAAAAGAGTCTTTAAGGACCAAAAAGCCAACATTATTTTTATTTTGTTGTTCAGATATAAATGGATGACTGGAACAATCATTCTGATTTCTTGGAAATTCAGAAACTCAGAAGCAATGGAGAGCAAATTATGTAATTAGCCTTTTAAATTTGATCTTTTTTTTTTTTACAAAAATAGTAACACAAATGCCAATATAGAGGGAAAAAGAGACTCTTTGTCTAAATCTCTATTTATTATTTCTATAATGACCATTTGAAAAGTATTTTGCTCTCATGTATAAAGTTTTTAATTCATTTGATCAATTAGTAATGAAGTGGGAATTCCTAAACAAATTTATTAGGAGAAAACTGCAGTGCTACATGTTGATTTTATGTGTGTGTAGATAGATATTTATATATATACATGTATGTATGTACACATACATGTTTGTATATATATATATAAACACATATATGTGGAGAGAGAAAGGAAGAGGGGGGAAAGAGGGGGGAAGAGAGGGAGTGAGAGAGGGAGAGAGAAAGGGAAAGAGAGGGAGAGAGAGAGAAAGAGAGGAAGAGAGAGAGAGAGAAAGAGAGAGAGAGAGAGAGAGAGAGAGAGAGAGAGAGAGAGAGAGAGAGAGAGAGAGAGGGAGAGATGGTTTTAACTCTGTTCTCTTACAATATTTGTTATGCTACAGGACAGTAAACCAGGCCCTGCAAAGGAGACAATTTCTGCCACATGAACTGAAGCATGGGCAGATAACTCATCTGCATGTTAAAGAGCAATACATTTGTCTGTCTACCCAGGGCAAAGGGTTTGAAAGTTCTGGCCTGCCTAGAGTGACTCTGCCAGACTGGAATCTAGCTCACTCAGCAATTATATTCCATGATGTTCTCAATATTTTTGTAATGTAATGTCATGTATTATAAGAACCCGCAAATCCAAAGGCTCCATGGGGCAGCATTAATGATATTAGTACGGCATGTAATTTGCTTGATACCTTATACAAATGACAATGAAATCAATATTTAGACAAAGCTGCACAGAGGTCATATCTTCTAAACTACAATATTGATTCAGACTACATAAGAGGTTAATGTGCATATTATTAACTTTAATGATAAAGAATAATTGTTTTAAATGCATTGTGAATTGCAGTCACAGTAGTTTACATTTCTGTGAAAGCTTAAATATCATCAAAGCTTTTCAATTAAATTTTAATAGGAATGAATTCATTATTACTGAAGGAAAAGCAAAGCATGACAGTGCAAAGCTATATATACCTTCCATGGGACAATTCTTCAAAGAAGCTATATAAAGTTACACCCCACTTTCATTTATTTTCTCATTTTGATATATAGAAAAGATGTTTGCTAGTTCAGTGGTGTCCATATACTCTAAGAAAAGTGATTTATTAAGGATTATGCTTTGTGCACTTTCCTATTTCTGCAATCTTTTATGAGAATAATTTATACGCACATACCAAGGGTGTCTTTGATGAAGAAATGCAAAGGGAATAAGTAGGCTTTTGCAAATGATATTCTACAGCAAATAAAATCTTTACAGTCATACAATTGACTGAAAAGAGTATACAATAAAAAAGTCCTGCTGTGTTTATTGTTTATTGACTATAAGAAAACATTTGGTTTGTCAAAACAAAATACACTTTAAAAGCCTGTTCTACTAACAAGGTATCTCTTGTGTGTATATCGAAATCATACAAATTTTCCTGAAAGAGGTAACTACAGAAATATATGTGCTAATAACAAGGGAGGCATAAGGAGCAGCGGTAGAAAGAATGTTTGTTGATCTGAAGTCAAAAGATTGGGTTCAAATTATGACTTTGCCGCCCAGAAGTTAATGCCCTAAATACGATCACCTAGATCACCATAAGCAACCCTAGGTCAGTCATTAATTTTTCTGAGTCTCAGTTTCATCATCTGTCAAATGGGGAAGCTGAACTGGGTGATGGTGAAAACTTGTTCTTGAGTTAAGTTGACTTAGCCCTTCCCCCCTTTCAACTTTCTCCATGAAACAAATGTTTTTGCTTTTGCTAGTTTGAAAAAAAAATCAGTATCCTTTTAGTAAGGGCAAATATCTCCAAAGAATGAAAGTAGTAGGCAATATTACAAAGTACAATAAAGAGAGACACATGGTGGGCATGAGTAGATTGCAACATGTCACCAAAGAAAATTTGCTCTGGAGAAGCAGTATAAAGGATGTTATCAGAGAAACTAGAAAATGGAGGGGGGCCTGTCATGCCTCTGTGTGTTACTGGAAATCATACAATCAGAGATAATGTTAAAAAAAGGCAATAATGCATTCATCAAATAAAGAATAACATGATAATGGCTTATGCTACTTATTTCAATTATTTCCCATGAAATTCAGATGCCCAGATCATGAAAACAAAACCTGAAGCTAAACCTGAAGCTCAAAGCTTAGACACTTAACTCCAACATCCTTTTTTTAGCCTAACTCTGTAGTATTCTCCCTCATGTGTCCCATATTCCAGGAAAGTTGAACAATGTACTTATGACTCCCAAAACGTGGCCCCAGTTGGCCCATTTTCTTGCCTTTGCTCATATTATTCTTTTTCCCAGGAATGCTGCCCCCTCCCCTACATTTGGAATTGAAAGCCTTTCCATCCTTCAAGGTTTAGTTCCAATCCCATCCATTCCATGAAGCTTTTCTTGATTTCTACCCCAAATGCTTAGCAGGAAGTGATCTCTTCCCTGCTATGAACCCATGTAAACCCTATTCACCCATCTGTTATGCATTCACCACATTCTGTTTTAGATTATATCTATTTATGAACATGTCTTAGCTCTTGTCCCAAACAGTAAACTCCTTGAGGGTAGAGATCATCTTATCTATCTTTTTAGTTCTTCCAAGTCTTAGCAGAGTGTTTTACTATTATATAATAGACATTTAAACTTTTGTTGAATGAGTAAATGCATTTCTCAGTCCAGTTCCATTTCTCAGAGTGAACATTCAGTAAGTACTTAGGAAGTATTTTCTCTGTGTTAAACACAGAAGAGATACTACTTAAAGGCATTATTATTTTTCTCTTTTTCCTTCCTTCCTTCCTTCCTTCCTGCCTTCCTTCCTTCCTTCCTTCCTTCCTGCCTTCCTTCCTTTCCTCTTTGTCTTTCTTTCTTTTTCTTTCTTTCTTTCTTTCTTTCTTTTTCTTTCTTTCTCTCTTTCTCTTTCTTTCCTTCCTTCCCTTCCTCCCTCCCTCTCTCCCTCTCTATCCCTCCCTCCCTTCCTTCCTTCCTTCCTCCCTTCCTCCCTTCCTCCCTTCCTCCCTTCCTTCCTTCTTTCTTTCTTTCCTTCCTTCCTTCCTTCCTTCCTTTACATACCCAAGCTTCAGTGATCATAAGAATTTAGGAAACAATTATTGAATTGAATATCTAGAGCCCTTCATAATCTAGTCCTCTCTTGTCTTTTTGGTCTCCTTCCACCTTACTTCTAAACATGTACACTCTGATTCAGTGACGCTGGCCTCCCGGCCAATTTGTGAATTAACATTTTCTCTTTCAGCTCTGAGTGAAACGCTCTCCCTCCTCTGCTCTACTCCTGACCTTGCAGGCTTCCTTTAAATCCCAACTAAAATCCCATTTATTACTGGAAGCATTCCTCAAGTCATATTAACTCTAGTGCCTTCCTTCTCTTCATTATTTCCTTGTAATCCTATATATTAGGGCAGCTAGGTGGTATAGTGGATAGAGTACCAGGCCTGCAGTCAGGAAGACTCCTATCCCCAAGTTCAAATCTGACCTCAAACACTTACTTGCTGTATGAATGACCCTGGGCAAGTCACTTAAACCTTGTTTGCCTCAGTTTCCTTATTGGGAACTGCATAAGGCAACAACAAAGTACTCCAATGTTTTTGTCAAGAAAACCCCCAATGGGGTCACAAAGAGTTGGACACGAATGAAAATGGCTGAACGACAACATCTTGTACGTAGTTGACTTTGTGTATATTTGTGTGCATGTTGTGTCCCCCGTTAGAATGTAAGCTCCTTGAGGACAAAGCCTGTCTTTTGCCTCTTTTTGTATCCCCAGAGCTTAGTGCAATGTCTGGCACACAGTAGGCATTCAATAAATGTTCATGGATTGATACAGCCCTTTGGAATACACAAAAGAAGTGAAGAACCTAGGCCTTGCTCTATGGCTGTTTATTATTCTGCTGTCTGGATTGAAATACGTGTCTGACCTGGAACAACTGCTTACAGCAGTATAAGTGACAAACCTCAAAGCCAAAGCAACTGCAATGTCCCCAGAGGGCTTTAAGTTTAAACATCAAGTGTGGATCTACTTAGGAGAAAGGTGCAATGTGAGCAGCTCTTTGACTTTCCTTTCTTCCTCTGTATTTCTTTCCACACAAAATCAGGATTTATATGGCTTCTGAAGCTCAGGAACAAAAGAATAAAGAGTAACGGGAGCAGAAATAAAATCTACATAAGATCCTAAATGCAAGAGATTAATACTTTGAGTTGTGTGTTTGCCCTGGAAAGAATGTTGGACTTAGCAGTGGAGGACTTGGGTTCAAATCTTGGTTTTGCTACTTACTTCCTATATGACCTTAAGGAAGTCATTCCTCTGGGCCTCAGTTTTACTCATCTATAAAATGAGGGAGATCAAATAGGGGGATGGCCCCTCCACTCCTTTCTAGCATCAAATCTATGAGTCTATGAACCTAGTTTTATTTGCAAGAATAGTATTCAGTTTCTTAAATTGAGGTCTGCACTGCTCAATGGAACTTCCCAAAATTTACTTCTTTCATTAATTACCCTGATTAGCTCATAGCCCAAGAAGGTCTAGATTCTTTGCAGCTTACTATTGGCTAAAATACTTTTATTATAAGAATTCTCCCTTAGAACACCAGTGAATAGGGCAAGGATCCAAGTTTGAATCTAGCCTCAGACACTTGATGCTTACTAGCTGTGTGACCTTGGGCGAGTCATTAACCCAATTTCCCTGCCTTCCCCCCTCCAAAAAATAAAAGAATACCAAGTCTTCTCTATTTGTTGGTCCTTTGCAGTACCTAACCCGTAAAGATTTCAATAAAGTCATCCAATCCCACAGAGATGGTGCAGAAGATAGATTACACTTTTGTTTTGATGGGGGGGTTATTTAGTTAATAACTCCTCAGCAATAGTCATGGCACATTAATAAATCATTTAACAGACTGCTCCTTTCAATAGTAACGAAAATATTAAACTCTTATAAAAACACACACTCCCACGCATCTGCTTAAGCACCACCTAGAACTACTTCCTACCCGTTTTCCTTAGTCAATGGCACTAGAATTCAACATTCCTGGTGCATAAGAGGAATCCCAAAGACAGTGCTTGTCGCATTATAAGCGGCCAATAGAAAACATTTTCCTTCCTACTGGTAAGCGCCATCATCCTTGAAAGCTTTAAATGTGTTAGATGTAGTAGGAAATAAAAAGAGCATTTAGATTAAAAAGAAAAAAACTAATAGGAATAATACAAATCATTCTGAACTACCCGTCCACAGCGCTTCCTGATGTATGCTCTTTTTTCCCAATCTAAAGTCTGTAATTTTCCCTTGAATCAGCAACATGGAACAACAGACAAATCAAAAGGCCTGAATTTTAAGATTAATTATTAAAATTAAATTAAGTTTTTAATTAATTAAAATTAATAATTAAAATTAAAATTGGCTCCAATACTAACTAGTTTTTTTTACCACCTCTCTGGGACTCAGTTTCTCCATCTCTAACACTGGGATAACAATGCTTGTGATACCTACTTTGCAAGGTTCTTGGGAAGAAAGCATTTTGTAAACTACAGTGTTATAAAATTAGTTTATTATTACTGTTATTATTGTTTATAGCAGTACTGTCAACTCAGATAGAAACTGACAGTACATAAGGATCCCTGTGGATTCCATATTGACTTAGAAAAGCACATATTAACATTGTCTACTTTTTGTTGTATCTCTATTTATTTTGCTAAATATTTCCTAATTACATTTTTTTGGAGGGGGTAAGGTAGGGCAATTGGGGTTAAGTGACTTGCCCAAGTCACACAGCTAGTTTTGTGTTAAGTATCAGAGGCTGGGTTTGAACTCACGTCCTCCTGACTCCAGGGCTGGTGCTCTACTCACTGGGTTGCCATTTTAATCTATCTTGGTTGTACCCAGGAATGTTGTAAACCACAATGAGCCGCATGTCTGGCATCCCCTGTTTACAGCATCCTTAAAGAAGGACAGTGTGGTATAGAGGGGAGGATCAGAGCTCAGGTCTCACCTTGGACAGAGCAGGCTGTGTGACTTAGGGTATATAATTTAGCATCACAGTGCTCCAATCAATTCAAGAGTCAGTCAATACACGTTCACAAAACACCTCCAAGCCTTAGCATTGTGCTAAATGTTGGGGATATAAAAAAGACAGACCTTCCCTTCAAGGAGCTTATAATCTAGTGGGGAAAATAATAAGCAAATGCATACGTACGAACAGTGGTATATAGAGGATAAGTAGAAAATAATTAAAAAGAAATAGGAAAAAAAATGAAGTCTTAAAAATGACCAGTTGCAGTGAAGGCATCAGACTGCATTTATAGAAAGAATTTCCTTCCCCAGGCATGCCCTATGCTGATGAAATCACAATCCCAGTGCCTTTTCCTAAAGAACTCAATTCTGAACATTGACGTAAATCACTTAATCCTTAAACTTTAGACACTTATTACTCCTGTACAGTTACATTAATCCTTAGCTTTAGGCAGTATTCTCATCACTGTTTTAGCTGTGACTGTGTAGGACCACTGAACCAAATACCTCACATGAAAGACTTTGGATGAACGAATTTACATAAGAGCAAAATGTTTTCATGTGCAAATGAATTTTTTCAATGAAAATGACCCCGGATTATATTGAAGGCTTGGGGGATGGCCTGTGGTTCACTGGAATTTTGTACTCAGGAGGAGTATTTCATTTGTATAGAAATACATTTTGTATGTATTGGTTTTCCTAGAATTTGTATTGTCACACCTCTCAGCAAGCTGCGGCTATTAGCCAATCAGGTAGTAAGATCATGAGTCCAGATAAAAGTAAAAAACAAAACAAAACAAAACAAAAATGACAAGAAACAGGAAAGTCCAAATTGCAACTGGATCCAAGCCTGTAGCAGTCTCCAAACTTCTACAATTGTGCACCCCTATCAGTATAAACATTTTGGGCAAGCACCTCTCCCCAGTATGTATATTTTTAAATAAATTATATAATTCACTACTATACTAATCATTATATGTACTATAACCCTTATAAAAATAGAAATTTTAAAAATAGGGGAAAAATGAAATGATTTCTGCTCCTGGAGTCAATAGGGATCCACAGGCATTTGCTGAGTAGGGCGTGATGCCGTCAGACTTACACTTCAGGAAGTATCACTAGGGCAGCTGTGGGGACAATGGATCAGAGGTAGAAGAAAATTACAGGGAGACTAATTAGGAGCCCATTACAATAGGCCAAGAGAGAGATGATAAAGATCTGAATTAGAGTGGTCGCCATGTCATAGAAACACATTGAGGAGCTGGAAATGACAACTTACTGAACACAGAAGTCTACCCTGCAAATGGTTCTTGCCACAACCACAGGGTTATTTTGGGATGGGGGTGAGGACCTTCCCATTGGCACCTGCACAGCTGTTGTCCGTGTCTGGCTAGAAGTTAGATTTTAATTCTCGTTAGGGACTCCCAAGGTTCAAGTTGGGTGGGGGGAGGTAGGATCTTGCATAGCAGAGGGAAGGGGCTTTAGGGTCAAGGAAGCTTTAGGGGAAAGGAGAGAAAGGACAGGTGTGGTTAATGCAGAAAAGCCTCAAGACTGACTATCATCAGAAGGTTAATGGTTGATCAAACAGCCCTTGTGATCAAGCCTTGCTCCCTCTTTGGAGACCTAGAGTTTGATTCAAAGTGTTTTAAAACGTTTCTAGGTTTGTATTATGTTAATCTCCTATATTTGCTTAATAGAACATGTGGGCCACTGCTACACAATGGAAGGGTAGGTTCAATTAGCTGTAGGACTTTGGTGGTTTTTCTGACTGCAGCCTTTTTAAAAATGTGATTTCCAGAAAAGTGCTTCATTCAGATATTTAGATATTGAAATACATGGCACTGAATAAGCTAATTATCTATTTAGTATCCAGAGGAAACTCCAAGAGTTCTTCAGAAGCTTTATTTTTTGGGAAATAGGTTTTATAGCCCTATAAGCACCTATGACTTCCTCCATGCAGGTTCATCAATGTCTTATTGAACTGTCAAGAGTTGAAAAATCCATCATTTGTGGCCATAACTCTGGCTTTTCAAAACTTATTTAGGCTGGTCTTTACGAGACAGAAAATCAGACTGCAGTGAGGTGTAGCCTCTGAAAAGAAGACTTTTCATCTTGTAGGACCTGCTAGGGCCTGCATTTTTCTGGCAAAACATTTTGGACTCCAGGGCAGAAGTTTTGAAAAATTAATTTTTAAAACAATGTCTTTGCAAAAGGCATAGAGTTTGGACAGCAAGTTGAGACCTAATCCTTCAAGGCTAATAGGAACATATTAATACTAAATGTTAATATTAATTAATTAGTTAATTAAAATGATTACTAAAGCTGTTAATGGCACCTCTTATGGTACTGTCTAGAAGCAGCATAGCAATGCCCTTTATAGAAAGCAAATAAAGGCAAATACAGGAAATACTTTGCCTAATGGTATCCTAACAAATGTAATCTCACTAAGGCATTAGAGGAAGTGAGGTGGTGCAGTGGGTTTGCAGTCAGGAAGACCTGAGTTTAAATCTAGTCTCAGACACTTAATAACTCTATGACCCTGGGCAAGTCACTTAACTTCTGTTTGCCTTAGTTTCTTCAACTATAAAATGGGGATAACAGTACCCACCTTGTAGGATTTTTTAAAAGGATCAATTAAATAAGATAATATAAAATGCATAGTGTGCACACACATACATCTATACATACATAGATACATACATACATAGGCTTATTCCTTTTCCTTGTCCCCCCCCAATAAAATGTAATCAAAACCCAATACAATATTATTCAGTCACCAAATTATGAAATCATTGTCATCAATGTTCCTATGGAACCAACACACTCCTGCTTCTGATATTATTTCTTTAATATATTTTCATGAAATCAATTAACTATATTATGTTAGCTCCTTCAAATCACATTAAAGTCTCAACTCGTGTTTTTGAAATTTATTTCATTATTCTTAAATTTTGCTTTAAAAAATACATGCCATTTGAAATGTGGTTTAATAGACACTGAGCAATACTCAAGACATACCCTGGTAGCTCATAGGTTTTTAGTGTATTTCTGCTGCAGATATTAGTGTTGAAAGATTTAAATATATCATGTCATTATTCCCTGGAAAGCAGAACCAATTCATAAAGATTAACCAAATCAGCCCTTTCTTTCCCTCCCAAAGGTCACTCACTAAGCATTTGGGAAGGTGTTCGGCCTGGAAAGGTCCTGCAGTCTGTCAAAGATAGAAATAAAAGGTGGGTAGCCTTGGGGAGGAAATGAGCAAGAGTGTCCTCCTGCTTATCTATAATAATTTAATTTGAACATCTATCCTATATTCATCTCCTGCTTTCAAACTTCCTCTTTTGTTCAGTGTTACTCTCCAATAATATTTAGAAAGCGCCCTGTTACACCATACCTAGTTGACAATAAACATGGAAATGCACTTGTAACAATAAAAAAAGCAGATGTATGGTTTAAGCCCTCCCTTAACTCTGCGATGAAACAGCTTAACACCATGGCCTTATTTTAAAGAGCTGCTTACCCACAATTAACGGACAGCACATCTAGCTTGCTAAATGGTGCTTTAAAAGACTGGATTGTCAGTCCCTAAATTTCAGTTGCCTTGATTAGCTGCCATTTAAACAAACAAAAACAATTGCAGAGACACTAGAGATGGTCCTAACCATCAATTACCTCTTTAATTATTCCTTCTTTTATCTTTTTAATGCTTTAGTCACTTTGTGATATGCTACTTTGCCCATTTAAAATATCTGAGGAATTGTATGTGCTGCAGCAGTACCAGAAAGAAGGACATTTGTAACCTGGTCTTCCATGGACCACAACTCCAGAGGGCTCTTGTTTTCAGCCTCTGGCTCTCTGTTCTTATTTGCAATGACTGTCCTAAGCGACTGCTAGAAATGTGTATATGGCATGACAGAAGCATAGAGAAAGATAACAAGTTTATTACAGAACACATAAAGTGCCAAAATGAAGGAGAAAACTCAGACTCCCTAATCTTTTCATCGGTGAACTCATCGAAAGCCTTATTAGCATAGCAGCTGAGCTCAGTCTAACAGTCCCTTGGCCTCCAGCAAAACAGGCTCAGAAGAGAAAGGCATTGTCGTGGGGTGGAAAGAACACAGGGCTGGGAGTCTGGAGGACCCAGGGACAAGTTCTGGCTCTGGTATTTAGGGGCTATATGAAACTAGGTAAATCATGTAAACTTGCAGTCAATTAGCGAGCATTTATTAAATACTTATAGTTAGTGTATGCTAAGAGCTGGAGAAACCAAGAAGAAGCAAAAGAAAAGTCCCTTCCTTCAAGGAAGGGATTACATACTAATGGGGGTGGGACTATAGACATATCCACATGCATACAAATATACATATATATGCATGTGAAAATACAAATATATTTTTATTTGTAAATACATATCTGTGTATGTGTGTGTGTGTGTATATGTGTGTGTGCATGTGTGTGTGTGTGTGTATAGATAAAACAGAATGATAAATTATGGTATTCCATCCATCACCAACCACTACAGATACATATCTACAGGTAATCAAATTATAGATGTTTCTTTATAAATAAACTAAGCCTCTTAGGTCAATTAACTACCTAGTTAAGCATATATATGTATATATACACATATGTGCATATATTAATATACATATGGACACATGGATTAAAATGGTTTGTATTAAAATGAGATATAATATACATACATACATACATACATACATACATACACACATACACACATATAATAGAAATTAGAATGATTAATGATGGTATTCCACCTACCATCCCAGACCAGGAATGGGCATATCTAGGAATAAGCAAGTTACAGATGTTTCCTTACAAATAAACTACTTAGTTAACACACCCCACATATACACAGTATATAATTAATGTATATAGTATACATAGTCATAGTTAATATATAATATAGAGTAGTATATATGTACTAAAAACCCACACTCTTATATGGAATTTCACTATTTCTTGTATGGTCTTTGGCACTGTCTTAAGATGTCAGTGACTGTTGAATTCATAATAAAAAAGAAAAAAAGGATTTACGTTATCAGTTGGAGCTCATCTTGGCTCCCAAAGGAATAAGGTACATAGGTTCATGTTATGGAGTAGGGGTTCTTGAGCTAGAGTCCATGAACTTGTTCATTTTTAGTATTATGATAACTCTATTTCAGCATAATTGGTTTCCTTTGTAATCTACTCTATTTTATTTTATGCATTTAAAAGCCCTACTCTGAGAAGGGTTCCATAGGCTTCACAGGACTGCTATAGCAGTCTATGATACATGCAAGGAAAGTTAAGCACCTCTGGTATAGATTGATACAGGAACGTAGTTTTGAAACATTCATTATATAAATATAGTATTACAGGATAGTAGATTCAGAACTCGAAGGTCCTGGGAGTTCATTCTGCTGCTTGTATGTTTTCTTTCCTATTAGACTGTAATCTCCTTGCAAGCAGGGACTGTCTGTTGCTTCCTTTTGTAAATCCAGCAATTAGAAGAATGTCTAGCACATGGTAAGCACCTGATGTTTGTGGACTGATATGGCATTTACTCCCTTGCCAGGTAGCCTGTCTAAGTTTTGAATACTTAAGAGATTGACCTTATCTTGAACCAAAATCTAACCCTCTCTAATTTCTACCCATAGGGCTTACATTTTCCTGCTGTGGTCAAGGTGAAAAAAATCAAACTTTTCTTCCACAGGTAACTGGTGTAGTGAAAAGGTTGCCCTCAGAGTCAAGAAGACCTGAATTCAAATCCTGGACAAGTCACTTACTCTCTCCCAGTCTTAAGTTTCCTCATCTGAAAAATGAAGATAATTGAATACATTTTCCAGGGTTATTGTGAGGATCCACTGAAATAACATATGGAAAGTGCTTCATATACCTTAAAGTGCTATATCAGCGCTAGCTGTTATTTCAGATGATAACTCTTTTTTTTATTTTGGAGGGGGGTAAGTCAGGGCAATTGGGAAGTCAGGGCAAATTAAGTGACTTCCCAAGGTCACACAGCTAAGTAAGTGTTTAGTGTCTGAGGCTGGATTTGAACTCAGGTCCTCCTGATTCCAGGGCCATGCTCTATTCACCGTGCCACCTAGCTGCCCCTAGACGATAACTTAAAGTATGTGAAATCTGCAATCAAAACTGTGATCTTCCCATTCATTGTCTCCTCTTAATAAGGCTAACTAGCTCTAATTCCTTTAATTTATTGATTCTCATAGATAATCAGTATGAATCCCAATCAATATATTGGGCATTCTTCTTTGGACAAACTCTACCTTGTCAATGTTCTTCTTCTTTTTTTAAATTCTCTTTTTAATTTTAATTTTTTTTTTGTCAATGCTCTTCTTAAAAGATGGTGCTCTTTAGAGTTACACCCGCTATTCCACACAAGGTCTGATCTGTCTGACCATATCAATACAACCCAAGCCCTCTATGCCCGTCCTCCAGGTCCTTTTCTCTTGAGTAAGCTATGTTTCTTTCCTATACTTGTACAGTTTATCTGATTCACATACAGACCTGTCTCTTTATCCCTATTACATGTGATGTTACTAATTTCTGCCTATTTTCCATGTTATCCTGGTAATGGATTGAAGTTGATAAGCTTTCTTATTCTCCAGTTAGAGATTTTTAAATCAATAGTCTTTATAGATGATCTAAGGAAGTTATTGAGAAGGATGGAAATCTGTATGAGACCAGAAGTCACCAGTTGCTATGAGCATGTGTTGAATTCATAAAATATATGCCTTAATTCTTATTTGAGTAGATAATTTTACATACCACAAGGTCCCTCCTTTCCGATAGTTTTTAGCGAGGCACTGAGGACTGAGTGCCATGATTAATGAAGGATGCTTTTTGAAGACAGGGCAGCTACACATTGACTTGAAACTGTGGGAAACTTGGTACTGACGCTGCTTATTCTGTACCTGTTTTGTGGGCAAGTAGATGACCCCAGTTTGTGCAAATCCTTGGCCTGGGCATTAAAGTCACTGAAAGACACTGAGTGATATTTTTGCCCTCACACTAGAAGAGTTAATCCTGATCCATTGGAGGTGGGCTTTGTCCAGGGTCATTCTAATGCTGACAAGTCACACAGTTTTCTACATGTGATATGCCATAAAAGGGGGGGGGGATGACCGCTCTTTTGTTCATCTTGTCTCTGAAAACAGAGGGGACATTCAATAGCATGGAAAGCAATTCAGGCCCATGGGGGCCTTTTATTGGGCCTACCTTCCACAAAATTAAGCCCTTTGCTTTAATTTCCTCAGTTGCCACAGTTTGAAATGAGTATACTTTAATCTCTTTTCATTATAATCAAGGTTGCCATCTGTCCTTTCTCCTATCGTGAATTTCTAATCACAACATATAACAATGTTTTAGTTGAAAGAATTCCATTGGGTACATCAGAACAAAAAGCAACGTATGTCAGAGACATCTTCCAGCCAGTGTATTATCACTAGAGATTGAGATTTAACCTTTGTCCTATTCACTGGCTGACCTAAACATATTTTAAACATCTGATTGGTAGAATTAAATTAACCAGCACTCTTCCCTAGCTTCCCACTAAATCTGATTCTAGGGCATAACAATAATAAGGCTTTTTACAATGTTCACCACATGGCACTTAAAGTGAAATCTTAGACCAAATACCAAACTGTATTCAATGAGGCATAAACTAGTGTTCCATAAGAAAGTTTTGATGATAAATTCCTTTGAAATATAAAATTATCAATAAAATGCTTTAGTAAAGCAATCATCCTTTCTTTATAAAAATAGCTTTAAGCTCTTCATCAAAAAACTTAATTTTTTTCTTATAAAAATTTTTCCCTTCATCCCTATGGTACATTGGAAAGACCAGTGAATTTGCAATCAGAAGATCTGAATCCCACATCAGCCTCTACTTCCTCTGTGACATTGGGCAAATACTTATACTTCATTTCATTTCCCCCATCTATATGATCAGATAGTTGTCCTAGATGACCACAAAGGTCCCTCCCAGTTTGAAACTATGATTGATCATTTACTACAGGTAAATGATCCATATCCTCAGACCTCATGGACCAGAATTTATGGATTCTATCCATATATGATTATAGGCTCATTTAAAAAAATGAAATTACTTTGGGAAATCCTGCCCTTTAGAGATATAAAATTCCATTGTGGAAATGCATGGAATGTAAATATGAGGATCAGTTTGACCCCTCACTTCAAAACGGGAGGAAGTTTCCAGAAGTAAGAAAGTAATAGGGATTTTCAAGTATTTTTGTAGAATTGAATACTGCCTTGAGTCCTAGTATTTTGGGATCAGAACTCTGAAGTTTATGGTAAAAGAAAAGAAAGACGTAGAAAGAAGAAGAAAATGGGCCACGTAGGAAGAAGCATCGACACTGGGGGAAATATGGGAATGTTCTGACACCAGAGGAGATAAGGGGATTGGCTGAGTTGAATAGATCAGATGAGGTAGAGAAAAAACACCTACAGATTTCATTTTTAATGACTATTTAATAAAGTTTCCCAATGTGATGAATAACAGACTATCAGAATAGATTTCTAGTGTATATTAAAAGTGATAAATTATCTTAAGTTCTGATATATTTTGATATATTTTAACACTGTTGGATATCGTAGGATATAAGTTGAAAATTTAGTTGATTGGATAGGGGAGTGGAGCATGTGATTTCAAATATTATTTTGATAAATTAATTAGTAAAGAAATCTGTCTATCATGGAGTAAAGACTAGTTCTTGTTCTTGAAATGAGCAACAACATTTTGTTAAGTATAATTTTTCAAGTATTTTTTCTTTAGGATATTTGCATTTGTACCTTTATTATATTTCTAAGAAACATGTCTTCATTTATCACAGTTTCACATCAATCAATCAACATTTATTAAGCACCTACTATGTGTCAGGCACTGAGCTAAGTGCCAGACCATGCACACTTCAGCGTTATTGCAAGTTATCCCAAATTTACAGCCAAGTTAAATAAATGTTAACACCAGAAGATAACAACCTAAGTCAACTTACCAGCCAGCTTCAAACTATGAGCTTTTATCATCTGAAAATGTTTTTGAAGCATTTAGTAAAATCCCAGGCATACCTTATTCTGTTCCATAAATATGAATGAATTATTTTATGTATAAATTTCTTCTCTCTCATTCGCAATTGGAAATACTTTCTGGTAATGTCACCATCTCATATTGTGGATTCATGATAAGCATTTGAAAGACCGCAAGGAAAATAATTGCACCTTATGATCTAACACTTGTAAAGGATTAGAATATAGATGAATTTCTGCAAATAAATCAGTAAGATCTTTAAAATTTTAAATCAACATAAGCTTTAATACTTAATGACTTTAATGCAGAGGAGAATATAGGGGAGAATAGCCAAGAAGAATATACATGGAAAAAATGTTACAGGAGTAAGGGATGAGAGAGGTGAAAAGTCTCTAGACCATATCACAACTTTATACCTATATAACATGAATAGTTTCTCCAAGAAGAAAGTTGGGATCTTTAGGACATGGCATCAATGAAATAATGCCATATGGAAGATGAGACAAAGACGAAGATGAAGATGAAGGAGGAGGAGGAGGAGGAAGAAGAGAAGGAGGAGGAAGAAGAGAAGGAGAAGGAGGAAGAGGAAGAGGAGGAGGAGGAGAAAGAAGAGGATGAGAAAAAGGAGGAGGAGGAGGAGGAGGAGAAGGTGAAGGAGAAGGAGAAGGAGAATTAGAAGGAAAAGGAGAAGGAGAAGGAGAAGAAAAATGATGATAGCATTTTAACAGAAAAAATTACTGGCTGACTGATTTGGGAGTCAGTTTTAGAGCAGTTGTTTGTATATAGTTAGACCACCAAATTCTTAGAGCAAAGATAAAAATTAACATCAAAGCAGAAAAAAGGGGGAATATGAATATTTTTATACAATTGAAGATACTTCCATCTAACCTATTTAAAAAATTGTTTGGTACCCAAAATGGGAACTGAATAAAAGAATAGTTGTCCATATAGATTATTCCCATTTTCTAAGGAAGGCTGATCAGTATAAATTAGTCACCAAAAAACTTGGATACCATGTCAATCAGATATATTTGATTGACTTACTGGGCAGTAATATGGTAACTAGGAACAACATCAGATTAGAATATAAAATTGTAAAATCTTACAGAGGGGAATGGTGGAAGATTATGAGCAATACTCTCTCATAAAAGAGTGAAAAACAACGGAGGTTAAAAGAATTTTCTGGGAAGCTTCATGAAAGAGTTAACTAAATAAAGTCATCCTAAGGGCACTTGAGCATAAAACTGAAAGACAACATAGAAACCCCAAATAGGAAAGATTATTAAAGTTTTTTATAGGAAATCTATGCCATGGAGGTGAGTGGAGTGTCTCCATTGGGACTACAATATCAACCCCAATGAGCTTCATAGGGAATCAAAAACGAAGTAAACAAGGATGGAAGAGCACAGGAGAGGTCCATTTTGGTGGCAGCACGATTTTGAGAATGTTGGAGGACAAGGTCCATGAAAAAGGAAAGGATAACTTTGCTTGTTTTAAAAATAACTTGGAAGTTACCTAAAAAAATGAGTGAAAGAAATATTAACAACTCCGGAATGACATACCTACAATAGACTCATAAAAATTTTTATATGCATACACATACCAAAATATAGAATATTTTTGATGAAAATATGGGAAGAGAATAGGCAAGTTGTTGCACGTGATATTTTATAGCATCTTTACAATCACTCAATTGACTGAGAATAGATGATGCACAATCCCAATGTCCTTATGTCTAAACTATAAAAATGCAATTGATTTGGTAAAAGAATTCTTCGTTAGATTCTTCTTTACCAAAATGTCTTCCAATCATGTGTTAAACTCATAGAAGATTTTTTGGAAGATATAGCAACAGCAATAACTATGTTGGATGATCCTTGAGTTATAATTTCAAGCGAGGCATAAAATAATATCTGTTCACAAAAGTTCATGAATATTACAAAAAGTGACAAGCACATGGTCCTTAAAGAAGAGGGATTTCCTAGAGTTGATCAGGTTCTCTGTTTACAAATGATTTGGTATATAATGCATTAAGACCTGGAACATTACAGAGCTTTCTAAAGATCCATATTTATTCAAAAGAATTCAGCCTAACCATCCACACTGAAAAGTCAAGTGGATAAAGAATGCCTATGATACCCAGTTGGATTATTAGTACAAATATTTTGGAGAGACCAAATAGAAAAAGAAACTGGGATCAACAGATGGAAGAAAATGGGCTGATTACTTTGGAGATTACTATGTGTGATGTGTTTAGTGATCACAATTTTTTTTTTACAATATTTTTCCAATGATACTGTATGGCTACAAGTCATGGCACACCACAGTCTCCAAAAACTTAAAAGTTGAATATTATCCAAATGCCAATGGAAAGGCACAAAAGGCATTCATAGACTGCAATATAATGTCACTAATAAACTCATGTCATTATTGGCAATGGACAATAACATTTGATTAAGTATAATTTTTCAAGTATTTTTTTCTTTAGGATATTTGCATTTGTGCCTTTATTATTATATTTCTAAGAAACATGTCTTCATTTATCTGATTCCAGTTTCACATCAATCGACATTTATTAAGCACCTACTATGTGCTCTTGTAAATGATGACATCAAAGATATAGATTACAAGTAAAAAAGGTAGACCAGTCATGTGTTGAAAGTGAGTAATAACAAATGACAGCCTTGGTGCTGCACTGGTATCCTTGTAGCGTAATGAAGGTAGAGACACCAAGCACATTAGATAGACTCCCTATGAAGGATTTGTGTGGCAGCATGTCCAAGAATCATATAGAATGAAAGAGCATGGATAGTTGGAATCTGCATCACTGGAATTATTACTAGCCACATTGATGAGTTTATAGTTCCATGTTATCATTCATTTCGGCATGAGTAGATCAACCCCAATTACTATATGAACTTCTTTTCTTACTCTACCACAGTCTTTGACTTCTACCTGTATTTCCTAAGCAGTACCTTCTGAACACGTGGATGCCATAGGAATCATTTTAAGACCTCAACAATTTCCTAGGAAGCACAAATCTAGACCCAAATAGCTCTGTCATTATTGCTGGATATCCCTCTGTATAATCTCCAATATTTGGTGTCATCTGTTTGGTTTGGGAAGAACAGCTGGTCATATCAGTAATAAGAAGTAGTTTTAGCTTTTTTAGTGGCAGTAAGAGAAAGGAGCATTTTCTTTTCTTTCCTACTGTGATTTGGAGTCCATGGCTACCTGTTACCATGAGGACCAGAGGACTGACTTATTTCCCTCCATTATGATGCTTTGAATTTCTTCAGGATATGATTTAGGTAGTGTTATTCCACATATTCAAATAGGTGACTACTATCGTGATTCCAAGTGAACAACAGATCTGATGGCCTATTATTGAAATGTAAAATTTCAACTACTATGCCCAGTTATTGAAAGTAGTGGGGCAAGATTAAGCTATATAACAGTAATGCTGTATAAAACAAATAGTAATTAGGTTTCCTTTCTTAAGAACAACATCAATGCATACTGTTTATTGGAACTAGGAATATTGTTTAGGGTGTTATAATTTAAGATGCTATTAACATAACAGCATTTCCAATGTGAAAAATATTGTGTTCACTCCATTCCTTTTATTTTATTTTCATGATTGCCCCCTTAGATAATCTAGAAACTTGTAGCATTGAAGTTCTGCTACATTTGATATACTTTCTGTTCAGCTGCATAGTTAAAAGTAGGATTTATTTTGCTCATTGTTTTCTTCACATCAGTGAAATAAATGAAGGCTACAAATCTATGACCATAGAGGACAGGACCGTTTTTAGTAGATATTTTCAATGAAACCGAATGTAGTTGCAATTTTGTGTCGCACACATTTAGATTTGAAATGGTTGCAATTGTACACCAGGAACAATCTCAAATCATTTTTTTCCCCATCAAATGATGTGAACTGAACTTTGTAGGGCACTCTAAGAAACATTTACATATGCCAGACTTAGGCTGGAGTAACTCACTGCACAGGACACAAAAGTTAATGGATTTTTTCTGAGATTGTATCTTGTCTATGTGCAGTATTTGTACTTGGTATTTCTCCAATCATATATAACACTCTCAAAGAGTAGCACTCGCCCTTTTCTCTACAGCTGCATTTTCGATTCATTTTCTGAAGAATCCTGTGATGTGCAGGATGAAGGTACCAAGAATAATAAATCCAAATTGTGTAAATCTCTATACAAAATATACCTTTATGACAATCTCAAGCTGGAAATCACAGAAAGCCAATAAAACGCAGACAGCCTACTGATAATGAGGTCAGAAATACAAATAAATTTACTTTTAATGAAGACCGGAGGCACAGTAATCAAAGTGTTAAAAATTCATTCCATGCATATCTCATTTGCTTCTTAGCTGATATTTATCACGTAATTCTGTGAGAAAGTAGAGGCCCAAGATGCTCCAGATAAATGGCTCAATTAATTGTACAGAGGTAGACCTCTTTGAGCTGAACCAGAGCTGTGAGCTCTTTATTAAAAGCACTATTCTGTAGCCCATAACCTTGTTCCTTGACTCCTCTCTAGTTTCCAATTTAAACAAGTCCCCATGCGGCCTGCTCTAAAGGGCTTTGTCTCCCTGTCATTGTTAAGAGAGCCGAGGCATCCTGGAAGTGTGAAATCAGACCTCATGAGCTGAACGGTTCCCCAGGGAACGCTGGACTGCGCAGAAGGTCAAAGTCATGGGCTGGACCATCTAAAAGTGTCTGATCGCCGGTCTGTGACACAGCAAGTGGGGGGGAGGGAGGGAGGACAGAGGAGGACTGAAATTGAACACATCTTAATTAAAGCTCACAGACAGCAAAACAAAATGTTTTCTAGGCAGCCTGTCAAATGGAGCTTAAATTTAGCTCTGCTAATGAATCTGAGCTGCTAACTGTTATTTCTTAAGATAATAAGACTCACACAGAAGCTGATAAAAAACTGTAGCATGTCTTTTTTGGCTGTTTTGTTACTTAAATATTTTCCAACAATGAAGACAGTTTTCCTAAAGAAAAGCTTGGGAAAAATCTATGCTAATAAAAGGGTAGTAAACATCCCTCTTATTAACTAGTAGGTTTTTCAGACGTTAAGGGCTGGGGGATTACAAGTCCTTTATACATGGTCTTGTTTTAGAAAAATGTGCTTTATTTAATAAGACTATTCCAAAGACAGTATTCATTGTAAAAGGCTCTCTCTCTCTCTGTGTCTCTTTCTCTGTCTCTCTCTCTCTTTCCTCTCTCTTTCTGTCTCTTTCTCTTCTCTTCTGTCTCTCTCTCTCTCTCTCTCTCTCTCACTCTGTCTCTCTCTGTCTCTCTGTCTCTCTCCCCCCTTTTTCTCTCCCTTTCTCTCTGTCTCTGTCTCTCTCTTTCCCCCTCTCTCTTTCCTCTCTCTCCCTTTCCCCCTCTCTTTCTCTCTCTCTCTTTCCCCCCTCTCTCTCTTTCCTTTCTCTCTCTTTCCTCTCTCTCTCTCTCTTCCCCCCCTCTCTTTCTCTCAAAGAAACAGTGCATTAGTTTGAGAGATCAATTCACCTTCAGAGAGGGAGTTTTATATTAGTTTACCTTTTAGTCTTGTGAAAGATAGGCCATCATTTGAAAGGGTTTCAGTCTATTCTCCTGTATCTCGGTTTCTGAAATTGTGTGGCTGGCCTCCCTGGGGAAAGGATGACCTCTTCCATGGGAGGCTCAAACAAATCCAGGGGAAAGTGATGGGGAGGAGCTGAAGAAAAGAATCCCTTCTCTTTCTTCACTTAGCTCTTGAAAGAATCAATAACCCAGGACTGAATATTCTGCAAAGAAGGTTCATCTCAATACTGATGAGTATAAATCTGTCTGTTGAAAGATGATTTTCAACCCTCCCATAGAAAAGGAACCATCAGAAGTTATGATGATAACTTCTAAGAAGAATTATTTCTCATCCACTCAACAAAATTCCCTTTACCTTTTTTGAACACAAGACCTCATAACTATTCCATGTTAAAGAGTATATGACCTAAGGGTATAGTGACCAGTTAGTTCCATGTAATTCCCAAGTTACACTGGGGTCATTTGGTCTAAAGGTTTTGGTTTGATGCACAGATAAAACATTAACCTTTTCACTGGTAAATGAGTTGTACTGAGCAGTATTTCTCAGCATCTCTGAAGTTTTCCTAAAGAAAAAATTCACAGGCCAACTTTAAACACTGGGGTACCACTTTCTCAGGCTGCTCACCATTTGATGGAAATTTCAATCCATTCTTGTGCCTTGTTCAATGCATGTGTATGTGTGGGAGTTGTAAATTGAGGCCTTAACCACCACAGTTAATCTCTCCCTCTTTTTTTCAAATAAGTATTAACCTTAATGATTTGAAGTGCACTGTCCAACACTGGGCTATTGAGAGTGAAGAAAAAACTACCCTCAACTATCAACAATTTATTAGGGGCTTAACTGAAGTGACCTACTGTAGTAGTATTCAGCTGAACAAGGCTATAGGCTTTTTTTGTGCAAAGGGAAAGAATTGAGGGTTTCATTAAAAAGTAATTTGTGCTTTATACTCACTCATTCAAAGGGAGTCTCAATTGCTCTTTATTCACACAGAGTTAATACAGTATCACAATGTTTCTCAATGAATGTGTAGTAACAAAAGAAAAATTTTACATTTTGAAAAGGAAAAATTCTTTGTAACTACAGTGAGATTGATGGCTACTTAAAAGATTACGAAATCTTTTCCTCTTGTACTCATGCCTAATGATGTACTTTTTTCCCCAAGTATTTGGTTTAAGCTAAGGAATTTCGACTCACGGCTTTATATGGACTCTATATTCACATCGCATGAATATATGAACATGAAAAAAGTAGACCAAATTTGGATAAGGGTGGGTTTCATTAGTTAAAAAAAATCTAGATTTCCAAAAAATAATTACCTAATACCAACCAAGAATATTATCCCTAAACAATAACAACATTTGTAACCAATCAAATGCAAAAATATACGTCACTCAGGGAAAACATTGCTTCCATTAAGACATCCTATGCAATGCCACTCACCCCAGGTACATTAATTTTTAAGATATAAAACATAAATGTTTACTAAATACTTTCCTTTACTACTAAACCTTTAATCCCTGTCTCATACCACTTATTTGAAAAATACAGAATAAATATGACATATGACTTTGAAAAAATGATAACTTATAATATTTTGATTCAATATGGATCTCATAAGCCACTCTCACACACACACACACACACACACACACACACACACAATTGTTTTAAAAGGACTCTTTTGTCCAAATCACAGACAAACCTTCAGAAAGCTCATTTTTTTTCCCAGTTAAAGCATTTACGACCAAGAAGAGCAGAGGTATTTGAAAGGTTTGTAGTATACTTGACCATCTCTGAGTCAAATATATGTCCCCCAATTTTTGCAATCAGCACAAATGTCATGATGACCACAAAAGGTCCAGGAGTGAATAAGGTCAAAGACTAAATTACCCCTATGCCCCTGGAAAGCTCAATCTTCTCTCTTTTTCAATTCAGACTACATTAGATTTTAAGGTCAAAACTGAGTGAGGAACCATCAGATTTATTTCTCCAAAAACATAAAAAAGGGGAGAGAAATCTGTGTAATAAAAATAAAATTGTGTCTAGTTGGATCTTGGGAAAGATTCTATTGTTATTCATGTTAATTTACATAGTACCATTAGGAAAGGAATATCTATATTCTTCCACCTGTGAAAGAACATGTTCTTTAACTTCCATAGTGGCACACAGGCCAACCAGGTTAACAGAGTTTGCATATTCATGAAATTTTAACAGTCATGACAGCTTCTCTCTGAGAGAAGACAATCTTATGTTATTGTATTCAACCTGACTATGGGCAGGTATCTGAGCCTTCAAACACACGGTGCTAGTATTAATTTATCAAAATAATTGCACAAAAATTGCCTTGAACTAAGCCAGAAAACAAAATTCCAACAGAAGAGAAATGAATTATTTGGAAAATGGTCTTGATAGGAATCATTTAATGCAAGAATATAAATTGGCATATGCAATCATCATCATCACCATCTCTGACATTCATATAACGCTTACTATGTGCTAAGAGCTTCATAATTATGATTTCATTTGATTCTTGCAATAACCTTGGGAGAGAAGGACTATTATCCTCATTTTACAGATGGGGAAACCGAGGAAAAAAGAAGTTAAGGGACTTGCCCGTGGTCATGTAGCTAGTAAGTTCTGAGGCCATATTTGATTTCAGGTCATCCTGACTCCATGTCTGGCTAGATCTTAAAGGGGACACATATCTGAACTTACAAAATAGTTTTGGACAATGGTCAACAGCTTCTACTACTACTACTACCACTACTACTACTACTACTACTACTACTACTACTACTACTACTACTACTACTACTACTACTACTACTACTACTACTACTACTACTACTTTAGTTGCTACTATTTCTTTAGGGTAAATTGCAAATTCCTAATTATTTTTATTTTACCCCTTCCTTTCATAACAGTAAATAGGCAATTGATAAAATGCAGAAGTATATCCTGAGAATAGCAACCGACTAACACCTGGTAACTCTCACTTGTGAGATATTAATAAGTTGTTTTTTAATCAGTTCTGGTTTCTCAGGATCTATTTAACACCGGAGTAATTAATGATGTCTACTATTCATGAAATCTTTGTAGGCCCTCTAATGGTAGGAAAGGTGTAGTTCTTTTCAAAACCATTCTTTTTAAGGATAGTTTTCCTCACATGAAAATGCCAGGCATATTTCCATAAATAGCAAACAACTACTTTCATTAGGCAATACATAGAGATAGTCATGTTTACTGAACATTCTGAGAGCGATCCTTTTAATTAACGGTGAAAATACCCCCCAATTCTCTGGAAAATTTAACAATAAATGTTTTTAGGGAAAAGACACAGTTATAATTCCAACTTTATAAATTTAAATTTTGGAAAATGTGGAAATCACCATCAGATCTATTCTCACGTCCAGCAGCAAGGCATATACACAGAAAAAATGCTCAGCTTCAAGTTCATGAAACCCCACTGATCCTCGGTCTCCCTAAGATCTTCCCTTGGAGAATGGGTCTATGACAACATTAGACGCCAGTACTGGTCCATGCAATTCCAAGAGAAAATCCTCAAGAGGTGGGATTCTCTTTTTGCATTATCTAAGCTACGTTGAAGTTACTCCTTGTCCCCCAAATTGGCCCACATAGTAAGGAGATGGGCCAAGGTGTTTGGAGCACCTTTAATCCATATATGCTTGAATAATACTTGCTTTATTGTCAAGAAATCATGTTAGAGAACTACAATTGGGAAAACATTACCACCACCCCACTTTAGTCCTTTGTCATGTTCTCCTAGCCATATTTGGGTGGGGTGTGGTGTGCGGGGAGAAGATCCCCTTCCTTTCAAATATCCAGTAACAATATAAAGAGGTGTGTGTGTGTGTGTGTGTGTGTGTGTGTGTGTGTGTGTCGCTTCGTGACCATTAAGATTTAATTCTAGCCTTTGTTTCTTTTAGGTATTTTGTTAGAAGCTATATTCTAACAAAATGCAAATTCTAAAACTACTTAAAGGCAGGGACCTTTAGTGTTGCTAAAGAAGTGACATAATTTCTTGCCTGTGACATCAGCTGCCATCAGCCCTTCTGCTCTGATGACTTTCACCTGGAGAAATCCTACATCCTTCACATTGTGAAACATCCTCATTGGACTCTGAAAGACAACATTGTTGTTATTATCACCATTATCATTATCCCATTGCTACTGTTACTCTGGGATAAGGGGACTTTATTGAGAAGAGCTGGCAAAGTTTAGTGGACTCTGAAAATAATTGAAATGACTGGGAAGGATATTTGTATTATTTCAAAACATATCAATTTTCTACCAAAATAAAAGGAAATGTATGCAGTAAATATTTGTAAAATTAGAATAAAAATTTAAAAAATTACTTAGAATTAATGTAACAAATAAACAGTTATGTGGAAAGCTAGAATAATAATGTACTTCCCATCTGAGGATTCCTTTTTTTTTTTTCCATCTCACCTACCAATGCATTCCCTGACAGTTTTTTTAAAAAGGAGATACAGTTTTCAGGGAAATAATACTTGATATTGGGCTTCAGCCCAATAATTTATATAGATCTTTAAGCTTTGTGGATTAAAGGAAAAATACCAATACCGAATTAGTGTCTTTACTATTCTCTTTTTTGGTGAGTAATAAAAAATAGAATGTATTATACAATAATACATTTAGCATTTTTTCATATTAACTGGTATAATGATCTTGCTAAAAACTTATGATTAATTCAAGAGAAACCTGAAGGAATGTTATGTAAAATACATCTTATATAACTTATTAACATAACTTAAATTTCATTTGCATTCAACAGGAAACCTCTTAAATCTATTTGATTTTAAATGTGTAATTCAAACAATGAAAAAGCAAGAAATCCACACTCACAGAAAAGTTACTGACAAATTGTTCCAATCTATCATTTGTTACAAATGACCAAAAAATAATTCTTAGGATTAAAAAAAAACTTAATTGCTATCCTTGATTATAAGAAGAATACTCATTCAAGGATTAAGGAGTCTAATTGATGGGCATAAATGCTATGGAGCTAAATCCTTCAAATATGAAACTTCACATATGCTTTTATTTATTTATTTGAATTACATGATAGCTTTCCTCTGAAAAACTCAACAAATCAAATATTCATCTTTATCAAATCTTCAAAATATTTTATGACCCAAGAAAGTAATATATTTCTGCATGATAAAGTTATCTATTAAAATGTTACCAATGCAAAGAGCATTGCTATCTTTTTTATTAATATTGTGAAACCCATGAGAGACAAAGCACATTTTGATATTAACTTTATAAGTCCCATCTGACTAGCCATTGTTTACAGTAAAGCTATGACCTTGGTAGAGCGAGATGAGGAAATACAGTTACATGTAATCTCATAACCTTACTTTTAAAAAAAAAGTGTTTATCGTAAGGATTAACTTTTAATCCCTTTTAAAAGCATTAGTTTATCGTCTGAAATCTATTTAATCTACACATGACAGAGCTCAATGACAATACATTTCACTGTCTGTTTACATGCTTGCAAGTTGAAAGTCAGGGTGGCAATTACAGACACTGTCCCTTACTGGGGCACAGTGTTCTAAAACAAATCTTAAGTAGAGTGGCTAGAGGGGAGAATGAATTTACCAAAAGGTTATGGGAGCTATTTAAACCGAGTCTCATTGTAGCTAAAACAAATAGGCCTAGTCCTGAAGTCTTAGAATTATTTTCAGTGTGGGTAGTTCATTCCACAGAGAGATTGCACTCTGCTGCTTCAGTCCTGATACTCTTCTTCCTGTATTGCCAGGGTAATTATTGTTTGAAGTTTTTCATTTCCTCAAATCAGCTGAGTTTGAGTAATTTATTGCAAATTTCGACAGCTTAGTCCCAGGACATATGATATTAGAGTAGAAGCTCTAAAGAGCAAATAACTTAAATATGTGAGCTTAAAACATATAACTTTAAGTAATGATTTATCAGAAGGTATTTCTGTCTTGTTATTTATGATTATTGTTGAAGGCCTCAAAACCTGGATGGCTTCTGAAGCCTGAAATTTCCATAGCAGAGGAATCTGTGATTTGCTGTGAATCCTTTCAGCCCTCAATAGATGGGAAAAGATTGAAATGCTCTGGAGATGAGGCCTCTTTATTTTTTTAATGAAAGGCTGTATAATATATTTTCTGTATGGCTGCAGCAGCTGTCAGGAAGAGCATCTCAGTTCAGCTCTATTATGGGAGAAGCAATACCCCATCCTATGGCACTGAGATTCACTGAGGGGCCAGGACTGATTGACAGCTTGTCACCGTGACGTCTTATTCCATCTCTGTTATGGAGAAAATTAATGTCACACCACCCGCCTTATGACTCGCTGTCATCTTCGAACCGCTCACCTTTTATCAATGCTCTAAATAACATTTCAAGCCCATCGTCTCACGGTGGACAATCCGGTCAAGGGACATTAAATCGGATGACTGTGAAATGTCATAATAAAAATGGAATGCTAACAACTTCTTCTCTAAACTAGCTTCTCTGGTTTTTAAATGGTGACAAGGGGGAGCAAGGGTTCAGCACACCCGTTCTGAAAAGGTCATACAATCTCTCTTGGTCTGCTACCCAGTACTACTCTCCCCCTAACTGCTACCCACAAAAAAAGAAGAAGGGAAGAAAAAAAAGGAAAAAATATGGGGGAAAAAGAATTAATGGTCTTTTTTTTCAGATTGGGGTGCTCAAATAATGTTTTGCACCATAATGTCTATTTAATTTGTAGGGTTTGGGTATTCAGTCACATGATTAAATGACTATAATGGAGCCATTCTTCAGGACTGTTTGATGTGAGGGTGATGTCAGTTCATTTATTCTCCTGAGTACAACAGGTAAGAAAAAGTTAACCTAGAACCTTATTAGTATATAAAAAACTATTTAGCTAACTGATTAAGCTTCCTAAGATAATCACCTCAATTATAAAAGGACATCCTATCTCAGGTACAGGAGAATTCTTCCATTTCACAATGACTACAAGTTTAGAAATAAAATTGCTTGCAGCCCCCTAATATACACTGATGATTTGGATTCTAGGAACTGCTAAGACTTTCTCCTCCTAGAAGTAACTTTCTCAAATGGCATATGTTAAGTTTCTCAGAAAAAATTCAACCTTAAGAGTATAATTATGAAAACATACTATTAACATGGGTTAAAATGTATATTCTGAGCAACATCTATCCATCTTCTATTTTCACATCATGTTTAATATTTAATGTAAGATGGGAAATATTTGATTCTTTATGTAGTACCAGAAATTATGGAAAGCATTCACATTATGAAGGAAAGCGGCCCATTAAATAAGGCCTATCCAAGGGACAAAATGTAGTAATAATAATTGCATTTATGCCTAAATTTCTAAGCTAGCTCTATGACTTAATGTATGGGAGACTGCTAAAATACTAATTCATCAAGTATGGTTTATACTTAGTTAAAATTTTATACTGCTATTAAAAATCCATTTGACTATTTATGAAGATCTTTCCATGGGAAGAGGAGAATCTGTCTTGGGGGTACCCAAATTTGAAATAATTCTCATGATTATAATAATGTTTTCAAAGGATGGTGCACAATACTTCAGCTCTGGGTTGGTTTTTTAAAAATATGATGTTTTGCCTTGCTAAGTCACCTCTATTAAACTGTGTTTATGATAACACTATTGGTGTGTGAGTTGTACAAGCATTAACAGACAGCTGATTCAGTGGAGATATCCAGAATAAATTTGCTGAAGCGCACATCCTGCTAATCTGTTTGAAGAATATTGTAGAGCATTAGTACCAGCACTTCATGTTATCTGCACAGCCTGATAAGGTACATCTTTATTAAATTCAGTTATTGAAAGGATGTCAGTCAGTGAATAGGAATATTTTAAAATCTAAAAAAAAAAATTAAACAGTTCTTTGTTAGTCAGAGCTTGGTTTAATGGTTGAGTGTCTAGAGAAGCCTCCTAAACACCTGGCAGCATTGTACAATAAAAGCTTTGTAATTTTAAGTGGAAAAGCACCCCACCACCCCCATCCTTCAAGGGTAGTGAGACATTTACTTTTGAGTGCTTTCATTAACAATAAATGGTGGAGTAAGAGCTCCCCTCTCTGTTGCTTCAATAAAACTACATAATAGCTACTCGACAGTGTGAGGATGCTGGGAAATAGAGCAATTTGCTTCAAAATATTTGGAACTGGGAAAATCTGATTCACATCAACATTTTTGGGATTTGCTACACAAATTCATCCTTTTGCAAGCAATCAAAGTGTGAGAATTCTTCATTTTCAATGAACCGTGCTTTGCCACTGAGCAAGAGAGAGGGGCTTTTCTAATCAGGTAAAAATGAAATCTAATTCTGTGTACTGTTACCAAAACCTACCAATGATCATAAGTGGCATTAAACTCCATTTCATTTGGGAAGGGAAAACAGCTATTGGCAACTATCAGTAGTAAATTCATCTTAAAAATAAAATTCATTCTTTCGTGTTAATGGGAATCTAGTCCAATTACAGAATAAAACTTGAGGAATTTTGAGCTAAAAGAAGGTACCTAAGGGATGACCAGCAATATACCAGTAAATGACCTAACTGCTGGTTTAGAAAGAATGAAGCCCTTGAATTCTCAGAGCTTCGCCTGCTTCCATATCCCTCAGACAGGCTGGGTTTTCAGCAACGTTTCTTACACTGCAGGTAAATTATTTGCATTTTCTTCTAGTCATGTATGAACCTTGAAGAAGGAGTGTCACATACATGAGGTGGATACATACATATCTCTTTAATATTGCTTCTCGTTCCTTCTGGTCCTCCGAGGAGTTTGCAGAGAGGTCAGATATAGTGACAGTAGCGGAGGCTGTCAGGGTGACCAGCAGCACCAGATGTCCTTCACCTCCTTCCAGCTGTAACTCCAGTTTGTGAGTCTGTTCTCTACTGAGGGCTGACAGGTCAATCTGGCACCTAGAAACAAACATTTTGAATCAGCAAGTGGCTTTCTTCCTGAGATCAAACAGCAGCAGTGCAGGCCGATATGCTCAGAGCTAAGTGAAAAAACAAAACAAAACAAAACAAAAAACAATGCAAATTTTTTTTTCTGGCCATTGGAAGGATTTATCTTTCCACTGAGCAATATCTCTTTCTTGCACTCATCAGAACACTCCATTATCTTTGAGTTTTCCCTGAAAGAGAAAGGCTGAGCTATGTATTCTGGCTTAATTACTTCCCAGTTTTTAGGGTCCTCACCCTCAAAGCTCACAATGACAGAAAGGAATCTTATGTTTGTGCGATCTGACGCTGAGAAAGATTGTAGAACTGAAACTGCGCTAAGAAACCCAGGGGAGCAAACCCACAGGCACAAACTAAAGGGGTTAGCAAAACACTGCAGCTGGAAAATGCCCATCTCCCTACTTCTATCCTTCCCCCAATATTCACTGAGCAGTGGATTGGAATCTACATTATCATGTGGAAAGTGCTTAAATTTTTAAAATGTCAATATATTCAAAGTAACCCATGTAAATCTAAAGACAAATCAACTAAAACATATGCAAATGATAGGATGTGATTATGCAGACACTTGTTTCCCAGAAGCTACATCCTGCCACAGCCCCCCCTACCCCTACCCCTGTTCTAGATGCCACTCTCACCTTGCAAACTCTTTTCATAAAAATGTCAATTGATTTTGAAGAGAAAGATAATGTGGTGACCGCAAGGCCAATAAAGTGAGAGGAAGGTGGCAGACATGAATAAATAGGCATTTAAAGACAGGAAATAGCCAATTACAAGAATAAATATGGTCCCATAAACTGAGTGTTAGGCTATCAGGAACAGATTAAATTCTCGTCTCCCCTTTTCATCCTCCCCCACTCCATCCCTCCCTATTCTCCATTGTTTGGCTGTTAAAATTAAACCGGGAATAGGGCTACAATGTTCCTGATGGTTCTCAGGTATTTGCTTTAGCAATTTCACAGTCATCTAAGTTTGACACTTGACTTATATTCTATATATTAAGTAACAAGTCGGGACAGAAGGGACTTGGCAAAGAGGGGAGTATTAGAATAAAAGTGATGGCTAATGACAGAGACGCCTGTATACACTGGAGTCTCATGGTTAAGATGACAAGAACCTAGAACTATCCAGGAAAGATACACTGTACCTAAAACCGAAACGTCATGTTGAATTACTATTGTTTCAAATAAAAGGCACACATTCACATATTGTCTTTCTTGGATTCCATTTGCAACTGCCTACTAGACACTAGACAACGTCCTCAGTTCTTCTCATGAATTGAAACTCTTCCAATATGGATACCTCTTTAAAGATTTTTTAATCACTAAGAATTCATTTCACAAATAATAATAGGACCATGTCTAACATGAGAGAGAACTGTCCAGGAGAGGGCCGTGACCAGATGACATTATGCCAAGTCAGATTTCAGAGACTCCTAGGTTTAATCAGAAGGTCTAGGCTTGAAACTTCTCTCTGATAATCACTGAAACACTGAAGGGTATCAAATCTCTGGTCTCAGTTTCTTTATCTGTAAAATGGGGTTGAGAGTGGGAGAAGCAAAACAAATCACCTCTGAGGTTTTTGGACTCTTCCTTCACCCTGAATATTCCATAAGTCATGGATAGCTCAGATCTTCTGGGATATCAGTGTTCTATTTATGACATTCCCAACATTCCAAATCAGGTATCATGAGTAATATATGTAAATGGGAAACTTCATTTAAAAATATTTCATTTTTTCCAATTACATGTAAAAACAATTTTGTCATTCATTTTTAAAAACTGAGTTCCAAATTTTCTTCCTCATTCCCGTCTCTCTTCATTGATAGGGCAAACAATTTGATCTAGGTTATACATGAACTGTCATGAAATACATATTTCTATAGTAGTCAAGTTGTGAAAGAAAATATAGACTTTCCCCCAAAAAGAAACCCTAAGAAAAATAGTTTTAAAGAAGTATACTTTCGGGGCAGCTGGGTGGTGCAGTGAATAGAGCACAGCCCTGGAGTCAGGAGGACCTGAACTCAAATCAGGCCTCAGACACTTAACACAAAACCTAGCCGTGTGACCTTGGGCAAGTTGCTTAACCCCAATTGCCCTCAAAAAATTATACTTTGATCTGCATTCAGTCTCCATTAGTTCTTTCTCTGGAGATGGATAGCATTTTTAAAATCATAAGTCCTTCAGAATTGTCTTAGATCATTGTATTGCTGAGAATAGCTGTCATTCACAGTTGATTATTGTATAATATTGTTGTAACTGTGTGGAATGTTTTTCTGGTTCTGCTTATTTCACTTTGTATCAGTTCATGTAAGTCTTTCCAGAAACCTGCATTCTCAACACTTTTCAATCAATTCCATTCTAATTGCTTTGAAATACCATTTGTAAAATCCTCCTGTTTCCCTTTAATATCTTCTTCATCAAGCATCCCCTCAATCTACATGTATATTAGCATCATAAAAACTGCATAAAGATGAAAAATGACACATATGGGTCAGTGGTTACTGTTATTCTCCCACCTGCCTTGGAAAATGAGGTACCCTCAAATTTTCCCCCCAAACCTTTGGCATCTTCCTCTCTAGCAAAAGCCTGTAGAACTGATTGTTCCATTATCTCAAAACTGTGCCACCTATAGCATGGACCTCCTTTGTGTATACTTGGGTATAGTGCAGCTCTTTCTGCTTTTCTTCAATGTTATTTCCACTTCTTCATGCAGCAAATAGTGGTCTGTAATGTTAGGGTTCAGGTGTTATGGCTATCCTTGATGGTGAAAAGAATTTGTTACGATATACAGATCTTTTCTCTTTTTTGCTTCTTTGTTGTACTTCTTCAGGTTTATCCTTAAGTGTTCTTGGGGGTAACTACCTAGTTGCTTTTCTCTTTGATTCACTTCACTTAAAGTCCAGTGATTGTGAGCGCTGTCAGTTTTGATTAAGCAGTTCAAGCTGCACTGTGAGCTCTGAATTGTAAGCTACAGAGGCAGTTCTTAAACTAAATTATTAGTATATTCATTACAAATATCATATCAATTAATATGAAAATTATAAAGTCCTTTCTCATCCTGTCCTTTTGGCCAAAAAGGTCAGAATAACCCTCAAAGGCTGATGAAGAACACTCATTTGAAAAATGATTTTGATTTTGATAGTAAATGAAAAAAGAGTAGCCAGAAGTTCTTTTTCTTACTTTGCTGATGCATGAAAATTCTGAGACTGACTGCAGACTATACATTGTTTAAATGTTTTTCAGTGTTTCTTTATTACTCAATACTGGTTGAAAAAATTGAACAGCAATAGTCATTTTGTCTGAGCCTGTACATTCAGGGTTTGAGATTAAGAGAGGGGGAAAGTCAGTTCATAGGTAAAGGGAAATCGAACTTCTCTAAGGTTACTTTGGCATGGAGACTAAGCCTATGAGAGAGAATTCTATAATTCTGATAATTAATGAGAACAACAAGCAATAATCTGATGTCAAAAATTTACATGACAAACCAATAACAAACTGAGCGGTGAAAAGTCTGTTTGTTTTTTGTCCTTGAATGAACATGAGACACTCTTATCACAGCCTAGCATTAAAACTCAGAGCCCATAAGGTCTTTTATATCTTTGAAAAGGAGATCCCTGGGCTAGATAATTTTAAGGCCCCTTTTATGCTCTAAAATTACTATCCATTTAAAAACATATAAATCATTAATTCTTCAAAACCTACCACATTCACATTTATAGCTCCTAATAGCACATTTTCTCTTTCTCTAATACCACTAGATTAAGATAATATGTATTTTAAAACAGTGAAAACACTGAGTTCCCTAACACATATTTATTTCCCATCTACAATCTTTAAAAAGGACTTGAATATAAATGATATGCAATTTAAATTTATATTTCTCTCATTTCTTTTTGGTCTAGGATAAATGGTCATATTCTTATTTCTATGGCTCCTCCACACTAAGTACCAGACCCCTTATTTTAACATAGTTCTAAAGAAAGATTGCAAAATGACTTTCAGAAATTTTCTGTAGAATTGTATTTGCCTGAAAAATGTTAGATTCTACTATACATTTAAAGAAATATTGCTTCAGGCTAATAACTTAGATTGAATTGGAGAATGCTGAGTAGGTAGTTGGGTATTCTTAAGTGAAAGGTGTTTTACAACCCAAATTGTTTCCAGGCAATGAACTTAATTTTATGCTTACCTCATATGTTCTAATGAAAGTAGTCTAAATCAGGAAAGTTCATTTCCTCTAGGAAATGAATTCCAAAATTTCAGCTCTGGAAGGCACTTCAGAGACGATGTAGTCCAACCGATACATGAACAATGACCCTCCCTACATTGTACCCAAGATGTGGTTATCAGATGCTTGCTTAGAGACCTTCAGGGAACAGAAATCCAGTCACTGATAAAAATGTTAAGAAGCATCAGACTGAGCACAGATATCTGGGGCACTCCATTAAAGAGTTTCTAGTTTTTTGTATTCAGCCATTCATGTCTTCATCACCTCTTGCCTGGATTATAGCTTTCTTTTTATTTTAATTAAAAACGTCCTCAATTTATTTCCCCAACTATCATTTGTTTTTCTCCTTCTTCTCTCCCACCCCTGCCCCATTGGAAATAAAGAAGAAAATTCAAACTGTTTTAACAAAGAAACAGTTAAGCAAAACAAAATCTCGTATTGGCCGCTGGACCACGGATTCCTAACTAGTGTTTCACCTCAAGTCTCTCCCAACTCCAATCTGTTCTCCACTCAGCTGCCAATGTGATTTTACTAAGGTCCTGGTGTACTAGGTCATCTCTCCCCCACCAAACAAACTCCAAAGACTCCCTATTATAACCAGGATAAAGCATAAAGTCCTTTGCTCGGCACTTAAAGATCTTCACAATCTATCCCCTTTCTACTCTTGAATTCTTCTTATACTTCACTTCAATACATGCACTTTACAGTGGTATACCAGATTTGTATTACACAGGACCTCTAGACCTTTGGGTTAGTTCTCTTCATTCATGGTATGCTCTTCTCCCTTACCTCTACCTCTTAGCTTCTCTGGCTTCCTTCAAGACCAAGCTCAAATTCTACCTTCTTCACGAAGCCTTCTTCATGTCTTCCAACTACTAGTGCCTTCCTCTCTTCCATTTGTTCTACATATGTCTTATATGTACTCAGTTATTTCCAAGCTGTCTCCCTCATGATCATCTGAGACCCTTGAAAGAAGGGCTTCTTTCTGCCTTTTTTTGTACTCAGCACTTGGCAGAGTGTGTGGAACATGCCAGCTGACTGACTGACATGCCCACAAAGAAAGCAAAGATGGGAAAAGTAGGGGGCGGAACCAAGATGGCAGCGTTGAAGCAGCAAGGTCCCGCAGCTCCCACACCGCCACCCTAAACACCCATAAAATTATGAGCCCAGACAAAGTCTAGGACTCTAAGACTCACACAACAATACAGAAAATACATCTCTCGCTGAAGGCAGCTTGGCAGCAGGGGCTCAGCGGGGCGGCCAGGAGCGGAGGCTGGCCCAGCCTGAAGCCAAGACTGCGGCCAGACGCAGAGCAGTGGGAAGAAGCTGAGCTGACCTGAGCTGAGCCCTGCCCACATCCAGTGTGCAGAGGAGAGGATCTACAGCCTCCAGCACCTCCTCATCTGCCAAGGTGTGAGGAACGAGGACAGGTGAGGGACAGCTCCCACTGGAGCAGAGACCGGCCCAGCCCAAAACTGCATCCATGGCCAGGCTAGGCCCCAGGGTGGCCAGGAGTAGCTGAGCCTCCCAAGCCGCAGCTTGAGTCTACTTCAAAGAAGATCTAAAGCATCTGCCTGAGGGGATCTTAAAATCCTGGTCAGAGATGGTTAGTGTAAGTGAAACTTTGAAAATTAATTTGGGGGAGGTAAAGCACTTCGGCCAATCTGCCCATGGGGCAAGGAAGCAGTGGGGGAAGGGAACTGCTGGAACTGGTGGGGAGGCCCCCACCAGGCTGCTTCAGAGCCCCTGGCTTGTGGACTCCACAGGGGGGCTGAATTGATTGATCAGGGCCAAGTGCTCTTGCGTTGAGCGGCCTGGATCTGGATCGTGTTCTTGGGTGGTGGTCCTGGGGTGTACTTTCAGCAAGCCAAAGCTGGGGGGACTTGCAACACCCCCCAATAGCTCTGGCAGCTGGGAAAACCCCAGCAATTTGGAACAGAGCTCCCCTCCCTGGAAGCAGAGTTTCACAGAGCTAAAGAAATTAATCAATTCATTGACTGGCCAACATGAGGAAAAGGAAGCAAAGTAAGAACAGCAATAAAACTCTAGAATCCTTTTTTGTGGACAAAAAGGGTCAAAGCATGGAACGGGAGGAAGACAGCCCAGAACTCAGAACTCCCACACCAAATGCTTCCAAGACAACTGAAGAATGCCTAGAAGCTATACATCAACTGAAAAAGGACTTTGAAAACCAAATAAGAGAAGTGGAGGAAAAATTGGGAAGAGAAATGGGAACAATGCGAGAAAATCATGAAAAGAGAGTCAACAACCTAACTGAAGAAAACAACACTTTAAAGAATAGATTAACTCAAATGGCAAAAGAGGCCCA
>CM053594.1:338294592-338386795 GCA_028646575.1 Pseudocheirus occidentalis | reverse complement strand
TGTCCACTATGAAGATATCCTGTATAATCACACATCCACAGCCTGTATTGAATTGATTGGCCTTCCAGTGGGAGTGGGTGACAAGGGAGGAATCGAAAGAATCTAGAATTTAAAGTTCTGCAATACCTGCAACAAGGAATTAAGGTATACAGGGGCTGGGATAGGGAGACCCTCCCTGCCCTACCAAAAAGTAAGAGAACAGAACAGGGGAGGGGCTTTACAGTGGGATTGCTGTTTTAGAGTTGGGACAGGAGCAAGATGGGGAGAAAATTTGTAATTCAAAAATGTCATGAAAATGAATGATGTAAACAAGAAAACAAATAAAAAAATATTAAAAAAGTGTCTACCCCATATGGCGAACTTGAACTTTCAATAAACTTTACTTTTTCTTTGGCCGAGAAAAAAAAAGATAGGAAAAGTAATCAGACAAAACCACTTATACACAAGACACTGCATTTGAAATAACCCAAATGTGAGAGACTGACTCTTTAAGGTACTTAAGGAGAAACCTTTTTGCAAAAACCAAATAGACAAACAAATAAAAAAAAGCATAGGCCCAACTGTAGTGAAAAAAAAATGGTGACTGAAAGAATATCACTAATTTACAATCAATCAAAAAGTATTTACCAAGCACCAATTATGTACCAGTTACCATAGCAGGTGCTGGGACAGAAAGGTAAAACTCCATCCATAGAGGTTGCCTTATACAGATAAACATTTTCTAAGCTTTCATCTTTAAAAGGAAAAATTTTACAAATCATGCCTAAAATATTTCAGAAAACAATTATTGAATAAAGTGGGCTCTACTTCGAGACAAAAGAACATTGATTTTTAAAATAAATAGCCATATTGACTTTCCTTAGAAATCAAAGAAGTTTATCTGGAGGTAGGAAAAATAAGAACACAAAGTAAAGAATCAAAGAATTAATCCATTTCATTTACTGATGATTAAAATAATTTGCCTCTACTACTATCATGATTTTGCTAACCTCTAAGAAAACACACAGATTTCTTCAAACATACTAAAAAAATCATCACTGTAAATCTAAACGACAAATTATGATATAATTTTATATGACGTATATGCCCAAACTTTAGACTGACAACCCACTAGATCTCTGCAATGAACAGAGTACAACCAACTACACTTTCTGGACAAGATCCACAAAGATTCAAAAAAAGCTGAACTAAGTAAACAGGACAGGAGCACTGGCTTTGGTGTTTAAGGACCGAGACTCAAAGTCTAGAGCTGCCATTTTCTGCTCCTGTGACTTTGTTCAAGTCAAGCAACTTCTACAGGACTGGCCTATAAAATGAGTTTCCTTATCTACAAAATAAAGTGGCTGGGTAGGATGAGCTTTTAGGGACACTGACTTGAATAGCATATTGATAGAACTTCTCTCTCTCTTCCTTCTTCTCTTTCCCTGTGTATGTGTACATATAAGTATATATACCTTATATCTGTGTATATAAAAGTATGTGTACATGTAGAGAGAATACATACATTTGTGTATATATATCTACATACATATATAGACAGAGAGAAAGAGGGAGAGACAGAGACAGAGGCAGAGACAGAGAGAAAGACAGAGCCAGAGAGAAAGAGACAGACAGAGAGACAGAGAGAGAGACAGAGAGACAGAGACAGAGACAGAGAGAGACAGAGAGAAGTTGCTACAAATGGTCAGGAATTAAGGGGAGTGGCAAAGTGAGCCATATTACCTTTGGGAATCTGTGAAATTTATGACCTCAAAATTCTTCCTGAAATCAAGGCCATTTTTGAAAAAAAAACCTAATATTTTCTTGGTATTATTGCATGGTTATGCAAATTAGGACACTGTGGTCTTTGAAGGACTGAAAATGAATATCACCCAGAGAGCAACGGAAAAGACTGTGGTAGATTTGAGGTTACTACACATTATAAGGGGGGAATTACAAAGAAGAAGATTAAAAGCATGTAACAAAGACATGAATGAGAGAAAAAAGAAGATGGATTCATCACAGAGGAAAAGGGAAAAAAGCAAAGGATAACCCACATGTTCCACTGGTATCTTTGCCATGTCAAAAGAAAGAGGGGAAGGCCTTTAGCTTAGATCCTCTTCAGTAAACTTATTGGAGAACTCAGATAATAGTTAAGGCTGGGCAGGAATGAATGGCTCATACTATGCATCACTGGAAAGAATGTTCACATTGATAAGGTTACATTTTAGCATATTTTTGCAGATTGTCAATTTCATTTAAATCTGCAGTTTTCTAACATATTGTGCATAGTGGCTTCTGGTAATTCTTGATTTCTTATTTAGCCTTTGTGAATTAATTTGTTTTAGATTTTACAACTTCATTTTTCTTTTTTTTTATCAAGTGAGCAAATGCTTTATCAATTTTATTATGTGGTAAAACCTGTGATTTTGTTACCATGATGAGGAAGACAGATGAAGAAACTACCTCTACCAATGGGCAGATGGGCACTTGTTCTGCAACTTAAAATCTTAGAAAGTTGCCTGGTGTATTGAGAGCGTTAAACAATTTGCCCACGATCACAGAGGTAGTACATGCCGGAGGGAGTACCTGAACCAGGCTTTCCAGACTCCAAGGGGAGGTCTATTCTGATTACCATATCAGTTACGTTAGCTTTGAAAAAACAAATAAGCAAACAATTGCTCTTTGTTCTAGATAAATTGCTTTAAATTTTTAAAAACATTTTATATATTTCAGTCAATAGTCAAACATGAAGCATTTACTATATTCCAGGCACTGTACTAAGAACTAGGGATACAAAAAGAGGCAAAGCATAGTTCCTGCCCTCAAGGAGCTCACAACTTCCTTGTGAGAGGAGGGAGGTATTTGTTGCTGGTCAGTCATTTCGGTCATGTCCAACTCTTCATGACCCTATTTGAGGTCTTCTTGGCAAAGACATCGAACTGATTTGCCATTTCCTTCTCCAGCTCTTTTTACAGGTGAGGAAACTGAGGCAAACAAGATTAAGTGATTTACCCAGAGTCACACAGTAAGTATCTGATTTGAATTCAGGTCTACTAGCTGGAAGAGGTAACAAGCAAACAAAGATGTACATAGCAATTTACATACAGGATGAATAGGAAATAATTAACAGAGGGAAGGTAGTGGAATTAAGAAGGGTTAGGGAAGGCTTCCTGTAGAAGGCAGGATTTTAGCTGGGACTTAAAATAAGCCAGGGGAGCCAGCAGTCAGGGTTGAGGAGGGAGAACATTCCAGGTACAGGGGACAGCTAGAAAAAATGCCCAGATTGAAGAGATAGAGTATCTTGTTCATGGAACAGCGAAGAATCCAATGCTAGAGGATTGAAGGGTATGTAAAGGGAGTAAAATGTCAGAAGACCAGAAAGGTAGGAAGGGAGTAGGTTATGATGGACTTTGAACACCAAATAGAAGATTTTATATTTGATCCTAGAGGTGACAGAGAGCCAATGGAGCTTCCTGAATGGGGGTGAGTGGTGGTGAAATGATTGGGAGGCTGCACTGCTTTTGATAGTAACAAGGAAGGAAAATAGTAACAAGGGGGATATTCATTTTTAGCCCTTCAGAGACTACAGTGTTCCAGTTTTCATAACCATACAATAATACCAAGAAAACATTGTTTAAAAATCATGACCTTGATTTCAGGAAGAATTTTGAGATCATAATTTTTTTTTCACAATTTCCCAAAGTCTCCCAGCAGCACAACAGGGGTAAAGACAATGAGTTCTGTTTTGGATATGCTGAATTTAAGACGTCTACTGAACATCCAATTCAAAATGTCTGACAGGCATTTGGAGATATGTGATTGGAGTTATGAACAGTGTTAGGGCAAAATAGAATGATTTGAGAATCATCAGTATAGAGATGGTAATTAAGTCCATAGGAGACTCCATAAGGAGTTGTCTAATAGGTAGAAGGAGAACCAGGAGAGAGTGGTATCCTGAAAACCTAGACAAAGGAAAGCATCATGGAGAAGAGCAAGAAAAGGTCAAAGAGAATAAGGATTAAGAAAAGGCCATTGGATTTGGTAATTAAGAGGTAACTGGTAACTAGAGAGGAGGTTTGGTAGAATTATCAGGTTGGAAGCCAGATTGTAAAGGAGAAGAGTGAGAGAAAAGTGGAGACATTTATTGTAGATGGCCTTTTCAAGGAGTTTAACCACAAAGGGCAAGACAAATAGGATGATAGTGGGGATGAAAAGATCATGTGAGAGTTTTTTCAGAATGGAGGAGAAAAACCATATTAGTAGGCAGTAGGAAAAGAACAGTTGACAGAGAAAGAATGAAGACAATTGATGGGGGGGGATGAGAGAGGAGTCAATCTGTTGGAGAAATTGGGAGGTAATGGTATTACTTGGGCAGGTAGAGGGGTTAGCTTTGGTAAAGAGTTAGGACATCTCTTCCTATAAGTCTAGGGTAAAGGAGGATATAGTGGCAGAAGGCATCTGAGGGATATACAATGAGGAAGATAGGAAAAGAGGATCTCATGGCAAATGGCGTCAACTTTTTCTTGTAAAGTATGAGGCAAGTTTCTCAGCTCAGATAAGGAAGGGGAATCATGGAAGGTCTGAGGAGGGATGAAAAAGTGTACAAAATCTTCTGTGGAGATTAAGAGAGTGATTCAATTAAGGTGGTACAGTAGGGATGCCTAATAACAGGAAGGTTGTGTAACACAAGTTTGTAGTGGATCCTATCAGAATGCTTGAATTTTCTTTACCTTTGTTAAGCAGCACACGTGAAGGAGCAAAAGCAGTGGATGGTGGGAGTAATCTATGACTGAAGCTTGCCACAACTGGCAAGATAATAATGGAGCTAGGGATACAAGAGAAGACAACAGAGTTGAACTGGTCCACTAAGGGGTTGAGATGGGGTTTGGGGGTGGTGAAGGAATGGCAAACACAATGGAGATGGCCTCAAAGAGAAAAGAACAGTGTAGTATTGGAGGTCACCGTGTAGATGAATATTTGGATTAGGTAAGGGAAAGAATAGGGTGAGGGGCAAAGCCATAGATTATGGTCAGATAAAGGGGTTTTAGAATTCTTGAACATGGAGTGATACATTTTTGGATGATGGCAAGATCAAAGGTAAGGACCATCTTTATGTATGGCTGACATGGGGTAGACGACTAGGTCAGAGGAAGGGAGTGTTTAGGGTGTTTGAGGACTTGGTGTGCATGCTGAAGTTCACATGTATAAAATCAGAGCAGAGTCAAAAGGGTGGAGAACAGGTAGGAAGTTGCTGAGCTCTGCCCATTTTCCTTCGAAACAACTTTAAATTAAGTCTCAAAATGAATTCTGGACTGACCAGAACCCACAAAAAGATGAGATGAAATAATTTTTTCCAGCCCAAAATAACTTAGAAAGACTACAGGAAAGGTCTGTCTCGCCTGAGGAAAAGGGGTGTGTAGTCTAGTGCAGGTGTTGTCCAGGCGAGCCAATGGATGGCCTCTTTCCCCAGCATGGATCAGCATCCAAGGCTCTGTGGCCATGGTTCAGCAGGCCAGTTGACCAAAAAACCAGTTCTAAGGTCTCCAGACTGAGCACAGCAGGTGAGCCACCAGTCCTGGAGGCCCTAGTGCTAAAGCACCTTGATCCATGGAGCAAGAATCTTGGGACAGTGTTCCTTGTGCCCCAGAATCAGAGCTCAACTTTAAAAGTCTCAAAATAGGCTGGAAAATGAGCAAAATTAAAAAAAAAATCCCCAGCCATAGAAAACTATGGAAACAGGGAAGATCAAAACACAAATTCCAAAAAGGATAACAATGTCAAAATACTTATATGTGAAGCTTCAAAGAGAAATATGAATTGGTCTCAAGGCCAAAAATTCCTCCTGAGAGAGCTCAAATAAGAGAGGGAGAAGAAAAAACTGGAAAAAGGACTGAGAATTATGCAACAGAATCATGAAAAAAGAGTGAACAGCTTGGCAAAGGAAACACAAAAATTTACTGAAGGAAACAACTCCATAAAAAGTAGAACTGGGAAAAAAAGTAGAAGTGGATAAATGGGAGATGAGATACAAAGACTAACTGAAGAAATTAAGTTCACTGAAAATTAGAATTTAGCAAGTGGAAGCTCATGACTCTATGAGATGTTAAAAATCAATCAAACAAAATCAAAAGGATGAAAAAATAAAAGCAAATGTAAAATATCTCATTGGAAGAACAACTGACATGGAAAAATAATCCAGGAGAGATAATTTAAGAATTATTGCACTATCTGAAATCCATGGTTAAAAAATGACCAAACAGCATCTTTTAAGAAGTTATCAAGGAAAACTGTCCGGAGAGCCTAAAATCAGAGGGTGAAATAGTAATTTTAAAAATCCATTAATCACCTCCTTAAAGAGATCCTAAAATGAAAATCCCCAGGAATATCATAGTCATATTCCAGAACTCTCAGGTCAAGGAGAAAATACTGCAAGCAGAAAGAAAAAAAAAACAATATTGAGAAGTCACAGTCAGGATTACACAGGATTTAGCTGCTTCTACATTAAATGATCAGAGGGTTTGGAATATGACATTCTGGAAGGCAAAGGGGTTTGGATTACAACCAAGAGTCAACCCAGCCAAACTGAGCATAATCTTTCCAGGGAAAAATGAATATGCAGTGAAACAGGGAACTTAGAAGCATTGCTGATGAAAAGACCAGAGCTGAACAGAATTTTCAATCTTCAAAAAAAAGACTCAGGTAAAGTATAAAAAGGTAAACAAGAAAGAAAAGAATAAGGTATTCAATAAGGTACAATTGTTTATATCCCTACATAGGAAGATGATACTTATAACTCTTGGCAGAAGAAGGAAGGGAGAAGCAGAATGGGGTAAACTGTATCAAAGGAAGAGGCATGAAAGACCTACTATATAGTAGAGGGAAAGAAGAAAGAGGGCGGGCATTGTATAAGGGCAGAAATTGGGAAGGAGAGAAAAGATGTAAGCCAGGTATCAAATTCATTTAGGAAGGAAGGAAGGTACTGAATTCAGTAAGGAAGGAAGAAGAGTCTCTAGAGGTCTTTAGACAAACAGCTATTGGGATTTTGATTGGGTGGCAGATAGGAACTGCGTGAAACTCAAAGAAGAAGAGGTTACTGAGTGATGGAAGTGGCAATGAGGAGTAAGAATTATTTCAACTCCCTTGTCTTGACCAGTGAGCTGAGAAAAATGAGTGAAGGTATTGGAAATGAGTGAAGTACTGGAAAAGGTGACCAGGGAGACTGTCATCCAGAAGAAGCCAAGTTCCTGTGATAGCTACAAGTTGGAGGTAGCAGAAGAGACAAAGATTTAGAGTGGGGAGAAGTTTGTTGCCCATGGAGTAGGCATTGTAGAGGGTGAGGATGAGGAAAGGGGTTTGGATGATAACCTATGGGGGCTTAGAGTCACTGGGATATGTAAATTATGATCAGGTATGAGAACATTCATCATTGAGTAGAAAGTACCACTTCCCTAGACAAGACAGTGATTAGAGTGCTGGACCTGGACTCACAATCATCCTTCTGAGTTCAGATCTAGTCTCAGATACCTTCTAGTTTTGTGAGCCTGGGCATCTGGAGGAGGACGTGGCAAACCACTCTAGTACCTTTGCCAAGAAAATCCCAAATGGGGTCATGGAAAGTTGAATAGGGCCAAAATGACCGAACAATAACAATACCAATTCTTTCCCTAGATTAGGTTGAAGACCTGGTTGAAGACAAGGACATAATGAAGTAGAAGAAACATGGTCTGATGGTCAGAATGGAGATCCCATTTCACTATTCCTTTCTACTCCAGAGAATGGAAATTGGGTAGGAAATCATCTCTTTCTTTTCCATTTTTTCAAGTCTCTTTTGCTTGTTTTATGGTTGTTCATTTGTTGATCTTCTAGATTTTTAAACTGCATGCCTACATAAGTAATTCTTTCTTTTCTTATTCAGTTAATGTCTTTTCAGAGATATAACTCTTCCTCTGAGTACTCCGTTATCTGTGTTTCATAAATTTTGGCTAATTACATAGATGTTAAAGTTCTCTTTTAAAAAGAGCTATTGTTTCTATGAAATGTTCTTTGATCTTTTCATAAATGCTGCATTTTTTTGTCATTTTAAAGGCTCTTGAAGTGCTGAATTTTAAGAAATAGCAGCCTTGACTAACCGTAGACACATGAAAGCAGTGATGTAATTGCATAGTTTTTTTTCTTGCTCAATGTAGTTGTTAATTTTCCATCTTTCTTTATTTTTTATTGTATTTTCATATTAATTCTTAATTAAAGAATTAACTTTCTTTAATGTGACTTTATTTAGAGAAATAATTCAAATTCCTCTGTTTTGCTCAAAATCAATCTTTCATTGAATTCATATAAATTTATGCAGGACGTTACTCTTGGGTTGAAATGTATTTCCTTTGCCTTTTGGAATATTATATTCAAATTTATTTTAATTTTCCAATAATAATTAGCTTTGAATGATTATTATTCATTTTCTTGGCTCATTAAGGTGCCTATAATATTTATTTAAAATTGAGTTTCTGAGACTCAGTTATGAGAATTCCTGAGTTAAATTTGAGGTTTTTCACTGCTGGTATTCTGTAGATTCTATTCAACTCTACTTCATTTTCCGTTTCCAATGCTTTTGGGTGGTTTCCTTGTATGAATTCCCGAAGCATAGAAAAATACTTTTTGTTATTTTTTTCTGGAACACGTGTATTTTTAAATGATCTCTTTATACCCCATCTTTAAAATCAGTTTCCTTGGCTTGTAGATATCGTTGTCTTCCAACCATCTTGTCTTTTATTTTTGTTAATTTTTTCTCCTAACTCTGAATGTTTGTGTTTTGAATCTGTAATTTTTTTAAAAAAAAGAGAATCTATTGTTTCAGAGAGATTCTTTGTCATGTACTTTTAATTCTCCAATCTTTCTTGTCTTTTGTACTTTTTGAGAACTCTCATTTCCACTCTGATTTCCATTCTTACTTCTTTCAATCATTTCTGTGTTCTTCTGGAACACTCTGGAGTTTTCTTTTTTTGCCACTGAGCTATCATTTTAAGGCTCTCATTATGTGATACTTCCCCTTTCATCAAATACTTGAGTCCAGTTTTTACTCCGCAGTATTCATTTATTGAATTGAAACCTTTTTAAAAAAAAATTGTGCATTTTTCTTTTCTTAGTCTCCCTACTAGTTTTTCTATAAGTTTTTCTTATAGTACATTCTTTCCTATACCCACTTCATTGTTTCCCATTATTCTATTTTTTCTCTTCTCTTGCTATTTTAAAAATGATGAAGGGACCTGAATTTAGCCGTAATCTTTTACTCATCATCTTGCTGGACTTCTTAGTTGTTCTTACCCCTCCCCCTTTTTTATTTGATAACTCACAATTGTTTTGTTTTGATAAGATGGAGATGGGATTAAACCAATCCTCTCATTAAGACTTCAAGCTGCACTAAGCTTACAATGACACAGGTTCAGATAGGTCCCTCTGTTTACATTAGAAACCAGTACTGCCATTGGCTTCCACTTCTCATCATTTTGAAATAGGATCAATGTTTGTTAGCTGTGAAAGTTTCCAGGTTCCTTTGGACTTCTCATCGTGGATATTGCTTATACCAGTTAAAGTTCTATAGAAAATGCTGACAGTCTGTTTCAATGTCCTTCCCTTTTTTTTTTTTTTTTGCCATTTTTCAATGCCAATAAACCTTTAATATATATATGTATATATGCATTATATATATATATACATACACACACATATATATGTATATGCATATATAGGTGTATATATGTATGTATGTATGGTTATATGTGTGTGTATGTGTGTGTGTGTGAAGTTAGCTATTGTAATTGAATTACATATCATTGTTTCATCTTTCCCCCCCCCCCCCTTCTTCCAGTCATTGGCATAGTTTTTGCTTTTAAAAAGTTGATGATCTAACAGCTGACACCAACATGACTTCCACAATTGAAATTGGTTATTTCCTATTGCTATAGAATCAGTTCCACTTGTTATGAAGCTAGTTGGTATTCTCCATATTAAGTGATATCTGAATCTTTAAATTAAGCAAATACTCAAGTTATTATAGATATGATGCTTCTATAAAGTCGGTGAACCTTTGGACTTTTTAAAAATCTAAACCATATTTTCAACTTTTTTTTGCTGTCCTCAATGCTCAACTGAGAATTAAATTACTCAGTATTTACATACTATTTACATATATTTTGACTTAATATGGAAGATCTTGTTAAGTTCTTTTATAAGAATTATATATTTAAATATATGGAATATAAATGACAAATTGAAATATTAGTTAATATTCACCTTGCATTTATTTACATGCATTTCATTTAAAAGTACTTTGGGTTCTCATATATATTTTCTCCTTTTTACTCTAGTAATTCTAATCGATGTTTCTCTGGTAATATCATTTCTGGGATACAATGGAAGTGTTTTTTAATGTGTGTGTGTGTGTGTGTGTGTGTGTGTGTGTGTGTGATATGACCTCTTAGATTTTAAGAAATAAATGAGAACAGTTTAGACTTTTCTTATTTCACAGATATAATATTTTTCCCTTTCAAGCTTCTAATTCTCAAGGTAACTCATGGCTAACAATTAAATGATCAAGCAGAAACATTTCCCTTTGTTCATGTGTAGTTTTCTCTATAGTTCTACTTGAATGAACCATTATGATACGGAGACAACTCTAGTTCCTTGAAAGCTATTTGGTAAAGTCTGAGCTCTAACTGGTCCTATGAAGTTGGGAAAACAGTCTTTCTGATCCCATGAGAAGTGGCATGGCTGTTCTTTTGGACTAACCCAGCTAATTTTGCAAAGACTAAGGCACTAGAATTACAGGATCACATGTTAGAATTCTAAAGGACCTCCAGAGCCATCCAATCCAGTTTGTGCTAGAACAAGAAAATTGACTATGTAAATATCTGATGAGTGGTCATCCAGTCTTTTCACCAAAACCTTCAGTAAGGGGAAACTCATCATGTTTCAGGGCAGCTTATTCCATTTTGATAATCTTAATTGTTAGGGAAGTTGACTCTAAACCTGCTACAAATTTTCTGTAATCTCCATTGCTTGTTCAGGTATCTGAAACTAGTCCAACTCAGAACAAGCCCAACTCCTTTTCACATCATAGTTCCTCATTTATTCAAAGGTATTTATTACTGTCCCACCCTGAGCTTTCTTAACATCTTCATTTCTCCAGGGCAAATATCCTTAGTGACTTCAACTCATCTTTATAGGCATGAGCTTGAGGACCTGTACTCTCCTGGTTCCTCCTGCCTGGCTTTGGACACTCTACAATATGAGCCACTAAGGGATCACTGTTTTGTGCGTGCGTGCGTGTGTGTGTGTGTAATATGCAACAACTCATGAAAATTTTCTACTTCAGGGTGGAGGCATGCTTAGCTGCATTGGTGGATGTTGTAGACACAACAGTAGCAGAAAGAAACCTTGAACTGCTGAAGTAAATCTTTTCACAAATAATGTGTCACATTCATATTTTACCACCTGAATCACACAACTGGAGCAATTATGATCAGTTGCTGCCCCCCTCGACTTACCAGGCAATAAATTTAAAGAACACTGTAAGCTACTAATAGAAAATTTGCTAAATTTCACAATTAATCCTTCAAAACATCACAAGATGTAACAAAATGCTTAATGCTGCTGTCTCCCCAACTGTCATCTGCTGCTCTCATTGTTCATTTGACTCTGGCAAAATACTTAGATTTCAGCAGAATTCTGCAAAATTGCTAAACTCCCCATTCAGTGACTATAAAGGAAACTTATAACCACCCAACTTATAACACAAAATATGGTCATGAAGGGAAAGTAGCCCATGCCATAAGAAATATTGCTGCCAGCATCAACTTTTGGAGAACATCTCCTGAAGATACATGGAAAATAAAACAAAACCTAGGAAAAGGAAAAGATAGACTGAAACCATTAATAGTTGTGATTTATGTTCAGCTCAACGTGAAGCATGGCAAGAAGAGTCAGTGGCAGAATTCCATTCTTCATTTAAATAATATTCAGTTTCTTTTAATGAAATATTTTATTTAACTCCAGCTTAGAAAAGAAATGGGGAAATATAAATATTTCATAATAAAAAAATCTCCCTCCAGTTTAAGATTTCCTGACTAGTATACGCCATTGTGCCTTTAGATGAATAATGCAGGGTTGTCTGGCTCATTCTATTTTTATTTATGTTGGGTGTAAAAAAATCTTTGTAGTGTTTGTGCAGCAAATAAAAAACTGTCTACAATTAGGACTCAGCAGGTGTCAAACCCTCGAATTTGGTCACTTAAAATATATTTACCTTTGGTGTTAAAATATTAATGAATTCCAAGAAATCTGTTTTTAAGATCTTTGTTTGCCATAGTGCTCATATGTAGACATACATCCACTCAAATACATACTCATATAATTTAAAGACATTGTTCCTCACCCACAACTTGCCAGTTTGGAGTACATTTCCCTTACAACTCTGATAAACCATATATCATTAATGAAGAGATAGCTGAAAGGAAACTATTCCAGTTTCTATTTATAATCCTTGATTATCATGGGCAGTGCCAACTCATGGTCACTGATAACAATGAGCCAGATGGTGTTAAGGGTAATCCAGCAGCCTTAAAAATATGCTCCCAAATCAACGGCATTTTAAAGATAAACAAGATTTTTTTACACTAATAAATAATGCTATAAATCTCACTGGGCTGGACTGCAAACAACTCCCGCTGAATAAAATCGCATGACATGGGATTTACTTATCCTGTATGTTCATAAAAACAACTTGTTCTGTGACAGCCCTCATTCTCGGCAATTTATGGCAGCTGTCTGCAGCCAATTTGTTCACATTATGGCTATGCATAAAGGTGTAACAATCATGGGGATTTATTAGCTGATTATCATAAAGGTGGCAGCCAGCCTCTCCTTCCAAAATGCAGGTGAAAAGAAAGTTAAATAATTATGTGGGGATTAAAAGCATATCACTCTACCTTCGAGTTTGTAACTTAGGACTAGTTAACTGTTGTTTAAGTTTACTACAAGGTACACATCACTTGAGGCAACTTACAAGTAGCACTATGCTTAGGGAATGCTTGTCGGGTACATAATGTACTGATTGGATACCCCAAGGATTTACCCACATTGGCTTCTGTTCTCTTTGTCTTAAATAAACTCTAATCAGGGTGATGTGCACCTAAGTATCTGTTGAGGGTAAATGACCATTGTTCAAAAGGTTCACAGGTACAATTTCAGACAGGCAAGTTATTCAGAAATGCCACTTATCCATTTCTGGGAACCATTTTAAAATTCCTTCATATTTTTACACACCCCCAAAACACTTTCTTAATCCTTGCCAGGACCTAGAACTATCAGTGCTTGGCATGGAGTGGGGCTTGATTTTTGCCTGTGATAGGGCTTTAATAAATGTTTGCATGTTGCTTCACTCATTATTGTAATCTTAAGTGTCTACATTTTATTTTGTTCCATGTAGCTGCAATTTTGAAATATTTATTATAGCAGAAAAGGGTCATATTCATCTGAACCGAATCAAGTTCTAAGTTGTATAAATACACACAGAGTTGATTTTTACTTCCATACTCTTACACAATTGCTGTCTTGTTTAGTTTTTCCACATATATATGTGGTTTTTATTTTTGGATTGTTCTATATTGTTTCTCACTTGGATCACTCTCGTTTCTTTTTTCAAAACACTTATCTACTCAGGTAGTAGAATGAATAATTTCTATGTCCAATGAAGAAAGTTGGAAATGCAACAGGGAGAAAAATGCTCCAAAGTATTTTTCATTAGCTCAGAGGAGTTGGAAAGGTATTTGGTTCCCTCGCTTTGGGTCAGATGTCTGCATGGCTTATGGCATCCTCATTACATCATTATAGTTTGCAGGATGATAAATGCATTCCATTTTCTGTTGTTTGGTAAACATTTTTAAAAAATTCACACTGATATACCAGAGATTTCTAGATAGGGCACAGATTTATAGATGAAATGGAAGTTAAGAGGTTTTCTAGTCAAAACTCTTTTCTCTAGTATAGAGAATTGAAGCCCACGGACTTGTCCAAGGTGACACAGGAAGTAAATGGCAGAGCACGTCCCATGTTCTTTTTGCTGGATCTCTTTGCTTTGCGCAAGGCTTTAACCTAAGTCACTGTAGATTGTGAGAATGGAACTCATGCTCTCTGTTTCCCATTCCTAGCTCCTTACTATTTACTCATAAATTCATTCACAAAGCAATTATTTAAGGTTTTCCATGTATAAATCACATAGGTGATAATGACAAAGATAAGAAAAAAATTTTCCCTGACCTCAAGGAGTTTACAGTCTTCTGTAAACATACATGTCCAAAGATATGTAAATACAGGACATATACAAAATAAGTACAAAGTAATTTCAGGGGCAAGTGGGGGAATTAGGAGAGGCTTCTAGAAGGAGGTGAGCACTTGAGTTGAACCTTAAAGCAAACTAGGGACTCTAAAAGATAGAGATATGAGGAAAGAGGATTCAGGGCATGTGAAAAGGGATGGACTTAGGAGGTAACTATATGGAGAACAGTAAGTTGGTTAATTGGCTGGAATGCAGCATACATAATATGTAATCAGTTTGGAAAGATGGGATGCAGACTCATTGAGAAGGGCTTTAAATGCCAAATGGAGAAGTTTATACTTTATCCTATAGGCAATAGCGAGCCCACAAAGGTTCTTGAATAGGGAAGTGACATGGTCAGACCTGTGTTTTAGGAATGTTGACTTGGTAACACAGTGGAAGATTGATTGGAGAGGGGAAAATCTGGGATACAGGAAAACTACTGTAGTTGTTTATGTGAGAGGCAATTAGTACCCACAAGAGGGTAGTTGTTATATGAGGAGAGAAAAGAGGGCAGATGTGAGCAGTGATGAGGAGATAGAATGGGTAACTTGGAAACTGACTGGATATGGGGGACAGGGCATGAGAATGAAGAGTCTATTTAATGTAAAATATTATTATACTTAGGTTTAAAGAATCATCATTAAAGCATGCAAACAGAGGTGAAATTTGACAGCACCTAGTCTTAAAAAGAGCTTTCCAACAGCTGGCTTGTGAGAATTAAAGGATCATGGAAATCTCAGATCATGGAAAATTCAGATACTGTTTAACCTAACCCCGCCCCTCCCATCCCTCCAAGCATAAATCCCCTCTATAACATCTCTTGCTAAGGCTTTATGCAGTCATTTTGTAAAGATCTCCAATGTCAGGTCTTTCACTTCTTCCCCAAGGTAGAATATTCCTTTTTTTTTCTTTTAACATTAACAAAATTTTGATATTATTTAGGTTTTACATTCTTTTTCTGAGTTCTAAATTCTTCTCCTCCCTCAAGCTTTTCCCCAAGCCATTGCGAAGGCAAGCAATCAATCAATTATACACGTGAGATTATGCAAAACATTTCCATATTAGACATATTGCAAAAAAGCAAGAAAAATAAAGTGGAAAAAATTCGACTTCAATTCACACTTGGAGTTCATCAGTTTTCTCTCTGTAAGTAAATGGCATTTTTCATCATGAATCCTTCAACATTGTCTTGGAGTGCTGTATTGATAAGAGTAGCTAAGTCTTTCACAGTTGATAATTATTACAATATTGCTTCTGTTGTGTACGATGATCTCCTGGCTCTGCTTACTTTATTCAACATCAGTTCACACAAATCTTCTCAGGTTTTTCAAAATTACCCCACTTGTCATTTCTTATAGCACAAAAGTATTCCATTACAATCATATATCACAACTTGCTCACCCACTTCCCAATTGATGGGCATCATCTCAATTTCCAATTCTTTGCCACCACAGAAAGAGTTGCTATAAATATTTTTGGACATATGGTTCCTTTCCCATTTCCTTTGATCTCTTTAGGATGCAGACTTAATAACATTATTGCTGGGTCAAAGGGTTTGCACAGTTATATAGCCAACTGGATATAGTTCCAAATTGTTCTCCAGAATGATTAAACTAGTTCACAACTCCACCAGCAATGTATTAGCGTCCCAATTTTTCCACATCCCCTGCAGCATTTGTCATTTTCCTTTTCTGTCATGTTGGTTAACCTGATAGGTGAGAGGTAGTATCTCAGGGTTGTTTTAATTTGTATTTCTCTAATTAATAGTGATTCAAAAACATTTTTTCATCTGGTTATTGATAGGTTTGATCTCTCCTTCAGAAAACTGTCATTATCTTTTGATATTTATTAACCAGGGAATGACTCTTATTTTTACAAATTTAGCTCAGTTCCATATTTTTGAGAACTGACCCCTTCATCAAAGAAATTTGCTATAACAAGCTTTGATATTACTGCATGGACTATGGTGACTTTTAGTAAAATGTAGTTTCCCTGATTATCTCTTTTAATTAGATTTATTTTTGCTTTTTCTTTGTCTGTGCCCCCCCCACTTTTTGTTTACATCAACTGAAGCATAAAGAGATTCTATTCCATCCCCTTATTTTGTCTCCATATGTGTCTTTCTGTTTCATATGTCTCTTATAGACAATATATTGTTGAATTTTTTTTCTAACATATTTTGTTATATGCTACTGTATTATGGGTAAGCTCATATGATTCATATTCACAGTTGTGATTACTCTATGTTTTCTTCCATCCTATTTTCTTCTCTTTATTTTCTCTCTCTCTCTTTCTCTCTCTCTTTACCCTGCCCCTCCTCAAAAGTCTTTTATTTTCTTCTGACCACTGAGTTTCCCTGGATCTAACGATCCGTTGATCATCACTTCTTTTATGTTATCTCCTTCTTCTCCAACTTCCCTGTTGAGTAAGATAGATTTCTACATCCAACTGTGTGCTTATTTACACATATATTCTTGTATATGTGTGTACAAATATATGTGTGTTCATGTATGTAGTATATGCATGTACATATATGTGTATGTGTATAAAATTTCCTTCTCTCTTTAAACCAATTTAAACAAAAATGAGATTCAAGCATTGCCTGTCACCCCTAATTTCCCCCTCCACTGTAAAAGCTCTTCCTTCCTGCCTTTTTATGTGAGATAATTTTTCTCAATCTTCCCCTACATTTCCCTTTCTCTCAGTAAATCCCTCTATCTCACCCCTTAATTTTTTTAAAAGAACATCTTAACCTAATTGACTTACACCCAGTCCTTCTGTCTACGTAGACTCCTTCTAACTGCTAATGATAAATTTCTCAGGAGTTACATGTGTCATCTTTCCTTATAGGATTGGTAAACAGTGTAACCTTGAGTCCCTCATGATTTCTTTTTCATGTTTATCTCTTTTATGTTTCTCTTGAGTTATGTGTCTAAATGTCACGTTTTTGATTCAGTCCTGTCCTTTTCCTCAGGAATGCTTGGAACTCCTCTATTCCATTAAATATCCACTTTTCCCCTGAAGGACTGTACTCAGTTTTGCTGAGTAGGTTATTCTTTTTTTTTTTAATTAAAAAAATGTTTTATTGACTTGTTTGTTTACTTTTAGTTTACAAGATTCAGTTCCGAGTAGGTTATTCTTCATTGTGATCCTAGCTCCTTTTTTTTTTTAAATCTAGAACACCATATTCTAAGCCTTCCATTCTTTAAAGGTAGAAGCTGCTAAATTTTGTATGATGCTAACTACATCTTCATTATATTTGAATGATTTGTCTGTGGCTACTTGCAATATTTTTTCCTTGACCTAGGAGTGCTGAAATTTGTCTATAATATTCTGGGCAGTTTTTTTGGGATCTCTTTCATGAGGTGATTGGTGGATTCTTTCCATTCCTATTTTACCTTCTGTATCTAAGATATCAGAACAGTTTTCTTTATTTTTTTTTTTTGAAATATGATGCTTAGGCTCTTTTTAAAAATCATGGTTTTTGTGTAGTATAATAATTCATACATCATCTCCTCCCTGATCTGTTTTCCAGGTCAATTGTTCTTTTATCATGAGATATTCTACATTTTCTTCTAGTCTTTTATTCTGTTGACTTTTATTGTTTCTTATGTCTCATGGTGTCATTAGCCTCCACTTGCTGAATTCTAATTTTTTAGGAATCATTTTCTTCAGTGAACTTTTGTACCACTTTTTCCATCTGGCCAATTTTGCTTTTCAAGTGCTCTTTTCTTCAGTGAATTTTTGTGTGTCTTTTACCATTTGGCCAACTCTGGTTTTTTGACATGTATTTTTTCAATTTTTTTTGTTTTTCTTTTACCAACATGTTAATTCTCTTCATAATTTTCTTATACCACTGTCATTTATTTCCCCAAATTTTCTTCTACCACTTTCATCTCTTTCTTTAACTCTTACAGGAATTCATATTCGGCTTATGTCCAGTTTGCATTTTTCTTTGAGGCTTTGCTTGTAACTGTTTTTCCACACGATCTCCTTCTGCATTTATGTTTTGAGCTTCCCTGCCACTGTCACAGAATTTTATGTCCAGGTTCTTTGTATTTTATTTTTTGCTACTATTTCTAGCCTATTTCTTGACTTTGAACTTTATGTTAACATTGGACCCTGCTCAACTGGGGGTATGGAGGCACCGTCCCAAGCTTTGGTCTCTTTGTGCTGCTATTTCAGAGTTAGTTCTGGGGATGGGATGGGGTCTTCAAGTTTTCAGTTTTTCCAAGATGGTATGATCCAGGGAGAGGTCTGATCACTGTTTTCTTGGTCTGTGCTCTGGTCTTTACCCAGGAAGGGCTCCTCTGCAGCAAGCAATTGTGCTATTCTTGGCACTGGAACTATGACCCAGAACTGCATATGGGCAATAGAGTTTCCAAATCGCACCCTGTGTCCAGTATCAGCTCAGAGTCCTCTGTAATCTCTTTTAACCAGTTGTTTGAAACCCTTACTGTTTCTAGGCTGAGAGCTCTTAAAACTGCTGTTGCCACTGTCAAAGACACAACCTTTAAGGTGCATGCATCCTGGTGCTGATGCTGACTGTGCACTGTCTGGACCCCGTCTTGTTGCCAAATACCTCTTCTGCAAACCTCTTAAGTTGACTTGACTAGAAAAATGTTTCACCCTGACTTTTTGTTGGCTCTGTCACTCCTGAATTCAATTTGAGATATTATTTTAAGGTTGTTTGGAGGGGAATGTTGGGATAATTTGACTGGGTTGTTACACCTACTCTTCTATCTTTGTTCTGCCCCTAGCTTATTACACTTTTCAACCAGCTGTAGAACTGGGAAGTTCTTAATGTCGCACTGAAATATTTTCTCTGAAGTTTCTACTATGACCTTGTAAGCAATAGGGAGTAGAAGATACTGGGGAGAAGAAAATCCAAGCTAGTACTCCCTCTCAAACCCTATAATTAGCCCTTTCCCACCCCCAGCCCATTTTTAATGATAGTAATGCTACAGGAATTCCTAATATCAGAGAGTTGTGAGAAAAGTGCTTTGCAAACTCAAAATGTTGTATCAACATGCTGTTATTATTTATTTTTACTAGATAGCCCAGGCTTCAATTCACTGCTGTTCCTTCAGTTTTCATGCTACTAGCTTTTTGAGGATTCTCTACACACCAGACCCACTATAAACAGTAGACCCCAAGGATATCTTTCCTCTAGTAATTCTTTCTCATAAAGAATATAACCAACTCTTAAGATATTTAAAACGAAGTGTAATAGGAAGTGCAACAGTTAGGTGCTACAGAGACTAGAATGTTGGACTTGGATGTAGGAAGGCCTCTATTTGAATCCTGTCTCTGATACCTACTAGCTGTGTAAAAATGAAAGTCATTTAACAATTTTTTCATCTGTAAAATGGGGACAATAATATTCTTACCTCCCAGGGTTGTTGCATGGATCAAATAAGGTAATATAGGAGAAGTACTTTACAAACATTAAAGAGATATGCAAATGCTAGCTAGTACTGTTATTACCCTAAGAGTAATACAATTGAGGTTACATATAATAACAGTTGGAAAAGTTAACAGTTCTCAGTCTTACATAAAAGTTCTTAGAATATTTGCTGACTCCTTGTTTTCCTCTTGCCTTTCTTTTCCTTAGTTTGGTTCTTAATATTAACTTCACTCTAGATCCAAGTTGATATTTTTCATTCCCAGTCCTCTGAATCTGCTTTTCCAGTTCTCAATATGGGCCCTAGCCTGGGACTTTTCTCATACTTATTCCAATATGGAAGTGTGTTGGAACCATTGTGAACTGGTGCCAATTGTTAAATTTTTGGTCTGAGTATTTACACCTTGGAAAGAGACAAATGTTATAAATCAGGGTATGATATATTATTTTGTTGATTGCCTAGACTTAAGAAAGAGGTGGAGAAAATGTTAACAACGCAGATTAAATTTACAAGTGTGTTGTACGTACATTTCTTCCTCCTTCCCCCCTCCCCCAGCTGTTAAACATTTACCTGCATACTCCTTCTCATATCACAGAGGTCTCAGGAACCATTTCTTCCCCTGCCATGGTGGGAGAAAGCCTGCTCTACACCCTCACCTTTCTCCAAGAGATCTGAATGCTCTGACCCTATTAGAAGTTGTTCAATTTCTCATGGAAGCACATTGAATGCTTCATGCAGTCACATTCATTAAGACCACCTCCTTATGGCTTTGGTCTTTGTACCCATGGTTTCCACCAGAATAACGTGTTCTTTAGATCTGAAGCTTGATCACTTGAGCTGACCCTCAAAGGAACTTAAGGATATTAGGAAGTAGTCATGAGAAAAGAGTGGGAGTAATTGGCAGGGGGTAGCCTGCAAAAAGACACAGAAATGGCATGTGGACTGCTAAACTTGAGATACAATAGGATAATTTGGCTGGATTTGGGGTGCAAGAATAGGAGTAATAAAAATACATCTGAAGACTAGGTTGAAATCAGACTGTGGAGGGTTTAAGTTGTTGAGTGAAGAGCTTGTATTTTATCCTAAATGCAACTGGGAGTCATTGAAGATTCTTGAATGAGGGAGTAGCATAGCCTAACCCATATGTACCTTAGGAAAATTATTCTGACAGCTATGTGTAGGAAGAATAGGAGAGGGGAGAAACTAGAAACAGGTAAACTATTTAGGAAACTAATACAATAAAAGATAAAAGGTAATACAAGTCTTAAGGTGGAGGTACATTTCTTAATCTTTTTGGGTCTCAATTTCCTTGTCTGTAAAATTAGGAGGCTTGTAATCTCAAAGGTCCCTTCCAGCTTTATTTCATGATCCTATGCAATCAGCTATTCAATATAAATTAAAATTTATATATTTACATCACATGGATCTCAGCCTTTAAGTTGCCCCAGTCCATTATTATATTAATATATTTTTTCTTGATGACAATTTTCCTATACTGAAAACATGACTTTTCACAATTTCACGAATCTCTAGAGATTCTAAATAGATCCCATCTTTTGTTGCACCTTACAAAAATAGCATTTTATGGTCATAACAAAGCATTTCTACAAAGAGAGACTAACAACTGTATTTAAAAAAAAGTCCAAAAGGCTCCCTTATCCCAATTTTCAATGTTTCCAAACACGATAGCTCTTCAATAGGAAAGAAACCATTTGCCTCTGGATTCTTTTAACACAGACATTTTCTGTCCATCAACTGGTCAAAGCTGCCACCTACTGGTCAATACTGAGATCTTCCTTTCAGTCCTCTGCAATGTGATAGAAGTACTGAAAGCTATGTGTTCTCTGGTAAAGTCCTTCATTTTTTTTCATAATGATGAGGGTTGGTTATGAGAATTAAATGTAAAACAAAGATGATTTTTGATAATCTACTTCCCTCTAGTGTGAAATAAAAAGACTGACTCGCACAAACCTGCCAATAAAATCATCCCTCTTCCCAGCATCTTTGTCCCATGCAGTAATATCAATAATTCCTCCTCGCTCTTCATAGAGATGAAAGTCAAACTGCTCCCTCCACTGAGGATTCAATGTTTTTGGCATAATCTAGGAAAAAGAAGAAGGAAATAATTATTGCTTTATAATTGAAGCTCCTCTTGCTTGTGACACAAAATTAAATTTTAGGCACTACCAGGAAATCATGTGAACTTGTCAGAGGCTTTATTAAAAAAATCCCAGGAACCATGGCTAATAAGGCACATTTACCATGCTTACTGTTGCCACCAAAAAGGAGACCCTGAATGATGGTTTGTCCTGAAAAATGAACCATGCTTCTCTTGAGGGAGGGATTTCACCCTCGGCCATCCTGAGTGTTGAACAGGAGACAGTGCTAAATAACAATTTGAGAGTCAGGCTGAAATATTCCTAACTTAGGAAGGGAAACAGGTTGCAAATCTCAGTTAGACGATATGAGAGATTCTTTATAATAAGAGTTGATGAGAGGAGTTATCATGGTAGAAAAAGAAACATCAGAGATTCCAGAAATTTTTGTTTCTCTCCCCTGGCTACTCTCACTATTTGGAGAACTGGGTTGAACAATAGAGAAGCTAGACAGTTGCTGTGATGACATTATATTAAGTTTTGGCAGAGGCACACAGGGGAACTAAGATCCTTCTATTAGCAAAATGACCATTCTATAAGTGACTATCAAAGTTACAAAGAAATAGTTTTCTACTAATTTTTGAGGTTTATTGCCATTACAAAGCAACCTCATTCTGACACAGGGGCAGCTAGGTAGCACAGTGAACAAAATGTCAAGCCTAGAGTTAGGTAGACTCATGTTCCTGAGTTCAAATCTGGCCTCAGACACTTACTAGCTGTGTGACCCTGGGCAAGTCACTCAACCCTGTTTGCCTCAGTGTCCTCATCTGTAAAAAGATGAACTGGAGAAGGAGATGGCAAACTGCTCTAGTATCTCTGCCAAAAAAACCCCAAATGGAGACATCAAGAGTTGGACATGACTGAAAAATGACAGAACCACAAAAATTATGACACAATTTAAATGAAACCAAATCAATAGATATTTATTGAATGTTTTCAAGGCACTAGAGTTAATAGGTATTATAGGCTACAGAGAGGGATTTAGTAGAAGAATCACGCATGCTGGAAATCATACAAGGAGGTTTATTTATTGAAGCATCTAAAGTCCTTTATTCTAAGGTGGTCTCTCTACAGAAATGTATAGGAAAGCTCCGAAAAATTTATTAAAATCAGGCTATTGTGGAGTGGTAGGACATTGTCAGTTAAACCATCAAGTTAGTCAGTCAACAATGCCAAAGCACTTACTATGTGCTAGGAACCCTTGATAGGTGCTGTGGAGACAAAGAAAAGGCAAAAAATATGATACTTAAGGAGCTCACATTCTAATGAAGGAGACAATATGCAAACAACAGTATATGCAGAAGACACATTCAGTATTAATGGAGGGTAATCTCAGAGGGATGACATCAACAGAAAGTTGGGAGACAGGGAAAAGTCTCTTAGGGAAGAAGGGATCTGAGCTGATTTGGAGTAGAGGAGCAGGTCATGACTGAGTAAACTGACAAACTGGGAAATGAGATGCTTGAGGGAATACCGATGTGTACATTGAACTCCCCCAGTATAAGGGCAGGAGTTGAGATAGTGAGAAAGACGTTTTTTAGAACAAATCAATATATTTGCATTATGCTATATTATCCTGAACTTTATTTGTGGCATTAAATCTTATCTCAAAAATTCAGAAGTCTAGGTAAAAGTTACTGAAATTCTGAAGAGTATTAATGTTTAGTTCCTATCAATTGAACAAATATTTCCTACCAGATAACTGTCCATTTCTATATTCTATTAGGTTTAATTTTTTATATTTCATTTATGGAGGCATGAAATACAAAAGGTATGATGCTGTAGGGGTACAAAAAGAACAAGGCTGTTTTCAAATAGTTGGCAATGCAGAAGACTGATTACTAACGAATTTTAAAAATCATTACTCTCTAATCATTATTGAATAGGAGTATGTATATAATGGTTTTACATACATACACACACACACTTTTGTGTCTAATGGTGGCCATTGCTAGGGCTGTGGAGATAGGAAGAAAAAAATGGAAAAGAAAAAAGAAATTTACATGATAAATATTATATATTTAAAAGAAATTGCACGTTGTACATGATTAATTGGTGGTTTCATGGGCAAGCATCTTTTAAAAAATATACTATGTTACACAAATGCTTGTTTTATTTCATAAATTAAAAATAAAATAACTATTTAAAATATTAGTATACAAGACCAAATCAGTGAAAGCTGTATTTAAAATGCAACTTTTGCATTAAATTCTTGAATAGGGGAAATACTTTTTTTTTAAAGGAATTATAGCCAGAGTGAAGAAGAAAAGGAAAAAAAACCTCCCATTTAGGCTAGATGAGAAGAAGACAAGACTCATTTATGAAAAGTCAAGGAGAAGATAGAATAAAGTGAAAAAACATGGCCAAATTACTTGGTATCCAAACTGAAATCTGAAAGAAAAAAGAAGAAAGGGCCAGGAGAAGCCATTACATGTTGAAAATAAAGAACTGACTAATTAAGAATTTTAAAGATCACTCCCACCGTGCCTTTCTTTAGTGTTATTCAGTACATTTATATTTTTCAAATGAACAAATGAATTACTACATTTCTCATGTAGGTTATACAGAAGAGGTCGTGTGGAATAGTGTGAAGAAAGTGAGATTTAGAGTTAAAAGCTCTGAATTTTTATTCTGTCTCTGATACTTACAATGCAGTCAAAAGCAATGATTCAATCATTCTCTTTCTGGGCCTCAGTTCTTTATCTGTAAAAAGGTAGGAGTCTACTAGATGGCCTCTGAGATCTCTCAGACACCTAAGTCTATGTTCCTATGATTTCCAGTCTTTAGTAGACATCCTTAGAAACTCCAGGTTAACTGATAACAAGACCTTTGGTCGCATCAGTCAACAGAAAACCTAAGCGGATTTCTTTCCTTTAAGCAGGGAGGCCCAAGGTCATCTTCCAGCTTAATATTAGAATAGACATCTTTAGGAGTAAAGAGTTTGAAAAAGGCAAACTACAGTTTACATGTGTAACCAAATGAACCATAATATAAAAGCTCATAACTGAAATTTAATTAGACAAAGAAGGAGAGAAAGAATAAAGGAGACAAGAGTTCAGTGCTAGATTTCATATTTCTGGTCCTAAGATTAGAAGTGTAATAAAGGTTTAAACCACATAGAGCAGTGATATCAAAGTAAGCCATGACTTTAGTCAGAAAACCACAAATCAACATTGTCTATATTGTATTTTTATACATTTTGTTAAACACTTGCCAATTACATTTTAATCTGACTCAGGCCCCATTCAGAGTCTTCCTGAACCTTGAGTTTGACACTTCTGTTAGGGAGCACAGAAATGAAAAGTTATCTTGCAAAATAAAAGATAAAAAGCCATCAGTGCTACTGGCATATATTTGTGTAATTCTTACTTACTCCAACACATCACTCAACACTGGTTGGAGATGAATATGTAGAATTGGGTGTGTAATGCAGATATTCAAATGTTCCCCAAGGTCATTAAATTAAGACAATTCTATTGTCATCAAATTTAGCGGAGATGAACAAAAATAAGGGTGTGGGTAAATATGAATTTCTAATATAAAAATAAGACATGATTCTCCTTTCTAAAAACTCCAATAGTACTTTTTATCTGTATCATTGCTAGGGACAGTAAAAAGGACATTAGATTTATAGTCTGAAGACCTGGCTTTGAATCTCAATTTCACCACTTAGCAAAATTATATGAACAAGTTTCTTGGCATCCGACTTCCAGTTTCCTTATCTTGGATATAAGTGTAACAATGATGCACAATGCACATTGCACAAGTTTGTTATGAGAAAAGTGCTTTGTAAAGTACAAAATAAAACACGAGCTAATATTGCCTTGTATTATTTACTTTTCATGTATTTACGCCTCATTTCCCTGGACTAAACTTCTTGGGGCAGGATGTGTGTCTTATAAAGTAGTGTTCCAGATCAATCATAGTGACCAACACATAGCAACAAGAGTTCAATATATATCCATTTGATAGATAAAGTTGATATAATGTCTTAAATGTCTAATTATGGCTCATTTAACCACTGAAGAATCACCACTTTGAACTTCCCAAGCATGGCTAAAACCAAGGAACACTTTGCAGTGGCATTCAGAAAAACAACTGACATGTATAATGGCTCTACAAGGAACGAATTTCAGTCACAATGGTAGGTGGTCAGTAGCCTGAAATGGATGTGATGAATTGCCCCCAAATCACTATTTAGCACCAGTAGCAAAAAGCAGAGCATTAAAGAAGATCATACACAGTTTTGCTTTTTATTAGGGGGGTGGAGTAGGTGGAGGATAGGATTGTGATTACCTCGGTGTAATGAACTACCGATATGAAAACTCTCCCCACTGATGTATCAGCAACTTGACTAACATATAGACTTAAAGAATAGTTTGAGATGGTAAGAATTTAAGTGACTTGCCCAGTAGCCTAGAGCCTGTAATATGTCAGAGGCTTATCTTGCCAGATGTCTTATCAGAGGCAAGACTACAAGGAAAATTTGCTTCCCTATCCACTCCATAGGATGCCTCTCAATTTAGACAAAAAGCGCATCATATTATGCCCCTGAAACTCTGCAATTACATAAACTAAAAGTTTTGGAAAACACAGTATGTGCTAGTTTCCACTTCTGATGGAAGCCCTATAAAGGGGCTCTGCTGTATTTATCAAAGACTAGCTTCTTCAGTTTTAGAAGTACAGTCACTAATGGAACCAAATTTTACAAATGTTCAACAAAAACACCATAAAGGCAAAGTACCTTGCTCTTGTACTTCTGATGCCCAAGCCGGAATTTCACATAGGGATCACTAAATCCATTTGAATCCATGGCCTTGAGGTCTCGGCCTTCTATCAAAGTGATGCTGACAATTCCTCTCCATAGGTGGGATTTTCTGTGCAGGTCCGAGAGACGTAAACTTTGGGTCTGAAACTTTGGGTAAAGGAGAAGAGAGTTACTTTAAAATATAACAAATAGTTTATTTGATACTTAAGTTTTTTTTTAACTCTGCTACTCAAAATGAGAGAACCAAAATTTTCAACTTGTTTGAAGATTTTAAAATATGTATCCTCCATGTTCAAGACAATGGCAGTTTAAAGGATCTTTATAAAGAGTTTAATGAATGAAAAGACATCAAAATGCATTTAACCCGTTAACACAGGCAAGAATCTGAATTCTTCAAATCCCAATGACTTGTAGGAACTTCAAGAAGATCTGGAATTTCTGCAAATGCTGATGGCCAATAATCACCCACTGCAAATCATTTATAAGAGGAATTTACGATACTTAATAGTACAGGCAAATCATGGCAATTTGTAGCTTACCGACTTTTGCTTTAGATGACATATGTTCTTTCAAGTTCTGACCTTATTGTTACAATTCATTCTTCTTTCTAGGATTACTGAAAAAGATTCTGGAAACAAAATACCACTACTACTCTCTCTTGGCACACAGAGTGATCCGCTGAGATTCTATTCATCGATGAGGATGATGTTCAAAAGGCTTGGTGTAGTTTACTGTTGACTTGATAGAATGACTAAAATTGACCAAACAATTGGCATTTACACCTGAAGCCTGCATTCCCATAGTGGAGAGAAATTATACTTTAAGAAGTGTAAATGCATGTTTTATGAGATGGATGCATGCTCCTGATTTTATTTCTCCTTTAGATATTTGAATATTTTCTATTGAATTTTTGTCAGTTATGTTCACTTCTAAATTATGATAATATTGAACCTGAATGAAATCAGAACTAGATATAGGGTAGTAATGTGATCTATATCAGTTTTAAAGGTAGCCTAATAGGAGATTTACTTGGTATACAAAATAAACTAAGAATTCAGTCTATAATCTTGACACTTCCTACTTTTGGCTTTCATGCAAAATTATTTTTGACTAGGTTTTATCAGCGTAGGAAGCTCCCAATTAAGAATTTCCCCTAACAATGTCAGTTTGTACCTTCTCTGCAATTTATTGTCTCATTGGAGTTGTCTGTACATGTTACTGAAGTGATTGTTTCTTTTTAGAATCCCATTCACAGTTCTTATTGTTTGCATTCATTTCAAAAGGAATTCCAAGATTCATCTCAAATTCTAAGTGCTCCCGAATTGTTATTTACACTGCATTTTACCTAATTTCTTTTGCCTCGATTGTATAATCATGGTTTGCTTCATGTAACTCCATCATCTTGCAACCCAATTTCTTTCACCTGACAATAATATCTTATTTAGCTAACATCTTTGGGAAATGAAGTTTCCCACACAATTGAAGCTTACCCCTTTGAGGGTCAGAATTTAAATCACCTATGAATCTATGAATCTATCTATCATCTATCTATCTGTCTATCTATCATCTATCTGTCTGTCTATCTATCTATCTATCTATCTATCTATCTATCTATCTATCTATCTATCTATCTATCTATCTATCTCTTCTTTGTATCTCCAAAGCTTAACACAGTGCTCAGTGTTTAAATCTTTCATAACCACCTTATCTAACTTTCTATCCTTTTCTGATGGAAATACTTCTTCATACAATGTAGGCTAGACTTCCCGGTTTCTTATTAGAATACTAGGAATACTAGCTTTTTCCCCCTGGGGTGTCAGTATGAGTAAATGACTAGAGAAAGTAATTTCATGTGTTGGGATCTCTGGTTTTTCATCTGGGAACTGAACAGACTTGATCAGATGAGCTTTAGGGTTCCTTCCACTACTGGAATTCTTTGATTTCAGGGTCCGTTAGGTTACTTTGCGGTAACAGAATTCTATATCTGCTTTTTAGTTTTTCTTTTCACCTCCTGCAATGTCAGATTGTTTCTGTCACTACTGTTTTCATAGTGCTTCTAATATTGCTCCATTCTCCTTTCCCCATCTGCTTTATTGTTTTTAATTAATTAATTAATTAATTTAAAAAATTTTATTCATTTATTGTTTTATGGAGGGGAGAAAGCAGGGCAGTTGGGGTCGAGTGACTTGCCCAAGGTCACAAGGCTAGTTTTTGTGTTAAGTGTCTGAGGTCAGATTTGAATTCAGGTCCTCCTGACTCCAGGGTCGGTGCTCTATTCACTGCATCAGCCAACCCTTAGACTGGAGTTAGACTTAAGAATTTTGTATTTACATAAAATTCAGCAGGGCTCTAAGTGATAAACCAAGGAGTAAAAGCCACCAGTTTAGCACAGGGGCTCTGGAACAGCTTTGAGAGATGTCCATGTACTCATGCTAAGGCTATTCCTGCTTCTCTTCTGACAACAATAATCAATAGTATAAGTATTACTGTACCTTGAAATGACTCTGACCGACTATTATATCCTCCTTCAATACTAATGTATGACATCATTTTTATTACATGTATCTGTTTATATCTATAAATTTTAATCATTTTGTTAGGTACCTAATTGTTCCTTCTTTCGAAGTTAGAGTAGCTATAAAGACACCATTATCATTCCTAAAGTTAATGCAATATAAAACGATAATTGTTGCCAATCAATAGTACATTTTCCTCCAAAAGTTTTATGGAAGTAATAAATAAATATAAAAGTTTTCAAAAGGCAATTTTCCTGACTTCTCACAGGAGACAAAGAACTTGACCTACAGACCAGAAAAAGGCACATGGAATAATAAATGTTCATTGGCGAAATCAAATGATCTTAATGGAGGTTTTCGTGCTGCCGTCATTTGTTATGAAATGCTTTTCTACAACCTGGCAGGGACATTTCCCAAACGAGCTGGATAATGGAACAGATAAAGGGAACACCAGTGATATGGATGTGGGGAGTATGGGAGCCAGTGTGGGGGAAATATTTTCCCACTGCGAAAAGTTCAGCAATGAAGGACTAACAACTGTGGCACCCTGGCTAAAAGATTTCTTTAAATGGTAAAACAGTGATAAAGAGAAATATTGCCCATTAAAAAGAACTTTTTCCCCTTCTCTCTTTTTAAAAAAAGATTATGCAGGGCTGCTAGGTGGGGCAGAGAAAAGAGCACTGGCCCTGGAGTCAGGAGGACTGAGTTCAAATCCAGATTCAGACACTTGACACATTTCCTAGCCATGTGACATTGGGCAAGTCACTTAACCCCCATTGCCCTCAGAGGAAAAAAATCAATCAATCAATCAATCAATCAATATTACACATTTCGACAGAAGCATTTATCAGTGTAGCAGTTTTTACTTTTGTTACAAAAATGTCTGCAGTCATGACAGCTCTAAGTGCTAGGAAGAACTAATAAGCCTGAAGCAAAATTATTATATGAAGGTAATAATGAATGGCATGTGAATGACATACAACAGAGGAATATATGACAACAAACAGGAAAAGGGAAGGATAAGAACATTGAACAGCCAAGTGCATGCATTTAAAGTACTTAGCCTGTGGTACAACTTAGACGGTATCTATTTTACCTTCTCAGTGATTCTTCTCTTCTCCATTTAACTAAGGTTACCTAATGCAATATTATCACATTAATCATTTGTATTGATTACATTTTTTGGTCTTTGTTTTTGGAGGCAATAGGGTTTAAGTGACTTGCCCAGGGTCACACAGCTAGTAAATGTCTGAGACCAGATTTGAGGTCAGGTCCTCCTGACTCCAGGGCCAGTGCTTGCTATTCACTGCACCACCTACCTGCCCCCTGCTTACATTTCTAAAAAACAATACTACCCATTTCTAAGTCTAGCTATTGAGATAGTTTGGTTTGTACATTTTTAACTTCTGAAGACAGAAATATAGGATTCATCTGGCAAATGGAGAAATAAAAAAAATTTCTAACATGGTAATTCTATTAAAATCAAATATCTCAATCAAAATTAAAATACACATTTTTTTTACAGATTGGGTAAAGTACGCTGACTTAAATATAATTAATAAAAACATTTACTGAGTACTACAGTGTGCCTACTATGATATTAAGTAAATACAAAACATTATTCCATAAACACAGATCACAAATACCATTCCTTCTCCTCTCTTCTCCTTTCCTGTTTTCTATCCTTCCCTCTCTGCTCTTTAAAAACAAAAATGAGCAAAACATCCCCAAAGCAAAAACCAAAGCAAAACAGAAGACTGACCACCACCAAAAAAGCCATTTATTTTTGCACTGATTTACTGATTCATGATGCCAGGTAACAATATAGTTCCAGAAATTCAGATGAAATAGGCATGGACACTTTGCAATTTCAACTGGCATGATCTAAGAACAGGTAAGTAAATTAGTATAACTTAAATGAGTGTTAATAAATTATTGCCTTCATCATGCTATTACAACAATATGGACAAGGAGATTAATTTTTAGAAAGGTCATTCTACTGTCAGTTTGCTGCTCATGTGAGCAGAGAAAGGGGGAATGGAATGGTACAACTTACTTGTGTATTTTGGCAACAAGCACTCTGGAGGTCTGCTCTGGAGAAGCCCAAGGCTGGAAAAACAGGGGTTCTGTAGGTCTGGATTGAAATGAATGGTCAGAACTACATGAGGATGTGAATGGTGTGCCTATCCATCCCTAACCTTCATAAGTGTTTGAATCTAAATCTAAAATTTTCACAAAACAAATTTTGAAAACACAGTAGCACTACTTTCTAAGGTACCAGAAAATTTCTTATAGTACAGAAAAGATAGCTTATATAAAATAAATACATGATGGTTTCTGTTTCCTTTGGTAGGTTCAATAGAACTGGAACCCTAACCTTCGATTGTAATACTGGGACTTGGTCAGCCCTTACTGAAGTCCCACAAAACTGGCCAGGTTTCAAGTACAGTCTCATTAATGTATAGTATGTCCACTTGTTGCCAACTGGCCTGTTGCCGATTGACTGGTGCAATGGACCAATCTGGGTAAGTCTGGAGAGGATTATTACTAAAATGATGAAGTCTGTAATTAGAGTAACTACTAAAAACCATTAACTAACTTGAAGGGGGGGGGACTAATGTGCATTAGTAGAGGGTTCCCCATTCCCTACTAGGTAGTTCCTATATTCCCTGAGTAAATAATAGATCCCTGAAGTATTAAAATAAGAATAATTGATAGTCAAAGACTTGTGAGGTTTACAGATAAAAAATGCAGTGACCAAGGGAATAAAATTCAGGTTTCATTACAAAACAAAATGAAATGGCAAGGAGAGATCTGAGGGTGAGATGGGGTAGAGAACAATTTCTTTAGTCTCAAACATTTGGTTAGAGTCTATTTTGTTTTTTTATGTAAAATTACATAAATGACAACCTATGCAAAATGGTGAAGGCTCCAACTTGATGGTTCTAGTTGTTTGCTACTAGATTTTACCATGAGGGGACATTATACAATCACATAAACAGTACATTCAAAATAGTAACAGGCTGAGAGTAAATATATTTGACTTAGAGACGTATTCAAAGTAACAATAACAAATTGCACCCCTAACCCCAAATGAAAGCAGTAAAATATCTGGCCTGATGGTAATATATCAGAGACTTATAGCAGACCCAAGCAAAGAAGATAGTGAAGAGCAGAGAATATTGCAGAGAGAGTAATTTAATTGCCTAGTGCAATCAAATATGGTGATTAGAAAATGATATTAGCAGACAGTCAGAATCAGGATATAGAAATCTCCTAAAAGGAAAGATGTGAGGTCATAAAAATTAGTGATATATGGATAGGGAGAAATAAAGTGGAATAAAATCACCCTCTAGACCAGTGGTTCTCAACCTTCCTTATGCCAAGACCCTTTAATACTCACATGTGGGTGTATCTGCATGCGGATGGACAAGCTGTGTCTCGGTTCCTAAGACCATCAGAAATGTGTGTTTTCTGATGGTCTTAGGCAACCCCTATGAAAGGGTCATTTGAGCCCTAAAGGGGTCGTGACCCACAGGTTGAGAACCACTGCTCTAGACTATTTTGGAAGATGAACTAAGCTACAATAACCTCAACAAAGCCATCTCTGGAGTTCTATGCATCATAGTGTTGTTGTTCAATCACTTCAGGCCTGTCTGACTCTTCATGACCCCATTTGTGGTTTTCTTGGCAAAGATATTGGAGTGGTTTGTCGTTTCCTTCTCCAGCTCGTTTTACAGATGAGAAGACTGAGGCAACCAGGATTAAGTGACTCACCCAGGGTCATGAGAGCAGTTAAATGGTAGAGATTTGGATAAATATTTATTGTAATGCCTTTATATGGGTTTTCTATGGACTCATTTGCATTTGTGTCATTTCCCCTTTGAGAGGATAAGGTAAGGCAAAGGATTCTTTGTTTTATTTATTCACCTTGTAGTATTTCTGGGCCCTAGTACAGTATCTGGAATATAGTAAATGCTTGGGGCAGCTTGATGGCACAGTGGACAGAGCACTAGGCTTGGAGTCAGGGAGACCTGATTTCAAATCTTGTCTCAGACATTTACTAGCTGTATAACCCTGGACAAGTCGCTTTACCCCATTTGCCTTAGTTTCCTCATCTGTAAAATGAGCTTGAGAAGGACATGGCAAACCCTTCCAGCATCTTTGCCAGGAAAACCCCAAACAGGATCAAGAAGGGTCACAAAGAACAACAAAATGCTTCTTCATTGGTTGATTGGCTGATTAGGCTGGACAAAGGTATATTGTATAGGTAAAAAGTAAACTGACACTTGGCTTCTTAGCACAGACTTCCAGAGTTTGGGACATCCTTATGCATTTTCAGGGTAGAGAAATTTTAGAAGCTGGGCTATTAACAACCTAATAAAATATTAATATATTTATACATCTGTGATTTAGTTGGTGCAAGCACTATCTCTAACAATTAAGACCACAATCTTTATAGAGGTATGAGTACATTAAATTTTGGAAAATTGTCTGAGGCTCAGAAAGGTTCTGGGGCATGCCCATGAGGCAGTTCAGTGGCGCCATAGTGCACAAAGCATTGGTCTGGAATCAAGAAGATCAGAGTTTAAACTCAACCTCAGACACTGACTGACCTTTTGGCGAATCACTTAACCTCTTTATTGTATTGGTTTCCTCATTGTAGGATAAAGATAATAATAATTTTCTCACTGTAGAATGAGGGTAATAATAGCACTGCCCTCAGGGTTACTGTGAAGACCAAACGGGATTGAATGAAATAATATTTGTTAAATGCTTAGCGCAGTGTCCAGCACACAGCAGGCACTTCCCTTCCCCATGGGCCCATGATTAGTAAGAGTTAGACGTGGGATTCGAGCCCAGTCTATTCTGACTTTAGTTCTTGCATTCTAACACTCATTCTTAATCTACTGGCTTATTATTATTGTTAATAATAATAATAAATTTTTTTTACCAAATAGGCCAATTATTTCTTGATTCTGAATGCAGGTCAAGCAAATAAACCAACCTATTTATTATATGGCAAGAAGGAAAGTCAGTGATATTCTTCCTACAACATCTTTATTTCCTAATAATCCTTTGCTTTTGTTGCCTTTCATTCATTCTTATGTCTGTCTAGACCTTCTATATAATCACCTAGACATTATAAAACTGGTGGGAAAGATGTTGCTTGTGTGTTTACAATGAGGCAGTTTGCCTGTTGGAGTCCATTTTCCCTCTATTTTCAGCACAGGGCTACATGTGCCTTTATTTAATCAAATGACCCATGAGACACTTTACAAAAAATAGATAATGACAGCTTTAGTGTGGCTGTTTTGTACTATGAACACCCATACTTATCAAAGCCTGGTGCAATTATCAGCTCAGTCCCCGTCCCAGAAGCTTCCTCTGTTTCTCTTTCCCTACTAAGCTCATTCCAGTGAATTGCACCCGGATGACGTGCTCCAACAAGTGGACTTGCAGTTCATCCATCTTTCAGTGCAGGGCAGCCTTTGATAATAAACCTTTTAGTACTTTGTCCAATTTAGTTTTAGAACCATAGTCTCATTAAAACTCTTTGATCTTTTATCTTCCTTGGAAGACTGTTCTCAAATGCAGCGATCCTCAATGGAGACATTACCCTCATTGGTACCCTGAAATTTTCCTTGACAAAATGAACTTCTATCCAATTACCCCCCCCCTCCCCTGCCCAAATATTAAATGTCTGCTATATCCAAACACTGCCAGGTGCTTGCAGAGGAAAGAAACTTTAGATGAGAAACAGGTCTGGTCTTCTTGGAGCTTAAAATCTAGTGGAAGAGAAGGCACATGCAGATGTAACAAAATATGAGAATATTGTATAAGTATATTAGCAAGGTACAAAAAATTTTGTCCAAGGTCTGAAAAAGGTACCATAGCATTTATACATTTTACTGTCAACAACTTCCATAATATATTGAGATGCTCCATAAAGGCCATGAACAATTTTTTCTTAAATAAGCCTCAGTTTTAATAACTGTAAAAAGGAAATACAATCTGCTGAAAGTCTATTTCTCTTTCCCAGTAATACATTTGAAAACTCTGTGAACTAAACATTGAATTGTTTAATTTCCTGTAATGGTCTTTTTCTTGGTCAGTGTGTCCTGTTTAACTATTTCTTACAATGCTTTATGTAAACTGCTTTTTAAAAAAGTAGCTTTCAGTTAGTATTATGTCTTGAAGGCATTTGGGACAGATAGTTTAGGATGATGACATTTTATATAATTATATAATTGACATTTTATATAATTAAAATTATCTGGAAAATCATAATCTCTTGGTGAGGCTCAGATCAATCTAAGACTAACTTGAGCCTCACTTTCCCCCAAATTATAAGCACTGAAGATCCATCATAATTCTACATTAGTTCTTTGTTTCATGAGTTCTATTTTAAAAACATAACAATGTAAAAACTGCTTCTCAAACATATACTGATCTTAAGATGTTAAGGTTTATGTGGACCATTTTTCTTTTTGGTCCTTAAAAAGAGTTATCTCCCTGACAGGCTAATTGAAAAACATTTCACCAGGATTTAGTATTTCCTTAAATCAACTGATGGATACTCTAAATCTGACTCATTCCTTAGTTAAATATATTTCAGCTTTTATTCTAGGTATTTTATTCTCTTTATTTGAGAAAGTACATTCTTCATTCAACAGTTAAGACTACTCGCCTTTTGAAAACTTCCCTATTGTTTTCTGTACTTTTGTAGGAGAACAAAAATAAAGGACCAATGTATCACTTGGTCAAAGAGAAATGGTATTAATGATCACACTGACTCCTGATTATGTATATACGTGCTCCGTACCTACCATTTTAAAAAAAGAGTCCTCAACTACTAATTTTCTGAATTAGGAAATCAAAAGACTGGCCTTGAGAGCTTCAGTGTGCCTTCTGCCACATTCATACATCAATGACATAATGCCATACAATGTGGGAGGCGTGGAACAGGGAAACCTCTATGTAGGTGTAGTTTCTGCATTTCATAATTGACTCTAAAATGAAGACTTGCATGGATTGCTACCCTGCCTATTCAATGAAATGTTTTGAAAATAACTGGAGAAAAGTATGATGTGGATTGCAGTCCTCAGGAAACTAAGTCGTACACGAGCAGAGTTCAGGGCTTAGAATCTGGAAGTCTTGAATTCAAATGCTATTTCTGACACTTTTTAGCTCTGGGCAAATAATTCAGCCTCGGGCTTCTCATTTATAAATAGAGGGGGCTGAGCTTGGTCTTTAAAGTCCCTTCCAAATCTAAATACATAATCCCTGCTCTACCATTATATAGCTATGTGACCTTGGGAACCCTCCGTGTTTCAGTTTTCGTAGCTGTAAAATAAAGTTGGACTAAATGATCTCTACAATCCCTTTAAACCCTAATGCTGTATGATCTCTGAGCAACACCAAAACCAGGGGCTCAGAAAGAGACATTCTGTTAAACCTCAATGATCGACAGAAGTTATTCCTTTTAATTATGTTTGGTACGAGAAACATTTCTCAGCTAAGAGTGTTCGGAAATGTCAATGGACAGTACAGGATGATTAGATTCAATTAGGAATGCTGAAAGTTGGAAGAGGGGTGGCAAAAAATGAACATTAGATAGATAGTAAGTGGGGAAAAAAGCTACCGTGTAGAGAAACTCGTGGAAGTGGAAGAATATCTGATGGTATGTCTTTAGTAAAATGAAACAGAATTTTTAGTCCTTTTGGGTTCTGCACATATATTATGTGTTTGTGTGTGCACATACATATACATATATCTATAAAATGTGTGCATGTATCGTGTGTGTGTATGTGTGTGTATGAGAGAAGAAATATTCTGGTCTGATGTCTTAGATAATGTGGCTAACAGTATTATTCATTTCGAATAACTAGCAAAATAAAGTAGGAGTGCCAATTTGATAAAGTCCTTCAATAATGTTAAGGATGCTGAATAATTCAAAAGACAGGGGCCCACATCTAAAATTATTCTCAGAAGAAATTCTCTGGGCAATTTAAGAAAATGAATAAACTAACAGGTCATTTCATTTACTTCAAGAAAGTAAGTGGATACCTAAATACCAGAGGTCACTTATCAAGAAGCCTTCAATGAAAGGATGAAAAAAAAAATGACAAGGTCCTAACCCTCAAGTTATCTGTGGTCACTGAAAGTCTAAGCAAGAGTTCTGCCAGGAAGGGGAACAACTACTGGAGTCTCATTTACTTCTGGGGAGGAGAGACCTTTACTAGTACACTGATCAGCTCACAGTTCTGCCAGATTATTAACATTCTATAGCATAAAAACTGTGTTGGGTCTAATCTCTATAGAATTTGGGGATAAGGGATTTAAGGGATCTGAATGATCTTTGAGGACCAAAACAGAACAAGAACATATGGGCATTTTCACCACGATTTTGAACACTATGAAATGGTGTCCCGCATATCATTTCAAAGAAGGAAGAAAGCTCACAGAGCGAGGAAATTAGTAATCAGTCCAGCAGAATTATAGTGGGGAAAGTTGGATGATGGGGCTCAGGAAAAAGTAAGTAGTGTTGAACTGAAATCTCTTACTTTGAAAAATTCATGCATAGAGGTCTCGTTTTTTTTTTCTTTCCTTAAATACAAATCAGGGCTATATATATATATTTTTTTTATTTAATAAAACTTTCTTTTTAAAAATAAAGAAACATGGACTGTGCAAAAAATGTTTCAAATAATACATAACTGGCCTAAAATTTCTATGGAATTAGTAAAGACATTTTCAAACAAGATTGAACTCTAAATTTTAAGTAAACTATCCATGTCATAGCAGTAACAAGGCACCCAAGGCCTATTTTTTGAGCAGGAGAAAGATGGAAACTTAGTGACCCCTCTACATTAGATCATGTTATTGCTATGCAAGTATTTCATATAAAACTAGATCTAATGGAATAGGTCACCAGAAGGAACCAAAATCCTCTATCAGTTCTGAATTTGTGACAAAGTTCCTTCTTCAAAGAATTCAGTTCAAAGCAACGAGTTTTAGAATATAGTTTTTTAGTCTTTAGGAATGAGGAAATGAAAGGAAAATTAAATTTAGGTGCCACAAATGACTTAGTATTCAAAATGAGGGCCAATCAAGAATACGAAAACAGCATCTTCACCAGTTTGTGTTGAAACAGTCAAATGTTCCAGCCTAAAACAAAAATCAAGAGCAGCAATATAACATATTGAAACATTACCCTCCACCAGAAAGACTTCACTGAGAAATACGATCCAAGCACTTCATTTTCTGAGAGTTCCTAGAAACAAACAAATATTTAGCTAAACTCTGAGTTTGTTTCAGAAATATGTTAGCTAGAAAACAAAATAAAAGCAAAAAAAAAAACCCTAAGCTTTCTATAAGTATTCTGAATCACATCTCTCTTGGAATAGATTAAGTATTTCCCATCAGTGACACTGAGGTTCACAGACAAGCTTTTTTCTTTTTTTTTTTAACTTCCTTAGATATCATCCACTTACCATTTCATTCTTGGGGACTCTTGAATAAAGCTTTTAATCTTTAATACTTTCACTATAAATAGCAAAATTATTAATAACATTCAAAACAATCTTATTTTTCAGGTAAAACAAAATTCCTCCTTTTCCTTGAAAAAATAAAAGATTTAAAATTATAGGTCTCCACAGCATAATGACATATGGAAAGAGTCTTATCCTTTTGCAATATTTCCATATTTTTTACTGAGGTATCTCTAAATTGATAAAGCTTTTCTTTTTTTTTTTTTACTCTGAGTAGACAGTATTCAGAAGTTCATGTGGTTTCATCAAGGAAATGTGTCGTAAAATAGGGCTTGCTTCCTTGTTAAAATCGGACCTATCCTATTACAGTGTTAGAACTGATGCCCAGAAGAGACCATTTGTGGTTAAATGAATGCTATCATATTAAATTCGACACTGGGAACAATTTATTAAAAGAAACAAACTTTGAAAATAGTCTCCCCTGGTCTAAAATTAGTTCAGATGTCAGAAAAAAAGGTGCAGTAATTTATAGAATTTAAATATTATTCTCTTTAAATCATCTCTCATATCCTCTCATATAAGGACTTGCAGTGCTAAAGGAAACATATTTAACTGATTACAACATTTATGGTAAAGAACTAGAACGCAGGGGGTGGCTAGGTGGCACAGTGAATAGAGCACCGGCCCTGGAGTCAGGAGGACCTGAGTTCAAATCCAGCCTCAGACACTTAACACAAACACACACAACCTAGCCATGTAACCTTGGGCAAGTTACTTAACCCCAATTGCTCTCCAAATAAAAAAGAAAAAGAAGAACTAGAACATAGGCTGGTGATAATGAATCATGGAATGGTCTGTCACTGTGATTATAAAGATGACAGTTAAAAATCTGAATGTTACATCAAAAACTAGTTTAGAAAATGCCAAAAAAATTTAAAAGTGTGTGTGTGTGTGTGTGTGTGTGTGTGTGTGTGTGTGTGTGTGTGTAAAAACTGATCCAGTAGATTTTTTTATTTCATTTACTGGCATAGCGTTCAGCAAAGTGGAATGCCTAGTGCTGTACCTCCCCAGAGAAGAAAACTTCATATTCAGGAAATACCCTTAGAATATATACTCCTTGAGAAGTTTTTTTTTTTTGCTTTTTTTGCTTTTTTTGGTATCTTTGTATCCCCAGATCCCAGCAAAACATGGGGCTCATAAGAAGCACTTAAATGCTTATTACTTGAGGCACGGCTAGTTATATGTTAGCTTGTACTTGAGTTCTACTCCAGTATTTCTTCATAATTCTGAAATGACTCTGAGCTCTTAATGTCTTTGCCAGTGATGTCAAACTCAAACAGAAATGGATCTCCGTGGGCCACTCATTCCAGAGTTTTGCAGGGTGTGAGTTTGACACCTCTGCTGCATGCAAGTAAAAGTATAAATTCCAGCAGGCCTTACCAAATTGACAGGTCTTCAAGTAGAGATGGGCCCAGTGATGTCTGTCATCTCAAGAGTAGTCCAAATTTGGAGAGTTCTTGCCGGAAGAGGAATGACTTATTGATGGATATTTTGGCCAGACAATGTGTACTATGTTCTAGCAAGCCATGGATGCATTCCATTTGTGCAGGTGGAGAAAGTACTAGCACAAATGAAATCTGGGATTATTTGAAACTCTGAACAAGGATGATGTGACTCATTTTTTTGATAGTACTCAGCAGTATTCTGTTAGAGACGTAAAGTGGAGCTTCTGAAAATCTTTAAAGAAACACTTTTGAATTTGAATACTGTGGATAAAGAGTTTATTTGGAAAACCTATATTCCTGAAGGTTGCCCCAGCTTAGAACCACAATGTAGCATTGTATTTCTGTCTCAATGGTAACATACTAAGTTACGTTTTCTGACTTAAAGAATTCTACTTCTTGTGACAGACTACTGGTAGTATATTCTAATGGTTCTCCTTGGGTTTTTTTAGTTAAAAAAAACCTAAATGCCCTTTTCTTTTATTTTAGTGTGTATTATCAAGATGTCTATTGTCAGTTCTCTTTGTTAAAATATATAAAGTGTTGATAAATATACAATATCCAAGATAAACAAGGAACCGATTCAAATATAAGAATAAGAGGTATTCCCTAATAGATAAATGGTTTTAGGATATCAACAGGCAGTTCTGAATAGAAAGCCAAAGCATTAAGAGCCATAAAAAGTACTCCAATCATTAGTAATTAAATTAGAGAAATGCACATCAAAAAAGCTCCAAAAATTCACCTCGCACTCATTATATTGGCAAAAATCATACAAAAAAAGAACATGATTATCGAAGGAAGAACTGAAGGAAACTGTGCAAATTAATGCACTACAGATGCAGCTGAGAATTAGTCTAGTCATTTTGAAAAGGAGTTTTCAAAATTTCAGAAGTTTTCAAAAAAGAAAAGAAAAGAAAAGGAGCTTAGAACTACACCCCAAAAGTCATTAAATTCTTCATACCCTTAGATCCAGTGGTGCCACTGCTAGGCCTATCTCCCAAAGATACCAAAGAGAGATAAAATTATATACATATATATATATGCACACACATACATATACACACATATATACATATATATATATATACGCATACACATAAAGTATTTATAGCACCTCTTTTTGTAATGGAAAAGATTTGGAAACTAAGAAAGAGTTACTCGTCAATTGGGTATGACTAAATAAATTAAGGTAAATGAATGTAAAGAAAAACAATTTGGAAAGACTTAAGAACTCTGATTAATGGAATGGTCAACCGTGATTTCAGAGGATTGATTGGTGGTGAAATCAATACCTACCTCTTGACAGAGAGGTGAAAAACTGAAGGTGAAAAATGAGTCATATATTCTTAGATAATATCAACTAGAGCTTTTTTTTGCTTGACTATGCATATATGATACAATGGGGTTTATTTTTTTCTTTTATATTGGGTGTAGGATTTAAGGAAAAGGAATGAAGATTGAAAAATAATTGATATCAGTATGTAGAGAATTATTTTACATATGTATTATACATACATACATACATGCATCCATCCATCTATCTATCTGTCTATCTATCTATCTATCTATCTATCTATCTATCTATCTATCTATCTGTCTATCCACACACATATATTTGTGTCTAGTGGTAGCCACCTCTAGGGCAGGGGGAAGAGGAAAAAATGGGAATAAGGAAATTTATATGGTAACTATTATATATTTAAAAGGAATAGCAAGTTGTACATAATAGATACGCTGTTTTATTTTATTTTTATTATACTATATTATTGAAATGCCTATTTTATTCTATACATTAAAAGTAAAATAAATATTTTAAAAGAAAAAGAATGGACAAAGAAGACAAGAGGATCATTAAAACATTTTTTAAAATACACAGAAGAGAACAAAAACAACCATCAAGGAAAACAGACAAGTAGGACAGCTTTGAAAATAACATGGTGATTTTATTATACAGGGGTTCCTCCAAAGTCTTAGTGCAGTTTCAAGCTACTTAAGCTTAAAGAAAAGTAAAACTCTTTATAATATAGGTTTACAACTTTATGTGCAATCTTTTCCTCTTCTACTTTGTATATGGACTCATGTTATTTGGTGCTGGTTCAGTTCATGATAAAAAATGTTTAAATCTACCACGTGAAAATTACGTTTTGAAAATTTAAATCTTCATTAAAAAAATCCAAGTGAAACTCCATGACACAAATGGTAAATTTCCAAGAATCAAGTTTCTTTTGATAATAAATTTGTTAAGACAAGACAAGAGAGGATCTTGGGCTTATAATTTCCATTTAAAGAAGTGATTCAGGATAGTAATTAAGTCAGCTTTTTTTAAAGACTTAAAATCTGTCAAATTTCCATGCAGGTTAAAGTAAGTGGCAACTGTTCGAGATTGAATTTCTTCTCTCTCCCTCAATTCTAATGACAAATCATCTAATTTCTCCTATTAATTCACAGGATACCTGCATAATTACATTTCCCTCCCTGCTTTTAGCAGGTAGAGAATACAACAGACAAAATGAGAATCCTAGAGATTTTTCTTTAATGCTTAAACTTTAATATTTAAACCTCTTCATTAGGTCTAAAAACAAAAAAATGGACATATTTAGTCCTATTAAGTCCTTGGGCTCTAATTTGCCTGCTGCATTTAATTATTTCTATCTTTATTCATCAACTACAATTTTGTGTGTCATTTTGTAGCTAATTTTCTCATATAAATTCATGTCTTGTCTTCAAATAAGACCACTTTTTCCTGCAAAATGCTATGCCATACATTGCCCTGTATAGGTATAAAATCCACAGTGGGGCTGGCAAAAGTTTCTTTTATCTAACAAACTATATAACTCTTATAGTAACTACATAACTCTTCTTATAACTCTTTATAATATAGATTTGGTGATGGTTCAATTCACAATAAAAAATGTCTAAATATACTATGTGCAAATTATGTTTTGAAAATTTAAATCTTCATTTAAAAAATCCAAATGAAACTCCACGATACAAATGGTCAATTTCCAAGAATCAATGTCCCCCAAACACCTGGCATCATGATAATACTTTTAATTAATGTATTTATTTCATTATAAAATACAAGAAAACAGAATCATCTACATGTGAATTTCAGGGTAATCTCTTTTAAAATCATAATTATGGATTTTAAAAGTTATTTTAAAGCCCATTTAAGGAAGGAAAAAGCTTTTTCAATGAAAGCACCAATGAAGCGTATTTATGCTAAAACTAAAAAGTAATAAGAGCAGAAAAACAAAGCAAGCAAAAACCCCTGTGACAACAATCAGATGAATACACTGAAGTTGGTGGGGATGAAGATACCAGCAGTTTTTCTTTGGTCTTTTTTACATTCATTCTAAAAATGTGATGATACCTATTTTTAAAAATCCATTTGATTCCTTCTAGACCCGTACAACCCAAAGCTCACCTCAAATCAAATAAACTTTCTCAAAATGGGAGAGTACAAGTTAATTAGCACTAATTATTTTTCAGTGATCAAAAAGCGTCCTTAGGATTCTTGCGCAATTACATTTTCCCTACTTCTCTCCAATCTTTGCATGAATCCAATAAGCAACAAAAAGCATTTCAAACAAATAGGTAATACATATATATTTTATATTTATATTATATATTTTATATATAACATATATATAACACATACATTATATATTTTCAGAGTGACATATATATATATCACTCTGAAAAATCATAAAATGCTTTTAAAAAGTCACCAAAACTATTAGTATAATTCCCTCAATTACATTAACTTAACAGCAGCAGAAAAAATATGATCACAGGTTGTTGTTTCTAAGTAGTTATGCACTTAAAACTATCTTCTGTGTACAAAATGCATAAAATCATGGCCTATGTCTTATAAATAAACTAGTTATTATATACAATTAGGAACAACTTATAGTGGGACTCAGATTCTCAAAAAATATTTTTTATTATTACTTAGATACAATTTTAACACCTTGGGCACATTAAAATATTTAACCCAGTCCATGGACTAAATTTCTAACACTATTCAAAGTGGCACTTGAAATTCCTATCTTTTCAATACTGTTGAACTATAAGAAACAATTCCTGTCTGTTGGGGACTTCTTTTTCAGAAACATAAATGACCTTTATCAGCACAAGACAAGATTAGATAAAGGAACTGGTAAAAATGATGTATTTTCAGCTTGAATTAGCTGGATTTTACTTCTTTAGTCTTAGATCTTGATAGCTTCTCCCACATTAGATGAAGGTACCACCTATTTGAGCAAAGATAACTGAGAAGATGAATACTAAAATCTATCCATTTCAAATTCTCTATATGGTTTGTCAGTTTCTCAAATATAATTTCTTATCTTTTCCATACACTTAATGCAAAAATAACTCCTTCCAAAATCCTGACTTGTCCTTTTAAATATTACTGAATATTACTGAAATATTACTAAAGGAACCAGCACACAGTTATCCTCAGCAATACTTGGTTGGGGTGGCTAGGTGGCACAGTGAATAGAGCACTGGTCCTAGAGTCAGGAGGACATGAGTTCAAATCCTGCCTCAGACACAACACTTGCCTGTGATCTTGGGCAAGTCACTTAACCCCAATTGTCCTACCCTCCCCCCCTGCAAAACAAACAAACAAACAGAAAGGAACAAAAAAGCAATACTTGGTTGACCTTTAATTTTTCTACCAAATTCACTTTAATTCATTTTTATTTTTTATCGGGGATAAGTCAATGAGAAACGCGTAGTCCATGAAAAGAATTTTCTCATTCTAAAGAATTTAACCTACTGACACCATCACGTCTCCTCCTTCCAAATGTACTCTTTTAAACTTCACAGTCATTTTTGAATGAGAGGACAATGTAACCTACGAAACAGAATTCACGTTTGCCTCCATTACTCTGGTAAATGGTATGACTTCTTTTTTCTTTCTTTTTTTTTTTCCAAGTCAGTCTAGGTTGCCTCTTGTTATGTTGGAGAGGCCTCCTCCTTAATGTTAATAAGGCCAGCATCCAGGATAATGCATGCTGACCTTGCGAAAGGCAAATCAGCCACCACACAATTAAACATCTTTAACTGGGCACAAAGACACCGTGTAATCCAGCCACTGCTGAAGATGATATTTTTGTCCTTTCGCTTTGTGCAAAGTCATCCAGATCTGTTCTCACAGAGGAGTCCATAACATTTACAAAATGCAGCAAGACCAGTGAAGTAAGAACATTTTTATGGAAAACCCACCCCTCCCTCAATTATAACTTATAATAGACAAAAATGTGTGATGTTTTAAATGCACATTTTAATCAGAGTGCTTTATGTGGGAAGAATTAAGCACCTTCAAGATTAAACATAAATAATATTATTTTAAATAAATTTGCTACCTTTTTTTGTAGTTTGAGACCGCTGTCAAACTCCATCTCTTTATGGCAGAAATCCAATGGGTTCAGTGGAATTTTACAAATTGTTAATTAAAACAATGAGTTCATACAATTTATATTATCTGGAGTCTTAATTGTGGCTTATCCCTATAGTTTTTCCAGTCAACTTGGATTTCAGGGTACAAATAAGGTTCCAGAATACTTTTTATTCCGAATTTTAAACTTCTTTAAAATCTGAAAACATTTGAACTTTTCCCTCTGATTGTGTAAGACCAAAGATAAGTAGTTCTGTGTCACTAGTTAAGGGTGCTATGAACAACCAGGATTCCCATTCCCTTCCCCTTCCCCTTCCCCTTTCCCTTCTTCCCCTTCTTCCCCTTCCCCTTCCCCTTCTTCCCCTTCTTCACCTTCTTCCCCTTCCCCTTCTTCCTTCCTTCCTTCCTTTTCTTCCTTCCTTCTTTTCTTTCTTCTTCCTTCCTTCCTTTTCTTCCTTCCTTCTTTTCTTCCTTCCTTCTTTTCTTTCTTTCTTTCTTTCTTTCTTTCTTTCTTTCTTTCTTTCTTTCTTTCTTTCTTTCTTTCTTTCTTTCTTTCTTTCTTTCTTTCTTTATTCCTTTCTTCCTTTCTTCCTTTCTTCCTTTCTTTCTCACTTATTTACTCCCAGAATACAAAGTCTTGTTAGAGAGCAGTTGATAACTGCTAAATGATGACAATTTTTTCTTCATGATGTCTGAGCGACTATGTGAGACACTTAAAAATGTGTTAATCTGTTCTTCCACCTTTCCTTAAATTAAAGCACTTAGAGGTTTTACCAATGCATTTTTAATGTGTCATCCAGTGTTTCAGGTTTAACTATGCCCTGCAGACTTAGAACTGAAAGTGCTCTTTGGTTAAAATTAACAATATCCTTGCCAAAAGCTTTATTAAAAATTGCTTCATTCAGCTAAGGACTAAAAAAGTGATATTATAGTTCATTAAATGATGCTAAGTGATTATAATAAAATCCTTATAATAGAGATGTATTACCTTAAAAAAGATACAAGCCATCAGGTAACAGAATTATAGCAATTAGATATATTCACACTGGTCTATGTTATAATCTGCAAAGAATGAACTTTCTTAAAGAAAGGAGTCAAAATGAAATGTTAGCATAGTACTAGGAAGTACAAGGTGGCCGAGTTACCATTACTAAAGTGCAATTTTTCATCTGATTGAATTCAGATCAGTTTGTTATCCTACTATCTCTTAAACAAAAACCCAACCTTTTGTAAAGCAAAACTATTATCTTTGACACTTTAACATAGCCAATTATTTTATAAAATATTTTTTCTACTTGCAGTTTTCTCTCCACATAATTTATTTTCTCTCCATAATTTATTTGCACAATATTATTCTATTTAGGTCTTGTTAGCACTTAACATTAAATAATTCCCCCTAATAATAAGAAAAATGCCTTTAAGAATAAAATATCTCAAAAAAACTTAAATTATAGCTATTTATCAGTCCAAAATGATCTTGTCTCATTATTACGGACCCTGACCAATATAATGAAGCTAGTGTTTCTCATTTTTGTGAAAACAGTAGTTTTTTTCTTATAATGACTAAAAGTGATTGAGATTCCAAGTCTTCACAACAGGAAATTTGATGTTAGAACGTAAGAATGAATAGCTTTTACACTCACCTTTAATGATTATTTTAAAGAGTTAAAAGGAAATGTCCTCCAGAGAGAGCCCAAATACAATTTATAACAACTTATTAGTACTGAGAAGTATTGATAAAACACAACAAATATCTTGAATCAGGTATCTGCTTTTCAGAGATGTTTAGGTTCATACATACTGTTCTGCTTGCTTCTCATTAAGGTTGGATGATGTTTGGTTTCAGTTAGATAACACATTTGCTTCAAATAACATATAAATCAATCTTGACCTGCAATTACTATTTCACTATCCACAAGCTAGCTATTTATCCTTTTGATTTCAACAGTAAATACAACCTCACATTATGTGAGTGCCACAAGTAATAAGATTTCAATTGAGAGAACCTATTATTGGCAGTACGGCTGAAACAAAAATAAGGAAGGAAATCTCATCACCGAAAGTCAAGATGATGAAAATGATGAGCAGGTAGTTAAGTAATGGGAAATGCCATGAAATGATTCATCCCATATAGAGGGGAGCCAGGTATATTAAAAAAATAACAATGCCCATTTAGCCTTTCCTTGCGAGGATATATCACTCTTGAAAGGAACTGAGTAAAGGAAATGTGGTTTTATAGCACAGAAAACATATAATATCATTATATGGCTATATTTAAGTCTTTTCAACAAAGTTGAAGGCTCTGCAATAAGACATTACATCCACATGAAACAGCTCAGAGACTGGCTTTATGCCAAATACTATCAGAAGAAAAATGGAAGAATCCTATCTTGTCCAAAACAAGATTCTAAAAAAATAGTAATTTGACCTGTGCTTTACTAGAAAGTCAACTCTAATTTTAGAACATGGCTAAAATAGAAACATAGTACCAGCATCCAAAATGCTATCTGTGAAACATAGAGGGGTATAGTTTGTATATATATATGTATATATACATATATATATATATATATATATATATATATAATGGGAACAATCATACCATAAACAGTAGAAAGGATGATAATAATAATAATAATAATAATAATAATTAGCATTGTATAGAGCATTTATAACAAATCATTACTTAATAATTATTACATAGTACTTAAACTTTTTTCCACTCCTGACCCCTTTTTGTAGTTTGTCAATGTTGTGTGGCCTGAAAGCATATGCAATACAAAGTGTGAAGCAAGGCAGCAGTAAAGTCATGTGGTGCATCATGGGCAAGCACTGTAAGAAATACCTTGGATTCATTACGTTTGATTTTCAATTAATTAATTAAAGGAACCTTTAACTGTTGCTAAATTTTTTTTTTTTGCAAACGTGCACTTTACTCACTTTATCCTCACAATAGCCTAGGAGGTAAGTGCTAATGTTATGCAAATTTTTATAGATGAAGGAACTGAGGCAGACCGAACATAAGCAACTTTCCCACTTTCACACAGTTTGTTTTAGTATTGATCATGAGACATGGGAGATGCTGGCACAGGACCACCCAGCATGGAGTGCCCTCATCAGAGAAGGCGTTTTGCTATGAGCAAACAGAATCACAGTAACACAAAGTAAATGTGAGATGCACAAATCTAGGGACATCTCCACCCAAATGTTCAAATGAACTACTTGTGCCTGACCACAAGTGGTGCAAACTTCCAGGCACATATTGGACTGACCAGTCACAATAAAACAATTGTACTTGACCTCAGCATAGTGGTATCATTGGTCTTCTTCAAGTATGAAGGATGAACTATAAGTCTCTGAGTTCAGATCTGAACACAAGCCTTCTTGACTCCTTAAAAATATTAAGAAATGAGGACAAATTGCATCAGCAACTGAAAAGATGGATTTCTTTATGTGGATGACTGCAAATGAAACTTCTTCAGCCTACTTGCTAAGTACTCCTAATGAGGACATAAGGGAAACCACCCACATTTGTTGCTTCACTTTGCCATATTCTTTACCATATGAGTTTGTTTGTTACTGAAAGAACGTTTAAGCGAGAAATCTCAATGGTGGGTTATGAGTTGATGAAGATGGAGAATTTGAATGAGGCATTGCTTGGAGGATGGAAGGTAGAAAGACCATCTTAGTGGCTTTGTGTCCATCAAATCTGACATAGAACGTTGGAACTTTCTGATACCAAATCCTAGTTAATTATAAGAAAAATTGACAATTGTGATTTTATAGCACAGAAAACATATAATATCATTTTATGGCTATATTTAAGTCTTTTCAAAAAAGTTGAAGGCTCTGCAATAAGACATTACATTCACTACTTCCTACTTGACCAAAATCAACCCTGTCCAGCTTCGGAAAATTAACTGGAGCCATTCCAAATCCACTGAAGTTACGCACCCTTCAAAAATAAGCAATTAACAGTGCAGGTGTATCCTCAGTCTTGTGATGAGCTTAAAAGAGTTTTAAAGACATTGTAGCTCTAGGAGCTTTATTTAAATGACTCTGAAAGTCAGAAAAAGATAACAAAAGTAAGCTCTTACGTGGGCATGGATTTACTTCTTCTGCTTTTCTTAAGGTAGCCTTGATAGCTCTGGATGACTTTGAGTTTGGAGAATGTATACCATGGGCTGCTAGGAGGGACAGTATAGAGCACAGGGCCTAGGGTCAGGAAGACCTGAGTTCAAATCCAGTCTCAGACACTTAATAGCTGTGTGATCTTAGGTAAATCACCTATTTGCTTCAATTTCATCTATAAAATGAGCTGGAGAAGGAAATGGCAAACTACTCCAGCACTGTTGCCAAGAAAACCCCATACAGGGTCACAAAGAATTGGACACGATTGAAACAACTGAACAACGCAATGTACACCTGGCCATTTGAAGGCAAAAGTCCTTCCTGCCTGCATTCAGACGGGTGTAATAAATGGTTATTACTGCATCCCTATGAGTGTATTTTCTGCTCTGAAGAGGACTTTTAGAATAAACAATAAAGTGTTTAGTACTGTTCTATAAGTTTACACTCAATTTAAATATTAGGGAGATTGGTATTAGAATTAATTCACGCTAAGATGATGCTAAGTACATTTTTGTGGATTGGTAGGAAGCACATTGGGTGTGTTCCTCAGGATATTTGGAGGTAATGGGGAGGAAGACATGCTATGATCTCATGTGTATCATAAGTATTGAATGAATACCAGTTAAAAGGAAGATTATTTAGCTACAGGTGACATATTCCTCTCCCAATTTAATTTTTTATTTCTTTCCAGTAAATAGAACATTCCTCTATACTACAGCAGATGCTGATCCTAAAATAATACAGTCCACATCTTGGATCCTTCTCCCTGGAGTGAAATTATACTTCAAAGCATACATTTTTACTAGAAAGACAACTTCAATAACCACTTGGCAACCATGTTGCAGTTAGCACATATTTTTCTTCACTTGGGTCTTGACATTCGCCTAGTGACTTTATTTAATTCTCATTTCATTAAGCTAACCTTCAAATAAATCATTGTTCAGAATACAGAGGTTAGGGTGAGTGTGCCCCCCTCCCTTGTCTCTCTCTTTCTGTCTCTCTCTTTCTCTGTCTCTGTCTCTGTCTCTCTCTCTCTTCCTCTCTCTCTCACATAAACACACACATATACACACATAGGCAGAGGTAACAGTACATGCTAATTCCCACATACTAAATATATATAAATATTTATATATAAATGTATTTTATAAAGTATAAGTTTATTACATAAATAATTTATCACATAAATATATAATATATGTATTTATATACTTATTTATATTATTTATATATTTAACAAAATATTTATATTTAATATATGTATTTATACACACATACTTACTTATTACACACACATATAAATATACACATGTGTACATATACTCACACCACATATGTACCTTACCATTTGTGACCTACCACCCCACCCTCACCCCTTACCTGCCACTGAATCACATTCTCATTATTTTATTATAAACACTGCCTGGACCAGACACATCTGATTAGGTTAGGTAGGGAGGCAGCAACAAATATGAAACTGACCATTGAGTAAATCAAGCCTTTTGTTGCATGGGGTTCATCTCTGGTGGAAAAGATCTTATTAGAACATAGAATTGGAAGGGGCCTCAGAAACCACTGATTCCATAACCCCCTCCCCTATTTTACGGGGGGGGGGGGTAAACTGAGGCCCAGGGAGTAAAGTCAGATGCAGGATCTGACCTTGTGTTCCTTTCACTGTCTATGACACTTCTTAGTTTCTTGCTGATTGGGGGTAGGGAGGGCACTCTTGTTCTATTTAGAAATAGATTCTATCAGACATTTTCTTCAGACCAAAATAGGCATCTTCTTTAGGCCTAAGTGAGCTATACACTCTCTGGTCCAGAAGAGTAATATTTTAATCCATTCCACCAAGCAGTGAACACCCACCATGTTTGGGGCACAACACTTTCCCTGGGGAATACAGAGTTAAAGATGAAATGATCTCTGTCCTTCGGCAATTTTTTCTAGATCTTTGTATCCTACTATATTCTGCATTCTGCTTGTGGAAATCAATATATAAAAAAAGAAATTCTATTAAAATATCTATGCTGAGGGGAGGGGTGGGGGAACCGTGGTGCTGTAGATAGCTGATTTTAGAATCACGAAGTCCTCAATTCAAGTACTATCTCTGATACATATTTGCTATAATCATACTGAGAGTTCTTTACAGTAATGAAATTACAGATTGATTCTAGACCATTAAATATTTAGTAGTATGGGGTAGCTAGGTGGTGAAGGGAATAGAGCACCGGCCCTGGAGTCAGGAGTACCTGAGTTCAAATCCAGTCTCAGACGTTTAACACACACACACACACACACACACACACACACACACACAAAAACCTAGCCGTGTGACCTTGGGCAAGTCATTTAACCCCAACTGCCCTATCTTCCCCCATACAAAAAACAAAGAAAAATTAATATCAATATTCGATAATGAGAACAAAGTAAAAACAGTTCATTCTTATTTTCAAATTGTGATCTATAGTAGTAATATGTTAACTAAAGAAATCTAACACAAAAAGAACATGTCTCAGACATTTCTGTCATGTCTTAAGCAGCTATGGGTTGTCCCCAAAGTGTCAGCTGACCTTAAAGACTTTAAAGCTTAAAACTTCAAACTTTGTAATGGAGGGGCGGCTAGGTGGTGCAGTGAATAAAGCACCGGCTCTGGAGTCAGGAGGACCTGAGTTCAAATCCAGCCTCAAACACTAAACAAAAACTAGCCATGTGACCTTGGGCAAGTCACTTAACCCCAGTTGCCCTTCAAAAAAAACCTTTTGTAATGGAAACATTGTCTCTGATCGTGGTAAAAATGGTGCAACATATACATAGATACTCACATGTACGTATACACACACACACACACCACATCTATGATTCTATCTACAGAAAGAAATTTTGGGGGGGATTAGAGGAACATTACCCCCAACTGGGCCCATCAAGAAAGGGCTACTGTTAGAAGTGTGTTTTTTAAAAGAAAGGGATTCTCTGAAGCTGTGATGAGGAGAAAGAACGTTAAAACATGGGAGACAGCATGGACAAAGGCATGGAAGTAGGAAACATTAGCTGGAATGTAGAGTGAGACAGAGGAATTGGAAACATGATAGGTAGAAGCCTCATTGTAAAAGGGCTTTAAAAAGCAAAGAAAGTAATTCTAGAGACTGAGAAGAAACCAGGAAAATTCTTAAGCAAGACAGTAATAGAGGAATGACAAATTTATGCCTTAAGAAAATCAGTTTTGAAGCTTTTTGGAGAATGGGTAAAAGTGGGTGTTTTGTCCAAAGGAATATAAATTTTGATCTTTGATTGTTGAAACCTTGAAAGATATCTTGGGGTTTATGGGCTAGATTTCTTTTTTAAGGATCATGCCTTAAACCCAAATCACTCTTCCTCTCATTGATTGACCACCGATAGGTCCCAACCCAAACACATATGGTCATTGCGTGGGCTCTGATTGCTCAGAGTATAAATAGTAATCGTTTCTGTTTTGACCAGAAACCCTGAGGGTCTTCCCCTCCCAAATTGATTTTTTTTGGTTTGTTTTGGGGTTTTTGGTTGTTGGGTTTGTTTTTTTTGGACTAGGTAAAAGAAACCATTCCTCATTCCTCATACCTAACCTTAATCACTGAATGGGCATTGCCTCAGCCAGACTGAGATTTGGGAAAGACGTTAGCTCAAAAAGGTCAAGGTATACCACTGCAACCAGGGCTATCTCCAGTTGTTCTGATCTATATCTTGCCACTGGACCCAAAGGAGAAAGTGAGGCTGGTGACTTTGCACACGCCTCACTCGCTTAAATCCATTTCACTTGAAAGTCATGGCATCACCTTCCTGAAGTCAAGATCCTCTTCAAGAATGAAGGACAAACAATGAGCAAACAAAAAGGGGAGACTAGAAGCAGAGAGACCATTTATGAGGCCACTATAACACTCCAGGTAAGATGTAATAAGGCCTGAACTAGGGTAGAAGAATTGAAGAATAATAGAAAAATTCAGATTGTTCCTAAACATTTCTATACTCCTTATTTGGAAGACATCCAAATTATGCCTACTCCATTTCTTTTAAAAATCTAAGATACGTCTCCAAAAGTCACTTCTTTGTCTTGTGCCTGATGACAATGTTTATTAAATCTGTTCCCATGAGGCTTCCACTAATTTTGAAACCTTTCCTAATGCTCTGGCACTCATATTCTATTCCCTGTTCATACCAATTACCAATAACTGCATATAATAGAGAACTTTCAATTTAGTTTGCTACAAAATCTGTGTCAGATGCATGTCTCTTTCAGTCTGAGTATGTTAACCATAAGGACACTGTCTCTGTGTCTGATAGCCTTTCAGATTATTGGATAGCTGTTACAGTTTTTGGGGGTCAGGCTGTATAGGTTTCACCTATACCCTTCCTCAACAGGCTTTGGGCATCCCCGGCTCCCGGCTTCCACTTTCTCCGGGAGAAACAGCTGCACAGAAAACTTAAGACACAGGGCTTGCTTCTTGCTACTTTCTCTTAGGCTTGGTGTGGCTGGAACTCCCTCTCATTCTCTAAGCTTGGCGTGGCTGGACTTTCTCTTCTTTAGAACACAACACTTGCCTCTAGCTATGTTCTCTAAACTTGGCCTGGCTGGACTTCCTTCTGCCTCCGGGTAGCCTGTATTTAAGTCCTTTCTCCAGGGCCCCTTAGGGCCCCTCCCCTGGCCTTGCCCTCGCCATAGCAACCTCCCTGAAGGTGGAGAGATAATCATGCTTATCCCAAACAGGTGCAACCTTCGCATTCTGCCCCCAGGTGATCACGGGCCTCCTTTTAGCTGAGGACCAATTCAACCCATTACCAACAAGAGCCTCAACAGATAACAATGTAATGTAGTGATACATATCAAAGAAATAATGTAAATATTGTAAAAGTTTCCTTGTCAGAGTATTGGAAGACCTATTGTTTCTGCATAGACATTTTTCTGAGACACTCCAGAGCAGGTGCTCTTTGTGTGTGTGATGGATCCCATCAGCAGGCTGGTAAAGCTTACAGAGTCCACATCAGAATAATATTTTTAAACACATAAAGGAAACCAATTATACTGAAATAATGTTATCAAAATAAATATTTTTTTAAAATGAGGTAATGGAACCCAAGAACCATTGTTAGAGGAAAATCTGGGTATCCCTTTATTTGCCCTTTTAAGATCAAGTTTCAACCTATTTTTCCAAAGGGAACTCACATTCTTCTGCCTCACACACCCTATATGCCAATGAAACATGACCTATTTCCCACCTCCATGCCTTTGTCCAGGCTATATCTCCCACATTTATAATGTTCTCTCTCCTCATCACAGCTTCAGAAAATCCTTAGATTATTCAGTTTTAGAGGTGAGATTACTGCCATCTAAATACTTGAAACATACAATAGAATTGTCAAGATGTTCTTGTTGCATTGGTTTGCATTCTTTGGTGAACATACTATGTTTCAATTTGGAAATAAGGATGAACTATTTTTTCTCTCATCCCTCAATTTTCCCATTAAATCTTATATAGTAAAGAAAAAGGGTTGAGGTGGCTAGGTGGTGTAGGGAATAGAGCACTGGCCCTAGAGTCAGGAGGACCCAAGTTCAAATCAGTCCTCAGATACTCAACACAAAACTACCTGTGTGACCTTGGGCAAGTCACTTGACCCCAATTGCCCAATCTTCCCCTTCAAAAAGAAAAGAAAAAAGGTATTTTGGACCAAGAACACAAACATTTGAAGTACTATATACAAGAATCTAAATATAGATTTAATTGCATATACCATATCCTATATTTTAGTGGCAAGGTAGAGCAAAATAACTGACAGATTATACAGATATGTCATTCATGTGAAAAAACATCTCGAACAATTTGCAAGGGAAATATTAACTTTATTTTCAATGAAAACAAGCGCATATTTTTCTTGATTTGGCTCATTAAAATGGTTAAAAACTTGTATATAATATACTCATAAAAAGAAGTATCATCTCTCAGAGTTTTTTAGGGGGGAGAGGGTTGTACTAAAATAAAATATTTTAAAAATGGAAATTTCATTGTTACCAAGTGGAGTGTAAAATCCTGCTATAACGCCACATCTGAATTGTTTGGAAAAAGCAGAATTCTATATATGAAAATGCCTTATTTTCACTAAGGCCTATTAATGTAAGGTAAACCCCAAATCTTAATGTTGTGTTTTAAGTTGCTTCAAATTGCAATAAGACTTTTGGGACCCCCTGAACTATCTACAGAGAAGAAAAAAGCCTGCTCACATGTGATTTTAAGATGAGTAACTACAAAACAAATACTGTTTCACTATATAATATTAAAGTGTAACTATAGAAAGGAACCTAACATAAATAAGAATTTTCCATCTCCCTGAATAACCCTTAAGTTTTACCCATGTGACTGAAACCTCTTATCAGAATTAATAAATACTTAATCAGAAACATAAAAAGCATAAATTTCTAGGTATAATCAAATAATCCTTTCCAAATATTTCTATCATGAAATATATAGAAATTACATACACCTATTAAAAAGACAAATCTGATTTTAAAAGTTGCTTATAATCATTTTTGTACAACAAATTACCTTTGCATTTATCTTACAAGGAAAAGCACACTTACAGGAAAGAATTACATGCATGTCATGAACATTAAAAAAATACCTATAAACCTTACATATTTTTCATCATTTAAAAAAGTTACATACTGAAACAATCAAACATAAAAACAAAAGAAGAAAAAGCGATTGAGTTAGAAAGAAAAAAAAAGTTTGCCATTAAGCAGGGTCTAAAAAACATTGCCATGATCTTTTAAAAGGAGCATCGACTTTTTAGAAGAAAGAACAATACTGTAGAAACAAAATCCCTTTGATATTGTTTCATGATCAATTTGCATGACAGTTGAGGTTCTTTATGATAGTCGTCCACATAGAACCAAAAAAAAAAAAACCCAACCAAACCTGACACCCAAATAGTGTCGCTATCACTGAAATACTAATTACTTAGTTAAGGCTTCAAATAAGGAGTTAAGAATAAAATAGTTATGGTTCTTTTTTTTTTCTTCTGAAGTAAGAAGAGAAAATACCTGGATCATTCTAGTCACCATAGGAGAATGTGCTCATTTAACCACTGAGATGGTAAGGCTGCAGGGCCCAGTTTGGAGCACTCTGCTCTTATTTTCCAAAGTAGAAATATAATTAAGTTGAACAAAGGAAAAAAATTCTTTCTTTATTGGCACTGTCCAATGGGACTGTCACTTGGTTTCTAATCAGTTGCAGTGACAAAGAGATTTTCTAGACCCTGTTATGTGACAGAAACCAAATGTTCAGGATGATGTGGAGAGGTTAGTGAAGGCAAAGCAGATCCCCCCTCAGATACTAGTGAGCTTCACTCACTAGAGAGGTTTCTCTTTTTAAAAATGCTTCATGTGGTTGGATTAAAATGCATGAGGGGTTGGGATTTGTTGTGATTTTTTCAGATAGTGATGAAATCTACGGTAGAGTTTACAGGATTATGATAAAGATTTAGTAAAATAGCTGACAGTTCTTTTCAGAAAGAAATGCTGAAAGACCACATGCTAAGAATTACCTTACTTGATCTTTTCCAACTCTTCCTCATTAGCATGGTCTGTAAATGAAATAAAGCAATTTAATTACCTTTCCACTCAGATACACAATAGGGCAGCCAACTGTCTTAAAGGACTCTCCACTTTTTTTTTTCTAAACTCTCTAACAACAAATGCTTGCCAACAACAACAACTATTGAAGACAAAAATAAAAGGAATAAGAACAGAACAAAACTAGAAGCATTTTTCACACTCAAGCAGTCTATCTGGTGGGAGCTTGGGTTGGTTATTCTTTTATTGAAAGAATTCCAGAAACTCTATTGGAAATAAAACAGCAGGTCTCATTTTTCTGAAATAATTTTGAGCTAAAAAGTCATGAATTTTTAAAAGCACATCTTCTGTATGATCAACCAACAACACAAAAAGCAAAGCCATTTTTTCTACTAATGGAGGTAACATGAATATTCACATGCCAGTGTCTATGTCTATAAAAGTGGGTTCAGCATAGGCATCTTCAGAGTTACTGCAAACTTTCCCTCCAAAGCTTTCCCCTCAGACCCAACCCAACTATAGCTAACCTTTACCTACAGGCTAGTAAAATTTTCTTTAAATGATAGACCATGGGTTATTTTCTAGGGATATCTATTAATTGTACCTATATTATTGTTTTTGTTATGACTGCTACTTCTACTATTGCTAATACTACTGCTGCTGCTATTACTACTACTACTACGACCACCACCGCCACTGCCACCACCACCACCACCACTACCACCACCACCACCACCACTACTACTACTACTACTACTACAACTACTACTACTACCACTACTACCATTACCACTACTACTACTACTGCTACTGCTACTACTTCTACCACCCAACTGTTTCATCAAAACTTTTGTTTGAAGCCTGAGGGGAAGAGATTTCTAACAAAAGTCTGTCATCAAGTTGGCTCTGGCTTTGTACAATTGAGGCTGTGTATCTCAAAAGTATCTTTCTGTTGCTCAGCTGTAAACAACAAAGGTGAAAGACAAGGTTTTTGCTCTTCTAACAAATTTCAGAAAAGTATTAGTGGTAAATGTAGGGTTTAATTTTTAAGCAATGAACCCTCCATCTTATTTTTAATATTCTCTTTAATATCATATACAAGTTGTACAAAAGAAGCAAAAAGTGAAAAACAAAGAGTACAGCAGTATTGGAAATGTCTGCCATATCCAGGTGAGGGTTAAGAATCAAGGAAATGTATGAGAACCTAGATGCAGAACCATTTGGTGCAAAGAACACAATAAAGAGTTGGTCTGTTTTGGTGCAAATAAATGAGGGTTTAATTATAAAAGCACTAGTAGGCTTTTGCTCTTAGGTGGGTCAATGCCAAGGTTTCAAAGTATAAATTTGTAATCTTAAACTTTTAGTGAAATTTATTAGGTTCTTTTTATTCCTAGATAGTAATTACACATGCTATTAATGCCATTATTAACATACCAAAACTCAGGAAAAATAAATTTACTAAGCGTATAAAATGTTGCAAAATCTTTTGAAATGAACTCAGATGACATACACACACGCACATACACACAATCCCCCCAAATGTACATACAAATGAAATGCATACACATGTGCACATATGTGTCTATATACACACATATATTTATATGTTTTATTTTATTATATATTACATATATGATTTTTATATGATATGTACTTATGTCTAAGGCATGGAAAGGAGATGGAACGCTGGTCTTGAAGTTAGAAAGACTCGTAGTGGAATTCCATCTCATATACTTACTGGGTAAGTCACTCAAAAATCTCTTGCCCTCAGTTTCCTCATCTGTAAAATGGAGATGACAATATCTATAATATTTACACATCTTGCCATCCGCCTTCTCTGTCTACCTTTTCCCACCTAGGATGGCAGGTGGGAAATTGAGGAAATTAATTTATTCAACTTTGACACTCATTCCTAGGAAAAGAGTAGTCCTGGTTGGTCAATGAGTCCAAATTTAGCTAACAGTATCTGGACGCCCTAGATCACTCTTCATATCCATCCACTTCAGACATTCTGCTATTCTGCTGCTACCCTAATCTTTTCATTCACCTCCTCACAGGATGATCATGACAATCAAATTAGGTAATATAAGTAAATTACTTTGCAAAACAAAGTATAAAAATGACAGCTACTATTACATATAATATACATGATATATTATAGATCCTTATTTACTGGCTCCTTTCCCACTGTATTCAAAGTATAAGTATATGGGACTTCCCATATCCTTAAAAGACTACAACCTACCATTCCCCCAAATTCTCATTCCAAATCTCTTCTCTTCATCCCAACTGAATTCCTAGAACAAGCTGTCTATACTCCTTCTGTCTACACTTCTTCTCTCACCAATTCCTTAACCCTTTGAAATATGGCTTCTGATTCAAATGCAACTACATTCTCCAAAGTTACCAACGAGCCAAATGGACAATGTGCCAAATCAACAAATCTGATGGGCTTTCCTCAGCTGCCATATTTCTCAATTTCTATTGCATTTGACCCCATTGACCACCCTTTCTTCCTGAACTGAATACTAATTTTCTCTCTTCTCTGAGTCTTGATGACACTTCTTTGCCTCGATTTTCCTTCTACTCTCTGATAACTCCTTCACAACCTTGTTTGTTGTTTCTGCCTCCACCATATCTCCTTCATCCAAACTCTTCTCTCTACTCATACAACCATCACCTTTGTTTGGGCTGTCATCACTCATCTCCTGAATTACTGCAAAGGCTTTCTCAATTAGTCCTTCTCCCTCAAGTTTCTCCTCACATCACTCCATATCTACACAGCTGGCAATGTGATTTTCTTTAAGTGCAGAACTGATTGTATCACACTGAAAAATAAATCATTTATCTTTGGCTACTTTTATTTATTTTTAGTTTGATAATAGGATTAAGCTTCCCTTTTTAGGAAAAGTTAGCCCCAAAATAAGTCAGACTAGCATGGTCTCTAAGCCTAGGTTACCTATAAATTTAGTAATAAATTGAGAAGACTCTACATTTAGTTGCAGATAATTAGTAGCAGATAATAAAATAATCATAAGATTGTAAGATTTTTCAAAAGGCTAAATTTTTCTATCTAGCAGAAAGAGGAGTTGACCAGAGGCCAAGTTCTCATTTTTGGTGGCTAGAGAAAGGTTAGCCAGATATTAAGCTGGTTGTTCTAGTCTTACTGGATGAGCCTTTTTTTCCCCCTTAAGCTAAAGTCTAAGTCAAGTAATGGAATATTCTAAAGATGATGGGGGTTGACTGCTAGCCACTGACCACAAGTTCCTCTTTCCCAGTACACTTTATGGTTACAAAAGGTATCACCTGCAGGAAAGGACTTCTGGCATAGGATTAAGAAAGTCTGGAAGAAACTATTACCCAATAGAATTATGTTAGAGTTAATGTAATGTATTAAATTCCTTTTTTCAAGAAATTATAAAAAACACTTCTGTAAATTGCTGCTGGTCTCTGGCCTCTTATGAGTTAGGAAACCGTGTTTGGAATGCAAATGCTAGCTGTGCAGATTAAATCATAGATGACTCAGCAAATTTGTCCTCAGTTTCCTTTTTACTTCAGATAATCAATTTTAACAACTAACCTAACTCAATAAACTCCAGTGTCTCCCTATTGCTGCTGGCTAAAACAAATTTCTCTGGTGTTTAAAGCCCTTCACAACTTGACTCCAACCCACATTACCAGTTTCATTATACATCACTACACTTTCCATATGCTATGGTTTCAACAAACTGACCTCTCTGTTCCTTACATACTACATTCTATCTCCTTTTTTCTGGTCTTTGTACCATCCATCCTCCATGCCTGGAATGCGCTCCTTCCTTACTTTTGCCTCATAGAGTTTCTCAAGACACTATGAAAAAGCAAGCTTCTCTATGATGCCTTTTATGATTCCCTTAGATTATTGGTACTATTTTCCCTAATTACTCTGTATTTGTTCTGTATTTATTTATATTTACCTAAATATAAACTTGTTTTTTCCAACCATTCAATGCTACTTGAGAGTAGAGAATGTTTCATTTTTCATCTGTATATTTGCAGGTTCATGTACATAGCAGGTACTTAATAAATGCTTACCAAATGACTGATGAAGACATGTACAATGTACATACATATAGTATACATTTTCCATGTTTTATCAATTTTGAAGAAACCTACTTTCATAATTTATTATTTTTAAAATGTATCATAGAATGATATTATTTGACTTCCAAAGGCAGGGAATTCTAATTTCTGAGTGAATAGTCCTCAGTAGAGGAGAAATAAGATGTAGTTTGTGTCTTTCCATGTGAGTTTGGGTAAATCATGTATGTATCTTTTTTTTGCCTGTTGATGAGCAGTGTTCAGGAGTAGAAGTGGAAGGCAAGAAAGGCAGCGCCTTTAGGTATTCTCAAAGCTAAATGAGACCTACATCTTAAAAGCGCCTCCTCCTTTTTTACACCACGAACTTGACTTCAGCTGTAAAAATACTTGAGTGCACTTTGGCTGTAATAAAAATTTAAATCTCTCGTACTAATGATCAGCAGCTCAATTTTTTTCAAAGACAGTAAGAGGGAATAAACAGTATAAACTATGATCTGTGATAAATGAGCTGTGAGGAATGATTACACTTGTAAAAGACTCCACAACCCAAATCCATTCTTCACTTGCAATCTTTATTTGCCTTTAGGCAATTACATGACTATCATAGATTATGTTAAACATTACAGATCTACTACTGAAGAAAGAAATACATATTTTACAAAGTATTTCCATATCAAATTTTTGAGTGGGGTATTTTCTGAAATGCTGAATACAGAAACATTCTGAGCAGCGTATTGCAAATAAACTAAATCAGAGGGAAAAATCCATTTAAAAATTTATTTAATGAGTACATCAAGGATCAAGTCATATATTTCTGAGTATTTTGCATTTTTTAATGCCAGCTAAGCAATTTTGTATTTCTAGGGTATCTAAGAAAGCATGCAACACAAATGAACTCACTTTTATTTCATAAAGACTCCAATGATGAAATCTGTGCATTGGAATCTGTTAGAAAAAGAGCCAGAAAGAACTCATGCATGTGCAATAAGACAAAACCGTAAAAGAACAGGCATCTTTTTATATAGAACACAGAGTACAGTTCTCACAAAGCTTCATGCAAGGAGAAGAGAAACAAGATACATAACATGCAACTTGTTAGCATGCTCTAGACAAATTTTAACTCATAGACACAGCAGTGAAAAGGAAAAAAATCAAGACAATTTTATTCATACACTTCTTTTTCTTTTAAGGATTCAGTTGTTTTCCACTCAACGTTTTAAACCCAAAATCTATGTAACATTTATGCCTTTATTGATGCTAAATTTCACGTTGTTTTTTGAAAATTGCATTTTGAGTCTTTAAAAATGTATTTAATACGCTGTTAGGTTTTTTTTAATCCTTCCTTTTTACTGATTTCTCCAAATGCCAGTTCACACAAGGAGAAAAACATCCAAACAGTATTTTTCACATACATATATCATCAGTTCAACTAACTGTATCACTGAAACTCATGATTTTCAGACATTAATTTATTGCTTTTATTATGGTAACTACTTTGTTCTTCTACTCTGCCTTCTTTTCATTCACAATTTTCCTTAATTGAAGCATTGAATAGAATATCTAATTACTGGTTAAAAGTTCTTCATATATATCCTTTATTTTCTCTATTTTTCAATATCGAATATCTATGATATCACTGTGCAAACCAGATTGTAATTCCTCTATAATTTAGGGAACGCAACTGTATGAGGCTCAGATAGATTAAATGATTTTTTCACAGTCACATGGCTTATGTTGGAGCCCAGAATTTGAACCCCATGTCTTCTAGACTTCAATTTAAAAACTCTATGCAGAATGCCATGCTGTCTCTCCCTCTATTTTAGTACATGTAAAATAAGAAAGATTTAAAAACAGGTACAACAGTAAATATACACATGTGCATATGTATATGTACAGAGGTGTGTATGTATACACACATGTGTATGCATGTGTAATATGTGTGTATATGTATGTATGTGTAATATTGATGGAATAGAAAGATCTCTCCTGTTCATTAACAGTCATGCTTTGAGCTCTGGGGCTGTGATACAGCCTGAGTCACCTGAAGCCTGGGTTACATGGAGTGTAAGAGTGGAGGGAGCTGGCCAAGGGGATTTTTAATGTTGGGGAAAGATACAGAGAAGAGTGTGGGAGGCAGAGCAGGGAGTTAGAGCAGCACAGTGCTCAGATAGAGAAGCAGCTTGAGTCAGCAGAGGGAGGAACTGCTTTAAGGAAACTTGTTGTAGGGAGATCTAACAAATAAGAATGCCTGAGATGTCGGTGCTCCCTGGAATGGTAATGATCAATACCTTGTTAAATATTACCTCCTGGAATCCTTATTCAAATAAATACTTTGGTTTTGCATTTAATGAAGAGATTTTATAATATTTTGCAAATGTACTCTGGAAATATGTCTACATAGTCATAGCAATTGCTATGGGTATTGCATTGGCCTTACTGTATGGCAGTGCTCATGATCAGCATTTATAGAAAGACCCTCACGAAAATAATTGTAGCACGAGTGCCAGAAGTTGAGAAGATTGAGACAGTCTATCAATAACTTGATAAAAGCTTCCACATTAAATCAACATACACTTTAGTTTTTGGTAACTTCAGTAGTGGGCATGATGTAATGATACTTTCAAAAGAGCTGAAATATATATATATATATATATATATATATATATATCAGGAGCAAGATATGAGAGTAATTAAAGGATTATAGGCTATGTAGAAACTTTTATGCCTATACATTGTAAGTACCCTCATCAAGAAAATAGGTGGAATGTATTAGACACTAAAAACATTACAAAAGAGAAAATTGTATTTTAAGCAGAAAAAGAATAACAGACTACTGATGTGTGGCAACCATGTCTAAATCAACCATCTGTTCAGCCAGACCACTAACACATTAGAGTAATAAGCAAAATTAATACCAAACTAGAAAAAGGATCAAAATAGGAAGAAACTGCATGTTATTGAGGTAATTTACAATGAATTTATTTAAATTAGTGGTTGATAAGGAAAAATGAAATGAATAAAAGAACAGATCTTATTTAACACAAATTATTGCCACCTACACAATAAAAAGCCTAGAAATTGCCTCAACCAATAAATACTCCTTCTTTCAAAATGGAGATACATGGCAGCTAGGATAATAGACATTTAGAATAGAAAGATATAATTGAGAGACCATTAATAATCATTAATCCACATGCCTAAAATCAAGATTGACTTAAAGCAAACTTCCCATTTTTACATAATTTTATGAGAATTATCTATGCATCAAGAATATGAGAAGAAAAAATAGTCAAGCTTTTAAAAACCATAATATATATCAGACCACATCTTTACAATGACAAAATTGATGTAAAAATTTAAAGACAAGATACTACTGTGTGTACTGTTCATTGAGTGCATTAAAAGTAATTTGATTCAGTAGAGCAAAATGTCATCCTTTTAAAGACTCTCATTCATATCATAATAGATTCTTTGAAAGATATAATGGAATTAACTTTAATTAATGGCCCTCTGATTATTAACATCAAGTTAGGCAAAAGACAAGAAATCATGCGCTTATCAAAGGTTTCCACCATTTTCATGGAAGATGTACAGTCCAGAGCACTGATTTAGAGAGATTCTCTATTGATTGTGAAGTCCTCCAGATGTTCCTGTTTAAACATAACAATGTGATGAATTCATCAAGCCCCAGAATCTTGCAGAACCTCTTAAGGGGAAGACTCATGGATAAAGAATGCTTACCGTTCAGATCATGTACAGTTGGAGAGTCAACCCATAAAATTCGGCCATCAATATGATGGTTTTACTTGGAGACAATGAAAAGGTCCATGATGAGGACCAGCAAGTTGGCAAACAGATTACCAATAAAGAATTTCATATGAGAAGCTCGATAAAGAATATCCCCAGGGGAGATTATGACTGGAAAAGGATGCAGACCATGAACATAAATGAAGAATGATGCTCTACTTGTCTCCATGAGGCGTCAGAACTCCAAAGAACAGCTCCCAGCACAATGACTGCCCTGCTAGCCCTGTGTGTAGCTTCTTCTAGTGTTTCTCCATCAGCCTGGTACCTTCTTTAAGACAAAGATCAATAAGCATTTCCATCCTTTACTTCCATCTCCTATTCTCCACTTCCCTAAAACTTCTGCTTTTGTTTATAGCCTTCATTTTATGAACTGCTCCAGGTTAGGAGTCATGAGGAAATGAAAGAAAATGGTCAGGATGATCACCATCCAGAAGCAAAAGTCGGAACCATCAGCAAACATTCCTTCTAGAGGGGGTGACACCTCGATTTTCCAGCTCACTCTACTGTTAATCTAGAGCTCTGCTTTGTATGAATTCCAAGGAACAAGATGGTCCTAGTGTTCTCCTGTCTCATGAACTTTCCAGCATCCTTTTTTTTTGTTCTGTGTTCTTCCATTAGATCATATGCTCCTTGAGAGCATGATTTTTTTTCTTATTTGCATCCCCTACCACTTAGCACAGTGCCTGCCAAATAGTAGGTCCTTAATAAATGTTTATTGAATTGAATATTAAACTGAAAAAATTATCCATACTTGACTGTCAAGCAAGCCTCTTCCTTTTCTTGTGTTTATCAGGATTATCTGTTTGTCTGTCTGTCTATCTATCTATCTATCTATCTACCTATCTATCTACCCATCTATCTAAGCAGGATAAGAACCAAAGTGAAATTTAAAATAAGACAATATTTCAAAAAAGCTGGCAGTTCTGCTCTCTCAGGATCTTGAAGGAGCTAGTCCAGAAATGAGTAGGAAAAAGGAAAATCCTTACATAAAACTACTCCAAGCATGAGATGAATATATTTAGGGCATATGAAAATGACCAAAAAATGCAAGGAAAAAAGAAGAGAAAAGGGAAGTGTCAAAAGAGAAGGGAGTTCATAGTTCATATATCTAGGACTGGAAGGGACCATTTTGCAGATGAAGAAACTGAGACCTAGAGATGTTAAATGACTTGCCCCAGGTCACAATGCTACTAAGTGGCAAGCTGGGTTTCAGAAGACAGTCTATCACAATCAGTATATTTTCTGGAACCTCAATTTCTCTTCTCTAGTTAGTTCCACCCAGCAGCTTACCAAGTTAGTTCCAGGTGATCAGTTCCCAGGTATATTATTATTATTGTTATTATATTTTTGTTGTTACTTTTATTTTAAATGTGGGCAGACATTGAAATTTGAGGGCTTTGTGGGAAAATGACCTGAGCTAAAACAGTGTTGGTGCTTCATTTACCTGAAACCAGCCACCACTACCTGATTCACAACTATTACTTATTTTCACCTTCAAGGCTCAGGCCTGGAATCATTATAACTATGACTAATTTTGTGGTTTGGAACACAAATCTTCTCTTTTTAAAACAGGTGCTAGAAGATCAAATTTTCACACTGAATATAATTAGTTGGCTCTCTTGAAAAATATTCATATGCTCATTCCAATATAAAGGTAGATATGAAATACAGGAGACCAGACAATATTCATAAGCAAAAGATAATTTTAATTAGAGATAGGAATGTTGAACACAAAAAAATTCATTCTCTTGATAATTCAAGGGCAAGTTGGACAAATTATGAAACCTCTTGTCTTCAAAATCTCTAAAAACCATGGTCATTAATATAAAATAAAGCTTGGTATCATTATATTTACTGAATGCCCCAAATTCTATTAGGGGAAGAAAAAAAATTTACCAATGGGAAACACCTAAATTCCTAAAATCTTGATAGTCACCTTTTGAGTTTATTATCTAATGGTTGATATCACTAAGTTTCTATTTAATTGGACAGCACAAATATCAATGTTTATGTCATATCTTATTTTTCAAATTCCCTTTCCTCCAAGAAAAATGCTTCAGTGAAGGTGGCAAATGTTTGAATAAATATTACTTCATGAAAATACAATGGAAGTTGGTTAGACGTGCAGCTCTGAGTCCTGTGGCAAGTTCACCTCAAAGTTAGATCTTTCATAGGCTGATCCTTCTTCTTCTTTTTTTTTTTTTTTAGGAGAAGCTGCTTGAACCTATATGGCCTTGTGAGGGGTCTAGTTCAACACAAATGAGGAGGGGAATATTCATCATGATCAATGAATAAGCAAAATTGATTTGTATTGGAAAGAGGTCAAGCTTCATGTGCAAAACTGGAATGTTTTAGGGTAACAAAGATTATGGGGCTTATTAAATTTCCCGTGCTATCTATCTATGCATTGTTACTTAAATCACGTAAAAATAACATCACACTTATGTTAAGCCAAAAGGACCCAAGAATCAACCCATTCTTGGGTAGGTCATGATGATGATGATAATGCCTACACTGTTCTTGGCCTGTGCCAAGGGAAATGATTTTTATTTGAAGGATTTACTCCTCCCATCACCTCTGCCTCTTAGCTTCCTGGCTTCCTCCAAGTCTTAGCTCAAGACCTAACATTTCCTTTCAGTCTCCTCACCCTCACTTCTACTTCCAGGGCCTTCCCTCTGAAATCACCGCCCCTCTATTTATGATCATAGTAGCTTGCATATTGTCTCCATTAGAATGCAAGCTCCTTAAGGGTAGAAACTATTTCTGCTTTTCTTTGTATCCCTAGAACTCAGCATACTGCCTGGTACATAGTGAGAATTTATAAATTCTTGTTGATTAACTGATTATTAAAATATAGGTTTCTATTAATGGTTTTCAGGCCTAATAATTCATAAATTATTCCCTGCCCCTCTGCACACATACAGGAAGAATAATACTCCCTTTAACTCTTACCACATTATTTTATTTTATATTTTATATTTTATTTTATTTTATTTTGATTTTTGGAGGGCAATTGGGGTTAAGTGACTTGCCCAAGGTCACTTTGTGTTAAGCGTCTGAGGCCGGATTTGAACTCAGGTCTTCCAGACTCTAGGGCCAGTGCTCTATTCACTGCACCACCTAACCACCCCCACATATCTTCTTTTTATAGAATATGCTAAAAGGGGAGAAATCATCTGGCCAGAGAGTTATATGTAGATAACAGGGATATATTGAGCAAATTCAAAGATCTATGTTTATGTACATTTAATTAATAATTATTAATTTTTATTAAAGGAGATTAAGAGAAAGATAAGGTAAAACCATGAACCTCACACACAAGTTAATCTTATTTGAATTAAACATTTCACCTCCCTTCCAGAAAAAAACTATTTCTTTAACTAATTAGACATTAATGACATATGCTGAATACACATTTTCAGCAAGTATTTCTTTAAAACACACACACACAGAGGCATACAAATACAAACACAAACACACATATGCACACACACACACTATTGAAGGACTCAGAACTAAAGCTACTTTAAAAATGAGCTCTAGTTCTAAAACACAGGACTACAGCAACATTTCTTTATGTAGCTCCTATTAAATTATGCCAAAGTTCTTTCATTCTGGTGACTGACATCTGTTAAATCAAGCTGGAAAAAAACAGCTGGAGAGACCTACTAATGTGGGTCAAAACTTATTTTTAGTACAATGCTTGGCATACAGTCGGTGCTTAATTAATGTTAGCTGACTATAACAATGACGATTTCTCCTAGTGTGCAAATAGTCTGCTTCTCTTTATCCCTTGTCAATTTCACACTGCAGCAAAATGAAGTCCAGATGGCAAGTGCTGAAAAATGGATAACATCCAGTGACTGAAACACACTTATTATTCAGCAAAAACCAGAAAGCAGAAACTCTGTTATAAATTCACCTTTTTTTGTGCTGCGATACAATTGGTCAGCAATCCAATCCAAATTCTCGTGTTTGGACACTTCAAAAGGAAATTCTGAAATTTTAATTGGCTAACAAATATACTGTTGAAACTGTCTTTATTAGCTCACCTGGGGTTTACTAGGTATAAAACAGACCTGAAATTACAACGCATACACATCCTTGACTTGTTTACAACAAGAGGTTCTGATCTGGTGGGATGAAATAGGAAAAAAAAGTTGAAAGGGTAAATACAACAATGCCCATGGCGCTCACAGAAGCAGTGAACAAAACTGAATTTTATATGTAGACTCTCTTAATTATCAACCCCTAGTCCAAAGAATGCACACAAAGCACTTCAAACAAGGAGGATCAAGCAGTACCTACTGGCTAGACCTTGTGTAAACTTACCACATCCCTCTGTTCTCCTTCTTTTGGAGTAAGAATTACAGACAGCAAAATGGTTCCCAGATCATGATCAGGATAATGTGGATCTTTCAGAGTTAGAGTCACATCTGTTGGTCTAGGAGATAATAATAACAACTGATATTTATATAATGCTTTAGAGGCTGTGAAGTGCTATGTACATATATATATTATATTATATATATATATAACAAATAATATTCTATATAATATATATATATATTATATAAAATTTCATTGAACCTCACAATTTACCATGTGAGGAAGAGAGTATAGATCTAGTTTTCTTTCATTTTACTGATGAGGAAACTGAGGCTCAAAACTGGTTACTGAATTGTCCACAGTCCCAGAGCTTCTAAGTATCATTAGTTAGGACTCGAGCCTGGGACTCCATGATCCCAAATCCAGCATGTTATTGCTTATATGAAATTCTCAAAATCTAAAACATGCGGATTATAAAACTTACTTGATGGAGTACATGACATTTCAAGGGGTATTTTCTATCCAACTTTAATAATTCATATTTATTGGGGTGCCTGGGTGATGCAGTGAATAGAGCACCAGTCTTGGAGTCAGGAGTACCTGAGTTCAAATCCAGCATCAGACATTAAACACAAAACTAGCCATGGGACCTTGGGCAAGTCACTTAACCCCAAATGCCCTTCCCAAAAGCAAAAAATAATAATAATGTACATTTGTTCTATGGGTGCTATAATAGGAAGCACTTTATAAGTGCATGCTAAATTGAATTAGCGATTTAGCCACCACAATTATTCCCTCCTTCTGTACAGACTAACTGTTCCAGGTCACAGTTAGCCATCTTTGAGTTGTGAACAAAATAATCAATGGCCCTGTAGCCCATCCGGATGATGAGCCTCTCCAAACTGAGCTAAATTGATCTTCAAATAAGAAGTCCATTGTTCATTACCAGGGCTACACTCAAAGTGTTCCCAGGATGGCATGACTTAAAGAACATTGGGTTATCTCCAAGCTATGAGGCATCAGAGTCGGGGTCCCCTACAGTCTTGGATGTTCTTTATGGGAAAGAGACCATATCAAAAGGGTTTTCTTATCTTGCCAACAATCAAATGACAGTTTCGATGACTGCAGCCCTCTTCCTTTGGAAGTTTTAATAAAGTAACATACATTGATTTTATGGAGAATTTTTTGGGAAGGTGACAGGTAAGGGAATGTGCTAGTAGGTGAATAGGCTGGCAGACATATTTTATTTTCCCTTTCTTTCTATAATTTATGTGCCTACCAAGAGGAAATACATGAAACCAAAATATAAGAATATATATAATATATAATAGAATAAGAATACATAAAAATATAAGGAAATATGTTATGAAGTTTGAACTAGATGGCCCTTGATGTTCTTTGTGTAATCACAGGTTTATTTACCCCTCCCCCAAATTTACAGTTGAATTTAGTCGACCAGGATTTATTAAATACCTACTGTGTGACAAGTAAGTACTGTGTTAAGCATTGCTGACACAAAGGCCAAAAAATAGTCACTATCTCGAGGTGCTCAATACTAATGAACAAAATCCAGCAGATAAATGACACAAAACTTAGTGTTTTCTGCTTTTTTTTGTACAACGGAAATTGGGCCCCTTCTCAGATTAATATTGAACATTAGCTACAACTTTTATGACCTATGTCTCTCTGATGTTTTTCAAAATTTCTGTCATAACCAGAGCCTATAACTACAGGATACTATAGTTGAAAGATCAGTGCACCAGGCATGAGAAGAACCAAATTCTAGTCCCTGTACCTCTACTAACCAACTCAGTGAACTTGGCTAACGACTACTAAGGACAATTAACCTCCTATGTATGTATCACTGAGGTTTGGTAAAATAAAATTCATGACTAGAATATACTAATGGAAAAGCAAAGTCTTACTCAAAAGTAAAAGATTACATAGGGAAAAACGGTCCATGTATCTTGGATTCTAAGCCTTTATATGAGAAATATAATTAATATAATATGACATAATATGACTAATATAATATAATATAATATGATATAATATAACATGATATAACATGATATAATATACCATAATATAATATAAAGTTTTTTTACTACTTCATTTCTTACCCTAGACGAATTAACTTTGTGCGAAAGCTTTTCAAATTCACGTAATCCAACTCATATAGTTCATTTTTATAATTGCTTCTATCCCTCATTTGATTATCCTAATCGTACAAGTGAAAAGTACATGATCAACTTATTTTCTAACTTTTAAAATAATATAATCTTTAATATTTGGGTTACTTATCCATTTGGAATTTATTATAAAATATTATGTAAAATTTTGGTCTAAGCCCAATTTCTGCCATACTGATTTTCAGTTTGCTCAATAATTCTTACCAAATGAGGATCTATTTCCTGAACAATTTAATGAGTAGATAATTTTCACAAGATAAAACAAATTGATGATAATTATTTGAAAAATGTTCAACCTTAATAATAAAAAGCCACAAATTAAAATATTTATAATTTATTAATGTTCATTTACTATTTATTTATAAATATAGAGATATGTATTATTTACTAATATATTTATTTATAATATGGTAGTAACCTTACATTTTCTAAACAGGCAAACATAAATGGAAGGCAAACTTAAACCTAGAAGATTACAGAGAAACAGGCATACTCTTCCATTGCTAGTGGAATCACAAAGTCATAGAATATTTTTGGAGAACATTCAATTGGTACATAGTAAAAGTGATGCAAATAATTATATTCAGGGGTTCAAGAGTTCTACTGTTAGAAAGTGTTATCAAAAATCAACAGCAAAAGAATGATCCAAAAGATTTTTTTAGCAGCATGATATGTAATTGCAAAAAAGGGGTAAAAATCTTAAGTGTCTGATACTATGGGAATGCTTAGCTATATAATGGAGCATAAAGGTATTATACTGCTAAGTTAATAGTAATACTAAGTAAAAGTAACCTCCTATGTATCAGTGAGGTTTGATGAAATAAAATTTGTAACTAGAATATACTAATAGAAAAGCGAAATCTTATTCAAAAGGGAGATTACATAGAAAAAAAGCAGAATAGCATCATACATCATACAATTAATATAAACAAGTATGAAGGGGTGGCTAGGTGGTGAAGTGAAGAGAGCACTAGCCCTGGAGTCAGGTGGACCTGAGTTCAAATCCAATTTCAGACACTTAACACTTACTAGTCGTGTGATCTTGATTGGGCAAGTCACTTAACCCCAATTGCCCTGCCTTCCCCCCCCAAAAAAACAAAATAAAATAAACAAGTATGAGGTATAAAAATAAGTTTGCAAAAAGAAAGCCTGAAAAATGGAGTATTCACTATGACTATACAAAGTTAAAGTAAATGAGAAATGAATGAACAAATAAATTCGATGAAGACTTAGTGAGAATGGTGGGAAAAGGTTCTAATACTAAAATTAATTATAGTCATCATGTTTAGCTGGTTGTATTAATGCTCAAGGTAAACTTACAGTAAAATATTTTTAAAGCAATGGGCACTATTGGGAGTCAGTGATCATATCACTTTACATTATATGGCAGTCAAGGAAAGAAATGCTAGGCATAGTAGGACATGCTCCCTAGACTTTAATACAGAATATATCCCAGAGTTCAGAGATGATATAGGCAGTAAGTATCCCATGGCTTGATATTCAAAAAGGGAATTTGTGTAGAGTGAGGGGAGAGACTTTCTAGAATGAAATTCTGGTGACAGTAATTTATATGTGTGAGAAAGGAAAAGAAATATACATACATACATATATATACACACACATGTGTATGTACATATACATACATACATACATATATATGTAGAACAAAAATGGCTACTTGAAATGCTCATTAAAGAATTCAGATCTTAAAGGGACATGCATAAGAAGAGGTGGAAGTGAATAAATGAATAAAGGAATGGATATAATTGCCTCACATTTATGTGCCCAGAACTGGGATAAGCACCGAAGTGAGACTCACTGATCTCAAGGAGATTTTGCTTTAATTGGAAGAAACAACAAACAAACATATAAACAAATAAGTGCTAACTGACTGAGAAACACAGGAGACAACGTATGGGAAGTCCTTTGTAGTCCTCAAAGCACTATAGAAATGCAAGCAATTCTTTTTAAGAAGAAAATCTCAGTGAAATATATTTTTCATCAGAAGAATATATTACAGATTTTAAAAGTTCAGCTGTAGGAAGGATGGAAAGGCAGGGATGCTCTTAAAAGTGCTAGAGAAGGATTGACGGCAAAGTTCCTTAGAATGCATCAGTTGGTCAGATGATAGCATCTGGGGGTTTGGAGAGAAGAGATAGGGCAAATGATAATTCCTGGAGGACAATGGGATGAAATAGTAGGGCAGACAGCAACTCCTCCATCTAACTGGAGGGAATGGAGGTGGTGATTCCCAATTCATCCAAATAGTATGAGCAGTGAAGCAGTTGGGCTTCACTCAGGCCACTAGGGGAAGGGTTAAAGGAAAGGGAAGCATGAAGGGGGCCCCATCTGATCAACCCAGATGAAGTGTGGATGGGGACCCTTTTGGGACTAGGTTGACCAAATGCCAGATGAAGAGGTAAGGGAGGAGTAAAGGAAGATAGTGTCCTTGGTCATAGCAGGTCTTCCTTCAATCTGGCTGAGATCTTGGGTGGTCCAGATTAGGAGAAAGGGTAAAAGGAGCTGGTTAATTCATCTGGATGGAGTGTAGGAAGGAAGGTAATTATGGACAATTAAAAAAGAGTGGTAGAATGGTATCAAGAGAGCTGAAGCCCAATGAACTGAAGTCTGTGATAAATGCATAGGGCAATAAAGAGGGGGCTATTTAGAAGAGAAAAAGTAAGGAAACACCATGGTTTGGGGTAGGTAGGATGATGGAATCATGACAGAGAAAGGAGGTATAGGCTAATGAGCTTGGCATCTATTCTGGTCAAAATCCTAGAGAACTTTGTGAAATTTTACAAAATGAAAATGTGATTATTTTGAGTGAGAAAGCATTTATCAAGGACAAGTCAAATTTATTTATTCTTTTGAAAGAACTGTCAGTCTAGCAGACAAGAGGAATTTTAATGATCTACTCTATTTAATTTTCCAAAAGAAAATGTCTGCAGTGGAGGACTCTGTCTTTAACTCTATTCTGATTAAAAATTATGATGTAAATTTTCTCCCCACCTGTAAGTTTATACTTATGATATTAATTTTATGAACCCAAGTATAAGACTATCTTTATCCACATTAGGAATTATTTAATTCAATTCATCTCAGTGGCAAGACAAGATGACTTGAAGGTCCACTGATAAGATATCTAAAATATATGAAGTTAGATGTCTTTTGCTTCTTTTTGCTTAACACAGTGCCTAGAACATGTTAGACACTTAATAAATATTTATGAATATATTATTAGCAAATAGTTGAAAAGGATAATCAGTCTGTTGGATAACAAAATTAGCATCCTAAAGGGTTATTGTTAGGATGGAATTGTAGGTTGAAGTTAACTAGATTAAATTTAAAAGAGAAAAAATTCAAGGTGATGGATTTGGGTTCCAAAAACTCCTTGTACTAAATAGGAGGGGGAAGACAAGACCAAGGGATTTGGAATCAGAGGACCTGAGTTTGAATCTGTCTCTACCTCTTACTGGGCCCTGGGGCAAGTCATTTCATGTCATTAGGCCTTGGTTTCTGCATTTGTAAAATGATCACCAATGAGGTCTCTTCCTCTTTTAAAATTAAGATGTTAAAACCCTATGTGTAGCCTAGAGAAGATTTAAAGGGGACACAATAAGTATTTTCACATAATTAATGGGTATATGCTTAGGTGGCTCATAAATGTTAAACTAGGGGCCCCTAAGATCCCTTCAAGCTCTGGACATTCCGTGCTTTTAGAAAAGATAGATGTGGAAATTGTTTCTTTTACATTGGTAGACCTGTCTTAGATATTGAAGGTTAAGAAGGTAACTTGGAACATAGAGGCCCTAGATTTGAACCTAGGATCTGCTCCTTATCCATGATCTTAGACATGTTGTTTGACCTCTCCAGGACTCAGTTTCCTCATCTGGAAATGGGAGGGACTGAACTAGGTGACCTTAATGATTCCTTCCCATGCTACACCATGATCCCATAATCTACTGTCTTTTGTCATTTGGTAAATTTTTTCCTTACTTACGACAAATTTGCTAATAATCTAGGCAAACACATTTTTCTGTCACAGAAAGAGAAATTATGTAAACGTGTTTCAAGAAAACAGGCAATCTTATTCCTGCTTTAAATCTAATCTTATAGTCGCAGGAGAAATGCAAATTAAAACAACTTTAAGGGTCCACCTCACACCTATCAGATAGGCAAAGTTGACAGAAGGAAAGGAGGGAAGGAGGAAGGAGGACGGAAGGAACAAATGAAGGAAGGAAGGAAGGAAGGAAGGGAGGGAGGAAGGAAGAAAGGGAGGGAGGGAAGAAGGAAGGGACGGAGGGAAAGAGGGAAGGAGGGAAGGAGGAAGGAGGGGAGAAGGGAGGAAGGGAGGAAGGAAGGGAGGGAGGGAAGGAGGGAACGGAAGGAAGGAAGGAAGGAAGGAAGAAAGAAAGAAAGAAAGAAACAAAGAAAGAAAGAAAGAAAGAACAAAAGAAACAAACAAACAAACAAACAAACAAAGAACAAAAGCAAATCACAAATGTTGCAGAGGCTATGGAAAAACTCAGTGCATACTAATGCACTATTAATAGATCTGTGAATTGGTCCAGACATTCTGGAAATCAGTTTGGAGCAACGCCCCCAAAGAACACTACACTTTGCCTATGCTTTGTCCCAGAGACATCTCCACTAGGCCTATACACTCACAAGAGATCAAAGGCAAAAGGACTCAGATATACAAACATATTGATATCAGATCTTTTAGTAGTGGCAAAGAACAGAAGCTAAGGGGGTGCCCATAAATCAGAAAAAGGCGAGGCTAAATAAGGAATATGAATGTAATAGAGTACTAGTGTGCCATATGAAAGATGAAAATGACTGGTTCAGAGAAACCCGGGTAGACAGAAATGAACTGATAGAGAGTAAAGTGAAAATATTTAGGAAAACATTTTTTAAATCCAAAAACAACATTGTAAAGACAAACAAATGACAAAGACTTTAAGCTCTATGACCAATGCAATTACCAACCATGATTCCAGAGGACCACTGATGACCTATGCTGCCTACTTCCTTAGAGCAGGCGTATATTGGTGGGGGAGGGGGAAAACTATAGCCCAGATGGGTGACTTGGGTCAACTATGAATTTAATCATCTGTATAATTCTAACTCAAGAAGCATAAGAGAACTCAAAAACAAATATTTGTATATTACCAAGGAGAACATATTATGACATTTTTGCTTGATTGTTATATTCCCGAAATTTTAAAAGATCTCAGTGTACTAGGAATGCATCTTGCAAAGTTGTTTGTGTATGTAAGATAAGGGGTCCTACAAAGTCAAGTAGGTAGAACTGTATCCCTCATCAGGTATATCCTGTAGCTGAATCAACATCCTTTTATAGCCTCTCAAATAACTGGGGATGTCCAGAGTTATCAAAAGCAAGACACCCAAAACAGATTGAAATGTGATCAGGAAATATTTAACAAAATGAATAAAAATATATTACAATATAGATAATGTTAACTTGTGATTTTCTAAGTCACTATGTGGGGGCAGCTAGGTGGTGCAGTAAATAGAGCACCAGCCCTGGAGTCAGGAACACCTGAGTTCAAATCCGGCCTCAGACACTCGACACAAAAACTAGCTGTGTGACTTTGGGCAAGTCACTTAACCCCAATTGCCTTCCAAAAAAGCAAAAAAAAAAAAAACACCCAAAACTAAGTCACTATGTGGTAGCCCGGATCCATTTCTATTTGAGTTTCATGCCACTACCTTGGGACATAGAGTATGAAGCTAACTGTTCAGAAGCATAGCTTCCTCTGTCATAAAAGCACAGAGATCAAGCCAATCTATGCACAGTTCTCTCTACAGATGCTCTCATTTGGACTATTGCAATATCCCCCTAATTGGTTTGCCTCTGCTTTTTCCCTTAGCTAATCTACTCTCCCCATAGTGACCAAATTGAAATTCCTAAATCACACATATGACCATGTTACCCCAGCACTCCAATATACTTTGAGGGTTTCATATGCTTCTAGTATAAAATACAAAATCCTCAGCCTGGCATTTAAGACCATGCACAATCTGGCTCCCACCTATCCTTCCAGTTTTATTTCATATTACTTCTCTTTACACACTCTCTGTTCCCATTGAACTGGCTTGCTAGTTGTGCCCAGGACACATGCTACCCTCTGTTACCAATCTTTACAAAGATAAATGGTCCTGCATGTCTAGAATGCACACCTTCAATATGCCAAGTGTTTAATGAATGCTTGTTGAACCAAAAGCCAAACCTACTGCTTTAATAAAGGTTTGTTCAAGCGAATTGACTGTACTTCTTAACTCCATGTTTACTGTCAACATTATCTGCAGGACAATACTTGAAAGATCTCTGAGTTTGGAGTTTTTTTGGACAGTGTGATAAATTCCCAGTGTGAGAACTCTCTCTAGTGATAGATACTGCAACCATCTTTGACTTAGTGGATAAGTTCTAGGAAGTTGCCTGAGGTTCATAAAAGCTGAGTAACTTTTCCAGGGTCACAAAGCTCATATGAATAAAAAGGTGGTTTTTGCACCCATGCTTTCTTGACTTCAAGTCCCGTCCTCATATAAATATATGTTCAGAATTATACAGATTCAGATGACTGAGTTCTACATAGAATTTAATGGCAGGTATTCAGCAATGTTTTTCTTTCTTTCTTTCTTTCTTTCTTTCTTTCTTTCTTTCTTTCTTTCTTTGTTTGTTTCTTTCTTTCTTTCTTTCTTTCTTTCTTTCTTTCTTTCTTTCTTTCTTTCTTTCTTTCTTTCTTTCTTTCTTTCTTTCTTTCTTTCTTTCTTTCTTTCTTTCTAAGAAAATAGCATGTCTTACACCCACAAGCCCCTTCCTAAAGTGCTAGCTACTGTGGAAGGCACCATCTTCCTTCTAGCCAGCCAGATTTACAACCTTGGAATGCATTCAACCTAGATCCCCTGATTCCAAATCTGGCCCTTCCCACTCTACTCCAAAGTCTTCCACTTCCTTTAACATATCTCTATTTGTCTTCAACTCTTCCCTCTCTGGGGATCATAGCTCTAGAGCCAGAAGTGACCTCCAAGGCTCCCTCATTTTACAGATGAGGAAACCAAGTGCCTTGCTGAAGTCACAAAGGCAGTGCATGGTGGAGCTTGGACTTGAAATCAGGCTCTTAGATTCCTAATCAAACACTCCTTTCCATTGTCCTTTCCAATATACTGCCAAAGGTAAATGGTAGATACCGTAAATCTAAAGTGATGACAACAAACATTTCTCAAATGATTATTGTGTGCAAAGCACTGTTCTAGGCACGAAGAGGGCACAGAAGACTGCATCACAGAATATCTGACGCGGAAGGGAATTCGGAGATCAAGTCATGCATGCTCAAGGATGTGTAACTACTTGGTGGCAAAAAAAGGACATCAGTTTAGACCTCCCAGAGGAGAGCTCTCTCCATAGCTCTGTTGGGTTCAATATCACTGCTCTATCAGATTAAATGGGAGCACCAATTTCTTAGCCTTAAAAATCATTCGAATTTCAAAGAAACTGATACTCTATTATTGAATGGAATCCCAAAGAGGAAGACAGAACAATGGATTTGCAATCTGGAAAAGCAGGGCTCCAATTCCCTGAAAGGTACTGGATCCTGAGCATGGGTAAGTCCTTACTTACTCTCCAAGTCTCAGGTACCAACTATTATTTTAAAGATTAGCAAGTGGAAGTTTATAGAGATTAGGTGATAAACTCAAAGTCACATTAGATACATACTAATTTGTTTCCTAGATCTAGGACCCTTTGAAACTCTCTAAAACTTATATAAGTTACTCATGGATGAAAGCTGATGACATTGACATATTAACAGGCATTAATTATAAGAGCTTCCTTATACTCTTTACCTGAAGGCAAACAGACCCAATTGCCCCAACCTGTTAAACCTTCCAGAAATGCACTTCTCCCTGAGAAAATGTAGCTAAATCATTTTGGCACTTCTGGGCCTCCGATATACTCCTGGGTATTCATTTTTCAACTTTTAAAATTTCTGTGATCTCTGTAGCAGTCGCCTTTAAGGATGACCTACTTTGGTGACCTTTTTACGAGCCCCAAAAGTTTGAAGCCCTGAAGAGAATTTCACTCTCAGTCCTTGGGCTAACTCTCTAAGGACCTGGGGCTCCTTGACAACTAAAAAATGACAGAAAAGTAGCATGCGGTGATAATGCAATTCTATAACTCTGGACAACATTTCCTAGGGTTCAATTTCCTTACATATAAAATGATGATAATATACAGTACTGGTACTATCTACCTGACAGAACTGCTGTGAGATAATATATCAAAAGTGCTTGATAATTATGTATGCCACAATACAAATCTAAGTTATTTATTTATTATCATTACTTTCCTCAGTGGAACAAGCAAGGTTCCCCAAATGCAGAGAGGATTTTATTGCTTATTTCAGCAGGCCCTTGTACCATGCTGGCCAACTCTAGGAGCCAGTCTGGCCCACACTTTGGACAAATTAGTCCATGTGGAAGCAGATATTTAACTTACAGTAAAAAGAACCAAAACACAAATTCAATTTTGCAGTCAGTAATTTTCCCTCTGGGGTAAAATAAAAAGTCATTGTCTTAAATGTTATGTATTTAAAATGTATTGTCCCATTGCCTGGTCATTGAGATGACAATGGACTAGCTTCACTCCTGACTCTTTACCTGATCTTACTTCAAAGAACATTTATGAAATACAGCCCAGGTCCTGGGTACGGTAGCTGTTAAGAATCCAAAAACAAAGAGCAAAGAAGTCCCTGCATCCACAGGGAGCTCCTGCCTCCTTCCCTTGCACCCCCCACTAATAAAGTAGCAAATTTTGGGCAGGTTTTCCTACTTCACAGGGATGTTGGGAAAACCACAGGAAGCATTCTGTTTGATGCACTAATTATTCCCCCCAAAGGAGCTGATATTAATAGGCTATGTTTATACAGCACTTTGGCACTTCCCTCACAATAAGATTAGGAGGTAGGGCAAGTACCAGCTATTATTTTAAAGATTAGCAATTTGAGGCTTGCAGAGATCAGTGAAAAACTCAAAGTCACATGCATACTAATTTATCTCCTAGATTCAGTCTTCTTTCAATTTTTTTAAAGTTTAGAAATGAAATGGAATTTAAATGGAATTTTCAAAGAATTTCATCACTTTGAATGCTGGGATTCTCTTCTAAGTAGGACAGCAGAAAGAGGGCTAGATTAGAAATGAAAGGACACTGGCTCTGTTTTATACCACCTGTGTGATCTTGAGCAAGTCACTTGACCACTTTGTGCCTCAGTTTCCTCACCTGTAAACTGAATGGGTTTGTGGAAAATCATCATTAGGATGTTGTGCCTGCATAGTGATTAACAGGGTATAAGAGCTTATGTGGCAGTGAGACTGTTGGAAAGTCCTACCCTCCCCTGCTATGGGAAACTATGACCAAATAAGATACAAAGAAAATAAAGAGTAGGGGGCATGGGAATGTGGGGAATGGAAGATGTAAGCAGGGGCAAAGCCTCACATGGGCAGTTTAGGCATTTCAGAAAGGCTGTAAACCCTGTGTTAGCAAACCAATGGGAGGGGAATTGGGAATCTGAAACAGGGATAAAAAGCTGTGTATTTGTCTTAAAAGGGTGTGTCTACTTGCTGGTCACCTTTTCCTGCAAGAATGTTAAATACAAGTCCTTCCTGCTTCACCATCAGCCACCTGGAGCTCTCGGTAAGACACTTACAAGTTGGAATCCCAGAGGTCACTTCCAACTCATTCTATGAGCCTTTATTAATTCTCTCATATGTTTTCGACCTCTGTAAAATACTTAGGATCTAGGTTCTTTCTTATGGAGAAACAGAGTTCTAGAGAAGTAACTGATCCAAAGTGAACTATGAGTCAGATTTAGATGCCGAATCTCCTGACACCTAGTCCTACCCTGTCTCCTTTGCTAAGAAACTGAAACTTAGAGGACCTTTAACACTGTAGGAGAGTTATGTCAGTCAGTTAATAAACTTCTATTAAGTAGCTACTATGTTCTTGGTACTGTGCTAAATGCTAGGGATATGAAGAAAGGCAAAAGATGGTCCCTGCCCTCAAGGAGTTTACAATCTATTGGGGGAAAATAACACATTAAAAGAAACTCAAATGAGAGTAGAGGGAGGGAAAGGGAAGGTATGGGGACCAGAGGAGTATAGCTGGGTAGGAAAGGATGAGATGGCTACCCTGGGTGTCCTCTTTAAATGGAGGATCTGGGATGAGCTCTCCACTGTTTACCTGCTAAAGAGGGAGGGTCCCAGGGGAAGGGATTACTGAGAAGGTATGTGCTTCAGGGTTGATGTAATCTAGTAGGATGATGAGGTTCTAGGGAACAGGATGAAGTCCAGAGCACTAAACAGCCACATAACAAAAAAATCTAGGCCTCTAAGCCCTTCCTGTGATTTTACTGCCACTTCTTCCCTTAAGTATCTGGGTATATACCAATGAAGGCCAATGGGAGGGCAAAGAGAAGCAGAGGGGCAGAAGGAATCAGTCATCTGGTCTTGACAACAGGAGGGCAAAAAAAATGAAACCAGATCCTGAGGACTGGTTCTCTCCTTTATGAAGGGTTCAAAGGAAAAGTCAACAGTAGATTTAGAGGAAGATATACCTGAGTTTCAGGTCCTAGAAATGATGGGAAATGCCAAGTTGTTCCCAATAGATCTGAACAACACCTGCTTCTTTCATTGCAGCTCAGCAATAGCCTGAGAGGTTTCAGACACTGACTCCCACCTAAATCCTGGGACAAAATCACTTAATTCATTTCAATGACATATAAATGCCTATTGTGTGGAAGATATGCTAGGCAGCAATAATAATAGATAATTATTCATTATTATTAATAGATAATTATTACTTACTAATGATAGACATTCTAATGAGGAAATGACCCTTAGTGGTGTTCAATCATTTGCCCAGTTCCCTTGATTCTACCTCTAGAAGAACTTTCACATTTGTCCCCTTCTCTCTACTCACGTGGTCAGCACTCTAGTTCACACTGACCTTAGCACCTCTATGGAAATAACTCACTAACTGACTTACAAGTCTCTTCCAAACTTTCCAATCCATCTTACACACAGTTAGCTGCCCAAATTGGTATTCCTAAAGTGCAGATTTGACCTTCTTGTTCAAGATGCTCCAGGGGTTCCTTATTATTTCCAGGAGAAAATACAAAATCCTCTGTTTGGCATTTAAAGTCCTTGAAAATCTCACTACAGCCTTCCTTTCCAGGTTGATTACTCATCAATCCCCTTCACACATCCTTTGTTCTGGCCAAAGTGGCCTATCTGCTATACTCTGTATATAAATGATGTCAAACTCAAATAGAAACAGGGACCATAAACCCTACATAAGGTTCCTTTAGGGTTATATATTGACTTAGAAAATTATACATAAATATTATCAGTATTTTATTTAATTTATTGTATTAAATAGTTCACAGTAACATTTTAATTTGGTTTAAATTGTACTTGGGAATGTAGTAGACTGCGTGTTAGACACCTCAGCTGTAGGAGAGGGAGTTTATCTTCTTCCTCTGTGTTTCTGCACATTTTGCCCCATCCCTCCACCCCTCATCACACACACCCAAGGCCTGGAATGATCTGCATCATTACTTCTATCTCTTGTAATTCCTGCCTGTATTCCAGGCTCAACTAAAGTCATACCTCTAGCAGGCCAAGTCTGATTCATTCCCCAAGTTAAAGACTTGCCTCCATCAAAATTATATCGGGTTTATGTGACCTATTTTTGTATTTATTTATATGTGTACATGCTCTCTCCTCAGCAATATGGTATAAGTTGCTTGAAGGAAGGGAATGTGTCTTTTTTGTCTTTGTGTCTCTAATAATTAACACAGTGATTTTGGAATATAACAGAGGCTTAATAAGTGAATGAAGGAAGGAAAGTGAGAAAATTAATGGGATCTAGGTTCTTTCTCATGGAGAAACTGTGTTCTAGACAAGTAACTGATCCAAAATCAGACTACGAGTCAGATCTAGATGCTGTATCTCCTGACACCTAGTCCTACACTGTCCTTTGCTAAAAAAAACTGAACTTTAGAAGTCTTTTAACAACAGACAACTAAGAGGGTTTTTTTTTTGTCTTTCTCCAATTAAATTTTCCCTCTGGAGATTTTTTTCAATTATTTAGGTTTTAGGGAACAGAAAAGATATTTATGCTTCAATATGAGCCCAAGTGGCTAAATATTCTGTAGAGAAAAGAATGGTTTGAACATGAGAAAATGCCTGAAATTTGAGCTCCTCCTGAATTCAATCATCATGATCATACACTACATATATCTTTGCTACATTTTATGAACAACTCGTCATGAAGATGCCTTTTTATGGATGCAAATAGCTGAGTATATTTTACTGTATTCTTTTGGCTTGCATTTGTACTATTCATCACGCACATGAATTTCTAGTCTTGACTTGCAGATGGGACACACAGAAGACTACAGAGAGAAGTCTTCAGAAAGTTTGCATAAGTAATATCTCCTCTCCTCCACTTGTGAATATTTATGTCTGTGTATTTATACTTCTCTGAACCTAAATGTCTTTGCCCGTATCCTTATTAAATGTCATCTTGTTCAGTTCTGCTCAATGTTCTAGCCTGACAGGTCTTGTCGGATCTTGGTTCTGACATCCAACTTACGAGCTTCCTAACTTAGTGTCACCTTCCCATTTGATAAGCACACCATTTATACTTTTACATGTCACTGATAAAACATGTTAAACAGCAGAGGGTCCAAGCAAGGGCATTGTGCTCAAGATTCTGATATAGCAAGTCATTAATGAGTGGGTAGGCCAAGCTAATAGAATAAAAATGACAATTCTGCATAAATTAATTTACTCATTCAGTGTCATACCAAACTACCAAAAATTATTTTTTAGAGCTAGAAAAAATAATATCAAAATTCATCTGGAAGAACAAAAGGTCCAGAATATCAAGGAAATTAATGAAAAGAAATTCTAGGGAAGGTGGCCCAGCCATACCAGATGTTAAATTGTAGTATAAAACAGCAGTCATCAAAGTTTCTTGGTACCAACTAAAAAAATAAGAAATAGATCAGTGGAATACATTAGGTACACAAGACACAATAGTCAATCATTATAGCAATCTCCTATTTGATAAAGCCAAAAACCCCAGCTTCTTGGATAAGAACTCATTGTCTGACAAAAACTTCTGGGGAAACTGGAAAATAGTATGGCAGAAAGTGAGCATAGACCAATGTCTGACACCGTATTACAGAATCAAGTTCAAATGGGTACATGAGCTAGGTTTGAAGACTGACAGTAAAAACAAAGCAAGGGAGCAATGAATGGTTTATCTGTCAGATTTATGGATAATGGAGGAATTTATGACCAAAGAAGAGAGAGAGAACATTATGAAATACAAAATGGATAATTTTGGTTACATTAAATTGAAAAATGTTTGCACAAAGCCAATGCAACCAAGATTAGGAGGGAAACAGAAAACTGGGAAAGAATTTTTACAACCAGTATCTCTGATAAAGTCCTCTTTTCTAAAACAGAGAACCGAGTCAAATTTACAAGAATACAAGTCATTTCCCAATTGATAAATAGTCAAAGCATATGAACAGGCATTTTTCACAGGAAGAAATTATGGCTAGCTGTAGTATTAAGAAAAATGCTTTAAATCACTATTGATTAGAGAGATGCAAATCAAAACAACACTGAGTACCACCTCACACCTATCAGATTGGCTAACATGGCAAAACAGGAAAACGGTAAATGTTTGAGACATCGTGTGAAAGTTGGAGCATTAATTCATTGTTGGTGGAGCTGTGAGCTGCTCCAACCACTCTGGAGAGCAATTCAGAACTATGCCTAAAGGGTTATGAGAATGTGCATACCTTTTGATCCAGCAATACCACTTCTAGGGTTATATCCCAAAGAGATCATAAAAATGGGAAAAGGACCCACATGTATAAAAAATATTTATAGCAGCTCTTTTTGTTGTGGTCAAGAACTGGAAATCAAGGGGGCACCCATCAATTGTGGGATGACTAAACAAGTTGTGGTACATGAATGTAATGGAACACTATTGTGCTATAAGAAATGATGAACAGGTGAACTTCAGAGAAACCTGAAAAGATTTATATAAACTGATTCTGAGTGAAGGGACCACAACCATGAGCACATTGTGCACAATAACAGACACAGGCTGTGAGGACTGATTTTGATAGACTTAGCCCTTCTCAGCAATGCAAGGACCTAAAACAATTCCAAAGAACACATGATGGAAAATATCAGCCACATTCAGAAAAAGAGCTATGGAGTTGGAATGCAGAATAAAGCGGACTATTTTCTTTTTTGCTTTGCTTTATTTTGCTTTTTTTTTCTTTCTCATGATTTTCCCATTTATTATAATTCTTCTATACAACATAACTAATGTGAAAATGTGTTTAATAGGAATGTATATATAGCCCATATTGGATCGCAAGACATCTTGGGGAGGATTTGAGGAGAAATTTTAAAACTTATAGAAATGAATGTTGAAAAATAAAGATTAATTAATTAATTTTAGAAAAAAGAAAGAGAGGAGAATAGGGCCCAGGACAGAACCCCAAAGGACATCTATGGTTAGAGGGCATGATCTGGGTGAGAATCCTGCAAAAGAGACAGAAGAGTAGTTAGATTGGGAAGAGAGAACCAGAAGTGAGTAGAATCCCAAAAACCCAGAAGGAAAAAAACAGCAAGAAAAAAGTGATCAACAGCATGAAAGGCTGCAGAAGGTCAAGAAGAATGAGGATTAAAAAAAGCCAATGTGTTTAACAATGATGGAGAGAGCAGCTTCAGTGGAAGCGTGAGGCTGGAAGCTGGATTGAAAGGAGTTAAGAAGAGAGAGCGTGAGGAGAGAAAAGTGGGGGCACCTAACACAGAGGACCTTCTCAAGGAGTCTAGCCAGAAAGGACAGAAAACGTAGCATGATATGGGATGGGGGAAGCATCAAGTGAGGGGGTTTTGAGGCTAAGAGGGACACGGGCATGTTTGTAGCCACTAGGGAAGAGGGGAGAAATTAAAAGAAAGGGATAGAGCGGTGAGATGTTTGTGCAGATGGAGGGATTTGCCTTGGCAGGGAGTTAAGACCACCTCTTTGTGTGAGAATCTGAAATTAGATCCTCTGACCCCAGCAAGAGACAATACTTAGACTCTCCCCCGTTTTTCTAAGTCTGTGCATACTCCTAGGTATTCTCCCAGGATCAGAATGGGGACACCTGTGTCCTCTATGATAATACCTTCTGCTGATTTAAGGATGATGCAAAGGACATCACATGCATTTATATTAAATTGCTTGTCTTCTCAACGAGGGGGAGGAAAGGAGCGAGAGAATTTGGAACTTGAAATTTTTAAAAATGAATGTTGAAAATAGTTTTTATATGTAATTGGGGAAAAAACCCCAAATGTTAAATAAATAAATAAACCAAGACAGATACAAAGCGCAGTCAGTAGAAACCAGCAATTATACACGCAGCCAGATGCCACATAACAATTCGTGCACAAGTTTGACTTTAGGGGGATATAACAACATGGAGCAGACAAGAAGAACAAATTGGAGACTCATTTTCTTTTTTACGGAGCGGGGGAAATGATCAATCACCAACAAAAACGTACTGAATACTTCTCTTGGACCTCGCATTGATTCAATACAAAATATTCAACAAATATTTGATCCTATACGAGGACCTGGAGGTGGAGATAATGGGGAGGTTTATAAAGTTTTTTTTTTAACTGTGGTTCTCTGAGGGATTAACTCTGTATCAGTTTAGTATGTGGTTTGGGATTTTTTTTTAAGATGAGAAGAAAATATCCTCATATTACTTTGGTTGAGGGGAAACGTATGAAGAGAAATAGTGATTTGGGCTAAATGTGACTAGTACACATAGAACAAGGTTCCTATTTGTGTAATGGATCCCTTTGGGATTCTGGTGAAGCCTGTGGGCCCTTTCTTAGAATAATGTTTTTAAGCATATAAAATAAAATACATAAGATTACAAAGAAAACCAATTACATTGAAAAAAGTTGTCGAAATTAAAAAAAAAGTTTGTGAATCTCAAGTTAAGAACCTCACACATAAATGATTCACAGATGTTGCATGGTGATTGATAGATACCCTGGGGATGGATGATGCCATTCTTATATAGAGAACAGGAAGGAGGGAAAATTAAGGGAACAGGAAGGTTAGGGGGATCAGTCTTGTTTTAGGAATTAAAAGAGGTTGAGAAATTAGTAAGAGAGAAATCCCTGAGGCCAAAGAGGAAGGGCCTCTGAATCTAGGCTAAAAAGGAGTTGATGTCCTAAGAAAGTTATTCACCAAGACCCAAGGTCCAGAGTGTGATTAGTTACATACCACACCCACAAATCCTTACTTTGCCACTCTTCTAACCTTCAGCATCAAGGTTATGATTCTGACTCTCCACCTCGCCCCTGAGTGGGTACCCTTCACCCTTTTGTGTGCTTTCTTCCCGCATTAGAATGCAAGCTGTTTGGGGCAGCTAGGTGGCACAGTGAATAGAGCACCGGCCCTGGAGTCAGGAGGACCTGTGTTCAAACCGGGCCTCAGACAGTTAACACTTACTAGCCGTGTGACCTTAGGCAAGTCACTTAACCCCAATTGCCCTGCCTTCCCCCCTCCAAAAAAAGAAAAGAAAAAAAAGAATGTATACTGCTCAAGAGCAGCAACTGTTCTCGTAGTTGTATTCCCAGGACTTAGCACATGATAAGTGCTTAATAAGTGCATGCTCTAGCTAGCTAGCTGTCTGTCTGTCTGCCTGTCTATCCATCTGTCGTCACCATCTTTTGTATGGACCTTGTGAAGACTGAAAAATAATTTCAAAGCTTCTCTAAAATAAAATGGAGAATACCAATTAGTCATCAGCAATGATATATTTGCAGAAAACTCATTCCAGCTCCATGCCTGCACTGCCTTCTGACTACTGTCTATGACCGGACTACCTCGATGCTATTTCACTCTACCTGGGAGGTCATTCCTTCAGCCACTCTCCTAAACAATGACTACTGACTTCCTTAGACCGTAAAGACCATTTAATCCAACCTGCTCATTTTACAGAGGAAGAAGCTGAGGCCCAGAGGGGTTATGACTCTAGTCATGGGTCATGGGTAGTAAGTGGCAGAACCAGGTTTTGAACCCAGGTCTCCTGACTCCAAACCCAGTGGTTTATGAACACTTGCTTTCATTCTCTTATGATTCTACTCCCATCTTCCTCTGACTTGCACTCACTGCTGAGCTTTCCCAGCTTCCCTGTCTCAGTAGGTCTGTCTAATCTCTGGGTCCCAAGGGTGTTTGGCTTCACTGCCTGCTGAACTCCAGGACTGTCCTTAAGTGTCAAAAGCACTTTGAAAAGTACAACACACTTTATAGATGTAACTACTCATAATCCTCTGTATAACATCGCCTTATAAATAAGCTGGCAAAGACTCCCATGTTAAACTTTCATGAACTTTGTTCAAGTGGTAGAGAGATCAAACTTTTATTTTGCTTTTTTTTTGGAGGGTGCAATTGGGATTAAGTGACTTGCCCAAGGTCACATGGCTAGTAAGTGTCTGAGGCTGGATTTAAACTCAGGTCCTCCTGACTTCAGGGCCATTCTATTCACTGTGCCACCTAGTTGTCCTGAGAGATTGAACTTTTGAAATGAAATGCACAAGTTTCATTTTCTGTTTTAAAAATTAATTTTGTTTTGAACCCAAATATCAATAGAATAGGTATTTGCATTTATATAGTCAAACAATTAAAAAAACGAGACTGGTATACAAACTACAAGCCACTATAACATACGTATGAGTGTATGTATATATTTTTCTTTTTATGGATAGAATGAGATCAGTTTTTAGTTTTTGAGACTATCCTGTTTACTAAGCCTTCTTTCCATTCTTTTTTCTGCACTTAAAAAAATTGCCTTCATGTCCATTTTTCTTTTTCTTTTTCTTTTTCTTTTTTTTTTTTTTTGCTACTTTATCAAATCTCCCCTTGCCCTCCACTGGGGGAAAAATCAAAGAAAAGAAAACCAAAGCCCTTTTTAAAAAATAGACACAGTTGAGCAAAACCAGTTCCATACACAGTCTACATTGGCTGTGTATGAAAATGTCTCATTCTGTATCTTGTGTCCATCCTTTCTCTGTCAAAAGGTCGGTAGCAAGAAGCTCCATTTTCTAAACCACCTGGTGTAATGGGGAAGCACAATTCTGCTGTTTAGCGGTTTTCAGTGATAGAGATGACTCCAACAGAACGGTACCTCTTTAACTCCAGCAATGTGAGATCCAAAAAGGCTGAACCCATAAAATCATCCTGTAGTCCAAAGTCATAATCAAAGACCTGTAATGCAAAAGACACAGTCCATGGTTACATGTTATTCCTGAAGCAAAGTAGAAACTTTGGTTGAAAACTCCCTAATTTGAAAAAAAAAAAAAAGGAATAAGTAACCTATGTCACCATCTGGTTCTGAAATAATCTGAGGCATATTTAGTGATTTTGAGGGGGGGTCACACAATTCTCAAAAGAAAATCCTTTCTTTTCATTTAAAGAAATTTGTACCACACAGCACTCCAATGAGCAGAGTTTTCCCAATTAAGCAATGATGATGTATCACTGCAATGAAAAGATGAAGAATGTTGGTTTCTACGTTGGTTTCTACTGTGTGGGGTTTCCTCTCCTCTCCCCCATTCAAGTAGAGATGTTAGGGATGGAAAGGTATAAATGTATCAATATGCTGCTATGAAATTCAGAAAGTCGTCCCTCTACATAGGGCTCTTGTCAGGATAAAATGAGATAATCAGTCCAATTTTCCCATATTTTAAAGTGCATTTAGGTTCCATCCTTTAGGAAGGCAGGGGCAAAGGTGAGGTAAACACACACAAATATGAGAAAATTGAGCTGTTATGTGAAGGCACTTTGAGAAGGTTTTTTTAAAGCAGAATAAAAATGCAAGATTGTGGGAGTGTCATCAACTATAATAGGAACATAAACAAAAATAAAAGAGACTCGACATTTGCTTCATGGGCACGCCTCAGTTTTTCTCTTGGCTACAGGAAATCTCTTGTAAAATATTTGCTCAAAACACAATTACACATTACATCACAAATATTCCTTTCTCAAGCACTACTATGTTACTTTAACAGAGAGTTTAATCATTTAGCAAATCCCACCATGTCAAAGACAGGATTAGAATTCAGAAGTTCTTATGTCTCTATCTTTGGCTCACTTTCCATAACATATTCCGTGATGGTAAAAGAAGTGACCGACAGAAGTTGCTAATTTATTTATGTGATGATCCTGTTATTTCAAAAAAGAAATGAAGTGTCAAGTGGAAGTTTTTAATTCCTCTCTAGAGTTATGTGCCATTTGTTAGTGGCCATCAGGTGATCAGTGGTACCCAATTAGGGTCGTGAAGGCTAGACTGTGGGCATTAAAAACTAAAAAAGGAAGCACCATTCATTGTCACCAAAGGTTTCTAATACTGTTAGGCAAATTTACTTATTAAGGCAATAAGCACAGATGAGTAAATGAATAAAACATTTATTAAGTATTTACTGAGTGCGAAGCAATGTGCTGGATACTGGACAAAGCCAAAAGTAAGAAAATCCCTGCTCTCAAGAAGTTCCCATTCTAACGGGTGAGACGAAACACATGGAAGATTTTAGCTGCAGGTCAGATGGAAAAGTCCCATAGTCCTCAGGGTGTGGCTGCAGGGAAGATGCCTCTTCTCCAACACCACTGTCAGTGAGGTTGAATTATTTCTGGCTCTCACTTTGAACTATTTTAAAAGCCAATGATGCTGGTGGCAACAACTTTTTTGTGTAGCGCCTATAGCAGCAATTGTGAGACTGTGTCTACATAAGAGATTGCTTCCCAGGATGACGGCTATAGGCGGTAGGCTGCAAATACTGCTATTAATAAGCCTCTTGGTTTGAGGATCCTGGGCTCTCTCCATAAGAGTCTATGGGAAAATGAGGGTAAAATTATGGTAGTAGTTTGATTTGATTGGCACAGGCTGTCTTCTGTCTCTTCCTCAAGGAACCTTGTGGCAGATGAGGCACAGCGGATATGGAGCGCGAGGTAGAGTCAGAAAGACCCGAGTTAAAATTCAGTCTCAGATACTCGCTAGTGTGTGATCTTGAACAAAATCATTCTGTTTGTTTCAGTTCCCTCAGTTGTAAAATGGGGATCATCAATAGGCAATAAACTTGTGTTAAGCACTTCTTCCTAGGTCAGGAAAGTCCGATGGGGCTTATTTTATGGCCGTTAAGGATAAGACCCTTAACCTGAGACACTAAGGGGCAATGGGATTTTTCTTATCTTAATAGTTTTTTGGATATATACTGTGTTGTAGCATGTGAATGGTAAAGAAAACACAAATTTCCTGAGTCATAATTTCAATCAACACTCTGTCAGCT